>BEHA01002553.1:16620-95458 GCA_002897215.1 Eschscholzia californica subsp. californica | reverse complement strand
AGCCATGAGGAAAGAAGAAGGCACAAATTTGCAGATTCATTGTTGGCGTCCCCTGGTCAATTGTCGGAGGCCAGGAATGAGGGGGTAAATGAATAGCCTAGCTCGGCTGAACATAATATTTTCTTAGTTATAAGTATTTGGTTTAATCTTAATTTCTAGTTAGTATCTTCTAGTTAATTTCCTCTTTTCTAGTTGGTTAGTCACAAGTATATTTTCTTTTAGTATAGTGTTTCTCAGGTCGGATCGTTAGACAGGGACTTTTTTGTTAATTTTGTGTGGTATACTACTATACAACTAGTATAAAGATAGTTGTTTTAATCCCTGAACTATACTTGTGCTCTGATATGTCGTAACAGTGTCTTTGATAGTTTTTCCATTATAAGTTAATAGTTATTATCAGTTTCTTTAAGTCTCCTTTCTCTGTTTTGGCTTTCTACTTTTCTTATCCAGTTTCACCTTCACTTGATTCACTGTTTAGTCTTCTTGGTGGCCTTTAGTGGTAGAGCTCGATTGTGGGATCACTCCCCACACTCTAGCCTTTTTTCTGTTGGAGTGCCCTTAGAGGTAGGTCAGTTTTAATTATGAATACACCCCCTAGTCCAGGCCCGACCATTCTTAGCTGGAATGTTAGAGGCATCTCCTCTTATATCACCAAAAAACACCTCCTGAAACTTATCAACAAGAATAATCCTGACATAGTTTTCTTGGCTGAGACTAAGAATAGATTGACCAACATTAATAAACACATTAAGATTAACAAAAATTATGCTAGTCACTTTGTCGAACCTATCAACAAAGCAGAGGGACTAGTTATGTACTGGAAGCACCATCTGAATATGAAAATCTTATACTCGGACATGAACATCATCCACGCAGATATATATAATTCGCAGACACACCTCCACACTATAGTTACAGGTTTCTACGGATGCCCATAACACGCTGTGGATAGTCATTGGCGACCTTAACAGTATTCTAGACACCCATGATAAAGTAGGAGGGACGAATTTTTCTAACTCCCACATCCATAAAATCCTTTCTATCATCAACCGCCTAGAACTTATGGACATGGGCAACCAAGGTAGCCCATACACTTGGAGTAATAAGCAATTCGGGGAGAACCTTATTCAAGAGAGATTGGATAACAAACAATAGCGGAATAATTTTCTCTCCCTGGGAGACAAGAACACGAAGTACTTCCACTCTCAAGCCATTCAACGCAATAGAACCAACAATATCCTGGCCATTAAAGATAACAAAGGTGAATGGCAGGAAGGTCTCGGGAACATTCAAACGATCTTCACTTCTCATATCCTCAAGATCAGTACATCGACTAACACCATCTCTGATCCTACCATCCTCAACCTCTTTCATGCTTCTATTACCCCTACTCAGAACCAGGAATTAACAACCATCCCAGATGATGAAGAGATTGATAGGGCTATCAAGGGGCTCAAGAGAGAAGCAGCCCCGGGGCCGGATGGATATCATCCATTCTTCTTCCAATCTAATTGCGATACTGTTAGTCAGGATATTCATAGTTTAGTTCATAAATTTTTCCAGTCTGCCTCTCTACCCTCGGAGGCCAATCACACTCACATTTGCCTAATCCCTAAGATAGCTACTCCCTAAACCCCGACAAATTATTGGCCAATAAGCCTTCTCAATACTACCTATAAGATTATTACCAAGATTTTGGCTGATAGGCTGAAACTTACCCTGAATTCCATCATTACCCCTTTCCAAGCGGCTTACATCCCGGGTAGACAGATCATTGATAACATCATAATAGGTCAAGAGATCATCCACTCGCTCAAGAAGATGAAAGGTCTCACGGGTTACTTCGGCCTCAAGCTAGATATGTCTAAGGCTTTTGACAGAATCGAGTGGAACTTCCTGATAGATATTATGACAAAGCTGGGATATTCTGAACACTGGATTAAGATGATATTCAATTGTATTTCTACCTCGTCCATGTCGGTGTTGGTTAATGGTCGTCCAGGACCCACTTTCTACCCTTCCAAAGGAATTAGGCAAGGTGATCCTCTATATCCCTTCATCTTCACCCTAGCAATGGAAGGGCTTAGCCGTCTTCTAGCAGCTGACCAGAGTATGGGTAACTTCATGGGTTTCCTACTAACAACCCTAACTTAGTGATCTCCCCTCTCCTTTTTGCTGATGATTGCATTATCTTCGGTCGTAACTCTATAGACAACATCCATACCCTCAAAGCCGTTCTTAAAACCTTCTGCGAAGCTTCGGGCCAGATGATCAACTATAATAAGTCCAACATATTCTATTCCAGAAACGCTCATCCGAAGTTTCCGTCTCTGCGCAGGTGGACGTGTATTTGACTTTGAAGTTTCCGTCTCCACCTTAGAAAAATACCTCGGGCCAGGCGGGAAATAACCCTTTTTGGTTTCTAGCCAAAATCTAGAGTCAGTTTTCGTCTCTGCGCAGGTCTTTGATCTCTTCAGAAATAACCTTTATCTTCTGAATCTTTGAGATTTTACTTTTGACCTTTTAGGGCTTTTGAACAACAATTTGGAATATTCTCAACAACTTCGAGATTTTTCCTTTAGAGACACTTTCAACTACTTTGAGAGTTCTCCTGCGAATTACATTCGCTTTTTTGCGGTAGGTTTTAAGATCCAATCTCCACCTTTTCCTTTTTCCGAGGAACCGTGGTTTTACTGTCTTTTAACAGTTTTGTTGCTCTTGGTCGAACTTAATCGGCCTGTACAATTTTCAGGATTGTTCTTCATAACTCTTCATGATTTTTCTCATGATCGAATTAATTCGACTTGTACTTTTCTCCCACTTATTCTTGTAATAATTAGTACTTTTCTCCCAAAAGATTAGGTATACTAATTACTATAAGAATAATATCATGAGCAACAAACACTTTATTCTCTTGATTGTTTGTGGAAAAAGCCCAAATTTCTTCAAAAGAAATTGCGTCAGTCTTTTAGCTAATTATTGGTATGTTTTTACAAGCTTAGCTTTTAGACGGATGTTAGTAAATTTGTGGGAACAATCGTTTCTAGAATATATCCCAAGATATTCGGAAGATTGGCTTAAATCCATCATTGATCGAATCATGCATAGCAGTGTTCGATTACTCCCACTGAATCCACCATCCCTCAGATGTATTCTATGGAGCGAATTGGGAAACGGTTTCTCAACTCCTTTGATGGTTATCAAGTGTTTGACTCAAGTTTTCACCATTCCAATCGGATGGCTTAAACTCTCTTGTCAAAGTGATTATTTTCTTCGGTTTGTACTTTGTTTGAACCTTTCAAACATTCTGACTTACACTTCATGATTTGTATGTTTCCGTACTTCATGAAGTTGTCAGAGTACGTATTGAAGTTTCTTTCGTTAGCTTCTGGAAGTAAACTTATAGGTCTGCATAATACCATATCAGTCCTAATAGATTACTAGTCTCTAGGCCCTTTTGAAAAGGGTGACTTTGTCAATTAGTCCTTAAGACCCAATTGACAATGCTGAAGTTAATGAGTTTGAATATCTTGATATCATCCATTATCAATGTTAACCTTCAGTTAATTTTACCACTGGTTTAAAACATCAGATGTTTCTAGAAGAACAAAATTAATTTCTAAGCTAGATCAGTGTCTAAAAGAAGACTTCGATCCCTTTCAGCATCCCTAGCATTACTGCTTCTGCTCCCTTTTAGATCTTTACTTCTTTTAGTCAAGTATGTGGTTCCCTTGAGCTTTAGCGAGCTGCACATCCGGTCTTAAAATACCTGATGAAGGAATTTTACGATACTTGTTTTTAACTTTGTTAACAAGCATATTGGAATCAGAATTCATAATTCCATACCTTTTGTCCTCCAGGTGCTAAGGGTAGTTTCCTTTTTAAATGGTCTAACCATTATTTGGAAACAATTACAGTGATGAGGAATACTCTTGATCATGTACTCGACAACTGATTTTCTTTATTCAAATATTTGTCTCACTTGACTGACCTTTTGCCCTTTTGAATCCCAAAAATCACTTTCTTAGATTCCTTTTACCAAATCTCAAAAACCTTTCTTAGATTTGATATTCCCGTGTGTTCTGCTCAGTTGTTTGTAACAATCTGAGTGACTCATGTAAGGTCTTGTATATCTTCGTTCAATTGACATTGAATTGATAGAGCAATTCTGTTGTCTACCACTAGGATGACTTTCAGATTGCCATGGAGGTCTCGTGCCTCTCCATTTATGACTTCTGTAGGAATTACTTCCTCAGTTTGTCTTAATGGTCATGCTAGCATTCATTACTCTTCCAAAGAGAATGTTATACGATTGCTTGCAAATGGCTTTTGACCTTATCTGGTATGAGTCAACTTTGGGATTGGGTATTCTAGTACGCTTTCTTTTTTAACCAGAGAACTATTCTCGGATTCATTCTTCCATTCTAGGAAGTTGATCAGCTCCTCCCTTAGGTGTGATTAAATGTTGAACTCGTTTTGTGTCATCTTAAAAAACTACATAAAGAATTGCAAAGTTTTAAAACTCGTTTTCGTTTTTGAAAAATATTAGTTTTCCCACATTATTCAATATAAAATCGTCCCTAATTGAATAAGTGATTCCAAGACCCCAGTTCTTCAGAGTAAGGCGGACTAGGGCCCTACCCTTTAACTCCGTCGTTCCGGGTGAGCGAACTACTTCACTGATCATACCTTATGACTCTTGGTTGAAAGATTTCATTGATGAATGAATAATCTATCCTTTTGCCCCAAGGATCCAAAAGTCTTTTGCTGATCTCGTTGAGTAGAACCATTTAGACATGTAGGCCTCTTCTATAGACCTACCCGCATTGTCCTACGGTAGAGGAGGTACTCTGCGAAGGCCGACCCACCTATCCTCGAACAAGGGCGCAACGAGTGTCTTAATTTGGATAGGCACTTTACTTAAAATTACTTTTAGGGACTTTTACGCTAGTCTGGCGTTTGTTATAGTTAACTCTTTAGCCTAACTAACATCCACGACATAAAGCGTAAATAAGTAAGTAAATGCGCGCGAGAAAATAAATCAAGCAGACATGGATCCTAGTATGGCCCCTAACCTAGAAGATCTAATCTCCTTTGGTTTGCTTCTTGTTTCGCCTTTTGGTTCGTCTAGATCTCCATCTTTGAACCTCCATTGATTTCTCCCACTCGCCTTTGGATTCCTTCCTTGAGTTTCTTCAATGGACTCATAGACCCTAAACTCTAATAACAAGACTCTAACGATTCGCAGATCGTATAAACTTGAAATTAAAATTAATTACAAATTATGCACCCATCTGTGCTTAATACAAGAATAAAGAAACACTTTCTATGGCCATACTAGTTTCCTGCATTCACATCACATGCAATCATATAATATATCAAGGCTAAGAATTATATATGCATGATAATCCGGGAGATACTTTTGTCGACATCCTATGTCACATTACGGACCTTAAGTCTAAATTCGAAAAATTCGACTAATGGTGCGTTCTTGTTTTATCTTTTATGATTTCTAAAATCAACTTTAAGAAAAACTCCGTTTTGGGCTCGAGAAAGCCCGGGTCAATTTCGAAAAAAAAAAACTTGGTTTGATTCTTAATGATTACATAAATCAATTTAAAGAGAAACCCGTTTTGGCCTTCTGGATGGCCTGGATTAATTTTGGAATTATTTGGTTGGTATTGGAAGAAAATTTGGCAAAAACTCCCACTCGAATGATGGTCCCTTTTCATGGTCCGAAAAGCCTCGAAGTCCCGGCCCAAGCCCACAAAAGGGCTCGGACAAGGTCCGGACATGGCAAGGCCCATAGGGCCGGCATGTCCTGGCAGAGGCCTTTAGGCCTGATCTCGTCCTGGCCGGAGCCAGGACGCTAAACCATGCACCAGACGCATCTGGTGCTGGACCGGACCAGCACTAGGTGTCTTGGACCTAGTCCGAGACACCCAGGACTTCCCAGACGCGTCTCCAAGACGCGTCTGGTCGAGTGCTCTGGACGCGTCCATTCCTCCCAAATTTCATGAACAAGAAAAAATTCCCAAATTTCATACACATAAACCCTAGCTTTTAGAACATGATAATTAACTCGTCAAAACTATAATTCTTACCTTAATCTTAGATATTCTTGCTTTGTTTCTTCATATCTTCATCCATTCCTCCCAACTTCCAAATTTTCATAGAATTATGCATAACTCACTTCAGGTTTGGAACAACAAAACAATTAATTTCATTTGAAGTTCTACCCAACTCATCTTTTGCTCAAAATTTCTTCTCCAACTACCCCATCCCTACTCTCCAACTCGGTTGAAAGAAATGGAGAAAGCTCGATTCTGATTTTCCTTAACTAGCCGTATTTCATCTTTAGTCCCTAGATTTGTCTTGATTACGAAAAACCCCCTGATTTGAACCCGATTACACTTTTGGTCCCTGTTTTCACCTTGTTCGTTTGCAAAACAGTCCTTAAAGCAGCTTACTCATTTCCTTCTATCATCGAAGTCCGGGACATTACAATCCTCCACCCTTCAAAGAACTTTCGTCGTCGAAATTAAACTAGGCCTATACCTTGATCCGTGAAGAGTTTTTAGATGTTCTCGCATTTCGGTCTTCTTCTCCCGTGTTGATTCCTCGATGTTATTGTGTCTCAATAAGACTCTCACCAACGGGATTTCCTCGTTCCTTAGTACCGTCAGTTGTTTGTCTTAAATCATGATTGGCTTGGCCTCCGAGGTCGCATCTTCACCAATCTCTAACTCGTCCCCACTAATCTCATGAGATGGGTCTGTTTGATACTTTCGTAGTTCTGAGACGTGAAATGTATTATGAGATTACACTAACTTTTGGTGGCAAACATACTTGATATGCTTCTATGTAAATCTGTCACAAAATCCATCGTTATACATTTCCATTTCCATTTTGGTACCTCAAGTGAGTGGAGAAGTTCATCTTCACTATTATGTTCAGCTTTCTCTCGCTGGCAAGTATCGCATACCTTCACATATTCTGATTTCTCTTTTCATTCCTGACCACCAAAAACTTCGTTTCAAATCCTTGTACGTCTTTGTAGTCCTTGAGTGTACCGTATGTCGAATTTTATAAGCTATCTCTAAAACCTCTTTTCAATCTTCCTTTCCCTCAGTATCCATAGTCTCCCTTTAAATCTCAAACTGCCATCCTTTTGTATCTGTCGGTCCAAGTTCTCACTATCATCTGATTGCCTTTTAGCTCTGAGTACTGATGATCAGTAATTTACTAGCCAACCACTGCCTCAATGAATCTGGGTATGATCCGGTAATATTGTATCGGTATTGATACATCTTCTCTGACGTTTCAATCTCTTTATAGTCGAAACTATACTCACCCACAATACTTGGCATAAAGGGTAACTTGGTTGTATCATCTATGACAGTTTCTTCTTTCTTCGACTCAAGAAGTTTGCTACCCCATTTGCTCTCCCCGGATGATAGCAAATCACAGTCATAGTCCTTCAAGAATTTTAACCGCCTTCTTTGTCTCATACTCAACTCTTTTGGCAAAACTAAGTAATTCAACCTTTTTCTTCACAAATACTATGTGTGCTCCCGATGGAGCATTACTAGGCCTGATGAGCCCTGAATCTATCATTTCTTGAATTTATTGTCATCAAAATCACCATCATAAATGCTTGCTCGCTTCTCCAAATAATTAACTCTAATCAACTCTCTTACTTGTCGAGTTATTCCCAACCCAACTCATTGTCAGATATCTTTATCCTTCGATATAGTACCATCAAATAACTGAAGATCCGATAATATTATCTAACATGTTCTTCTGTTATCCTAACCAATTTACTTGTTTTGATAGCTTCCTCGAGTAGCTTCCACTACTTGGACATATAATCTCACAACATATTATCCCTTGTCATCATTATAGTTTTCACTTATCTGCATCTCTGAGCTCTTTACAACAATTCATGTTGTAAGTCCTTTTATTGTATAACCTTCCAAGTTGTATGACCCTTCAAAAAGTCATTTGGTCCTAAAACTTCTTATGTGGTTCAATCTGTAGCTTCTTTGCTACTCGAGGGTATTTCCCATATTACTGGTTCGCCTAGGTTAGCGACTCCTGGCAATGCCTTCATATGACAATCACCAGCTCGAGTGACTTAGGCCCACAAGATTTTACCACCACTCCATCATTATTGACCAAGTTAACCACACCCATGCGTCTGTGACGTTGTCTCTAGACATTCACCATCTTTGTCCTGATTGTCAACATACTTTGTTACCTTGGTTTTCCTTAACTTGTTGAAATCCTTTTAGTTCACCTTCTCCCAAAATTACCTTACTGATTTCTCTATCCTTGTTCCGACTAAACTGATATGTACCTTCATCCCGTTAAAACTTTTAACCATTCGTTTACGTTGCCTGGTTCTTACATGAACGTCCAGTCACCACACTTTTCGCTCTCAACTTATGAACTCTTTGTTTTCTTCCTTTCTTTCTGACCTCCTTCGAAAGATAACTTCTCTAAACTCCCTTTGTTCTTCAATTTCTGAAATACATCTCGCTAATAAGTAACTAATCGATCCTCCCATAACCACCATGTCTCTCTATGCCGAACTTTCTTTTTCTTCTTTGTTTTCCTTACACTTGTAGCGAACTCTGTCAACTTGTATAATACCATGTACCAATTTCCTTTTGTCTCCAATTTGTCTATATCTGCTTTGTAGCGCCCCAAATCCCAAATCTCAAGCTAACCGCCTTGAAATCGAAGATTTGAGACCTTCAAACTGGATCCACGAGCAACACCTACCATGAGTGCACAATAATTACCTGAAAAACAAAATAGCTGGGTTAAAACCCAACTGCAGTAGATTTCCTCAAACCTAAGTCTCGGGTAGGCAAGCTCAATCCCCGATCAAGGAAGCATTGCATTCATATTCATTATTGGCATTATCTGAAATTTAACGGTGAATACTAACATAATATATCAGATTTATCCAATCCCTCTCGAAACTAATAATTTATGTCCTTTGATTAATTATTAGGTTTTCCGGTTCTCGTATTATTTTAATCTAATACTAACCCTGATAATACAACGATCTTTTTTTTTTTTCCAGCAGATAGAAAATATCATGCCTTTAACTAAGGTAAACCTTTATGGCCACAAACTTGACATGTACGTCGACAAACACACTATGTCGAAAGACACAATCATCAAACTCTCGTTTAGGTATCTCATACCAATACACAACAAACATTGACCCTTATCAAGAATTACAAACAAGCTCACCAAACAATTCAAGTCAACAACACATTGCAAGTCAGAAGGGATGATGCTCATAGTAGATCCTCACGTGGATCGCAATCTCAAACAAGAAAATAAAAATAATAATTAACAAACATAGACTCACCACTAGAAGGTATCTATCTACCTAGGAGATACATTGCCTAAAGAACAGAAACCATGTGAATTATCTCAATAAATTCGTCCACTGGAGACTGTCTTGACACCTTGTACGAAAACAATCATAACTTTTCACTCGAAAATCGGATTAATGAACCGTTTCAATTACTAAAAATTAGACGAACAAACCTTTCCAACCATATAATAATAACACTTAGATTAATTATATATCTACACCAGATTTAATTTTAATATAAACCGACGTGCAGTAGACACTGTTCTGACACCTTGTATAAAGTCTATCGTAACTCTTCATTCGGAACTCGCATTAACAAACCTCTTGAACCACTAGAAAGTAGACAAAGAGACCTTTCCAAAGATATAAAAATCAGACTTAGATTCGTTATATATCTACACCAGATTCAATTTTAATATAAACCGACGTGCAGTAGACACTGTTCTGACACCTTGTACGAAAACTATTGTAACTCTTCACTCGGAACTCGGATTAATGAACCGTTTGAACTACTAGAAAGTAGACAAACATACCTTTCCAAAAATATAAGAATCACACCGAGATTCTTCATCTATCAATACCAGATGTAAGTTGAATTTAGACCAAAATACTGTCATCTCTATGTGATTTATGAAATTCTAGATAAAACTAGTCTCGAAGCCATTTAATCGTTCTTTCATGTGATTAACAATACTATACCTTTCATGGAATAAATTGAAAGAGCCTACAAAAAAATTAGGAGATAGGAAATCTACCTCTTTTCGCCTTAGATGACTTTAAGACCACAACCATGGCTTGTTCTCTCACTAGAGAAGTCTATTTCCATCACTTTTCTTCTTTATTCCTCATCCCTTCACTAAGGAGCGGCTGCACCCTCTTTCTTTTCTATAGGGTTTCCTCAAAAGTGAAGAGAAATAGGGTTTTTAAACCCACCAGTATTTCATCTAAACAAAACTGACCTAGACTTTTATTATTTCCACCCAATTTGGTATATCAAGAAAATAGGGGTGTTACAATTGTCCTTTCCCGACCTAGATACTACGTTCACACCCAAAGGCCACTAAAGCTTCTAACCAACACTGATTGTCTTCCCAGTCTTACTGGTTGTGGGTACGAAACTCTGTGGACACTAGCATCATCTTGATCTTCCTCCCAACTCCTATGACTAAGTTTTCTTTTATCTATTATCTAAATTATCTCGATAGCAAACTCTTCTCCATCACTGATAATTGTCCTCAAGTTTACACCCCTATCATTCTCACGACTCGTAGTCGTCTCTAACCTCATCTTAAACCATAATGAAGGAACCAATCAAGATCACCAACCATTTCTCGGGTCTTCCATTTGCAAGTATAACAAAGAAAATAACAAAAATCCAAGAAAATATTGAATATATATATATATGTATAGCAACTTTTACTCTTGATAATTTTTAATCTTGAAACTTTTAGAAACCTAATCTTGGTCATTTTTTTTCTTTCCCTAAAGTCCAGAGCAATCTCTACTCTACACTACACACGACTTATCGGTCACCAGAACTCATGCTCTGATACCACTTGTGACGCCCCGTGCTCTAACTAGCACGACCACGCCTCGGCAACCTACAGAAGAGTCGAAAATTCGGCAGCATCTCCTCTGTAAATCGAACCGGTCATACCTGTAACCTGTCATGCAAACTATACATTCACATACACAACCACAATGGAAGCTAAAAAGAAAATAAAATCAACTAACAAACTCTGGTTCCAAACCGAACCACTAGAACTCGGTTAACTCATCATGCACAACACCATACATCCCTGTACAACCTATGTGATACATATATATTTATATTATATGGTGTCCAGTGTATAAAAGTATAACTGAAAATATGATGAGAAGAAAACAAAAGAAACCAAATAGGACAACTGTGAAGCCACCTCACGCCTTCTGCGGACCACGAACCTCAGTTGTCTCACAACGACAATCAAACTACTAAAGAAGTACCTGCACACTAAGAACTGGTAGGGGGTCAGTAACTCACCAACACGAGTTAAACTGGTAGAGGAGTCCCAATATAAAATCCAATATTGGCACTAGCTTAATCACTCATGATGCAGCATCAAAATTCATTGAAGCTCATGCAACCACAGCTAGGGCAAGAAACAGTGAGGAAAGGTGAAGCAATGGCGATTCTCAATGGTCTCTTATGGGCAGAAGAACACAACTATAGAACCATCATTATAGAAAGTGACAACATAAACATCATCAATAACATACAAAATAGTAGACACGAACTACAATGGCAATCCATCATACATATACGAAGAATACAAAAAGTCAGAAGTAGACTGGACAGGGTCCAATTCAAGTACACCAACAGAAAATTAAACTCCCCAGCAGACATGCTAGCGAAATGGGCAAGAAAGAAAAACAGAACAAAAACATGGAAGAATGTACCTTATCTTTAAGTAAACAAATATTGTAATAATGTTTTACTTACTTAAAGTTGTAAATTCACCGCTGGGGAATTTAATGTTATGAATAGATTAAACAAAAAAAAAGTAAAGTTCATTGTTGATGCATTATTAAATACCAATGATGGTGAAATATGAAATGTAAGAAAATAAGCTAAAAACGAGCCAATTTATCGCTAATATTAGCTTGAACTGTTACTTATTTGGTTCACAAGTTAGTCGCCTGAAAATTGATGAAATGGGATCGTATCGGAAACTAGTGGTCTTACTTACAATGGCAAAAATAGTAAGGATCCCCCTAGTGATACTTAATGAACACAAGATCCAAATAAGTTACATCTTAAATTGATTATTCATTATACAATACCTTTTTTGTTTAGAGTTGGTAGTACACAATAAGAAATCAAAATCAGGCACTCCTATCAAACATAGGAGTCAGATAAGAAGCAAACATTCTAAATTCAACCTAAGTCAGATCAGAACTAAAAGAAAGTTAAGAAACAAAATAAACACAACCTTAGGCTCCTGTTTTCACCGTCTTCTTTTAGTATAAACCAGATATCGATTAGGAACCATATGTGGTCATTCGAAAAAGAACTTATTCCTATAGGTTGCTAGGTGTCTGTTGAAAAACTTTTAAATAAGAACCATACCTGAAGTGCTATTCCCACTATAAGCATATAAGAAGATGAATCAAGCCAGTTCATCGTTAGTTTGTCATTAATACTAAGAATGGTGAAATATGAAAAGCAGTAGCAGAAGATAAATACAAGTGAGCAATACCATTAAAAACTCGAAAATTTACTTGGTTCTCGTGCTATTGCCTTCAAAAATGGATTAAAATATGCAATATCTGCAATGAGTGGTCCCATCTAAGATAACAAAAATGAGTAAAATCTGTTAGTTATGATACATACTACTAGTGTTGTTAGCGGAATCTCAGATATCTCATGCATAAGAAGAACCATCTGGAGATAGAAAAAACAGAGACAATCAATAATTATATGAAGTCAATTTTGGAAGAAAAAATAAGGGAGAATAAATAGAGAAGAGATATTAACCAACTCATAAACAAGTTGTAAATCGTGAGTAGGGAGGGAAATAAGGTATTAGTTAGTGTAGGGATATCCTAACCGATTTTCGTTGATTTACACTAATACCCTTCTATTTTGATTTAATTTACATGAACAGATTTTATACCAGCTCTCAGATTTGATCTTTATGAAAGTCTCATTAAAAATGGACGGTCAGACTTATCCCTCATGTAACCGACTGACCTGTTTTATTATAATAGATTATTGAATTTTCGAAGAAACTTCAACCACTTTTCAATTTGTATGAGTAATACGATGCAGGGAGATTTTTTAAAGATATTTCAAGTACCTTGGATATCTTAAGATCTAGTATTTTAGTGGTATAATATTTTTGTTGGTGGAGAATTATTATTTTTAGCAGTTTTATATTCTTAGGGAACTAGTATTTTATTTATTTAGAAGTTGTTTATTAGAGTTTGACTAGGTTAAGGAAACCCTAATGCTATATAAAAGGGGTTCAGTGGTTGTTTAGTTTATCAAGTTGATCAATAAAATTCAGTATTTTAGATAAATCTTTGTTGGTTTCAGGTTCTATAAGCCTTGGACGGAGATCTGAAAGTTTTTCTTAGTTTTAAACAAAGATCTAATTCTTTTCGGAGTTTTTCGCTGCCTCAGTTGGCATCAAGAGCGAGGTTTCTCTTGGCTTAATGGCAGAAGGCAAGGCCAGAAACACAACCTTCGACGGTGATCGGAGTAACAAGGCTGCATGGTTAGCAATAGACAAAATGCATCATCACTTAGACCAACTAGTGGAGAGGCTTAACACCTATGTGAATGTCAATGCAAACCTTAGGCAGTCAACCATTAATAAGGAATGTGTTAAGGGATTCACCCTCAACCAAGCTATTATGGTAACAGGGAACGCGATGAGGGATTTGCCCACAACCACCCTGTTAATAAATGCTAAAAAAAAACAAGTAGTCTTACAACAAATTCTGAAGTAATATCTTATTCCAATATGTGTTTTGTTGTGGATGAAATTAGTGATACTAATTTAGACACAGAAATACATGTGGATTATGCCATGAAGCAAGTTGATGAAGAAATAAAAACTGACATTATTGAGATCAAGGGATAGTTGAATATCATCAGTTCTAAAGATGAGGAGTTTGTTATTTCAGAAGAAGTCCATAATAAAGTGTTTTAAAGGAAGATGCAAAACTTAGTGAGCCAGTTATCGGACCGATGAATTTTTCTCCATATGCAGATCCTTTTCTAGTATTATGTGAACCTAAGATAGTTTCTAATTTATTGGTTAGTAGTTTTATTGGACAGTCTTCACATAAGCTTGTGATTCTCGATCACTTTATTCATGATTCTCACATATTTGTTTATGGGGTGAAGAAGAAGATTCAACTAAATCACAAGTATCTTGATTATATCATAACACAATCTACGTTCAAATCTGAATATTTGGTTATTCCTATACATAACTCGCGAAAAAGTTGTATTAAGGGAGTACCACTCACCATGATAGCTAAATCGATTAGTAAACTCGAGGCGAGTTTCTTTGAAGTGCAGGAGACTGATGCAGGGAGATTTTCTGAAGATATTCCAAGTACCTTGGACATCTTAAGATCTAGTATTTTAGTAGTATAATATTTTTGTTAGTGGAGAATTTTTAGGAAACTAGTATTTTATTTATTTAGAAATTGTTTATTAGAGTTTAACTAGGTTAAGGAAACCCTAATGCTATATAAAGGGGCTTCAGTGGTTGTTTAGTTTATCAAGTTGATCAATAAAATTCAGTATTTTAGTTTAATCTTTGTTAGTTTCAGGCTCTATAAGTCTTAGACGGAGATCTCAATGTTTCTCTTGAGGTAATTTCTATAAAGGTCAAAATAATATTGAAAATGAGTAGAAAAGCACCAAACATTTGAAAATTATTATTCAGGTCAAAAAGTATACAAATACTAAAATACCCTTTTTTGTCTTTTTGTGTAACTAAATTCTTTTATTTTTCTTTAAACTTTAAATCGATATAACTTTTGTTTGAGATGTCGGATTTTTATAAAAATTATATATTTAGAAATGACTTTTCATTAGCTTTCTAACAAGATCCACTTTCGATATTTTTTTTCAAAAAAAAAAAAACCAGAAAATAACGACGTCTTTTTCCTTTACGTTTTTCTGCAAACGTGTTTGCAACAATCTGTTCTGCAAACGTATTTGCAACAATCTGTTCCGCAAACGTGTTTGCAACAACCTGTTCTGCAAACGTGTGTGTTCTGCAAACATGTTTGCAACAATCTGTTCTGGAAATGTGCGTTTGCATAATGTAAACTGCAAACGTGCGTTTGCATAATGTAAACTGCAAACGTGCGTTTGCATAATGTAAACTGCAAAATGTGTTTGCAGAATATTATCTTGGGTTGTGTATCTTGCAAACTAGATATGCAAATTGAGAATATAATCTTGAGTTTCTTAGATTGCAAAAAAAAAATTTGTTTGGATAGACACTTGATTCGATCTTAGACGACCTTAGATTCTCGCAATTCAAACTTGAACAACAAGAGAAAAGACAAACCCCAACTCCACCTAAAGTTGGATGTTGGGATCAAACAAGAAATTACCAATCCAAAGTAGGAGAGGTTCATTTGAAGAATATGTGATTTTTATCAACTTTTTGCAGCACTAAGCAGTTACAATCACTAAGTAATAGATATCACTTTTACCTAAAGCGCTGGAATCACAGAGAAATTTTAGGTTTTTGATTAAGATAAAACTAGTTTCATACGAGAAAAATCTATATAATAAGGGAGGAGGGTATCTTTTTCCCTCCTCCCAACGGTTCAGATTTGTCTTCACAATATATAAAAGACGGCTGAGATGTAATCTCTTAAACATCGAAGGCTCAGATCTAATTGAATTTAGTGCAAGGGCTGAGATTATAACAAAGAGAATCTCTTCAAAGATGCTATTTTCTTTGATTTGTAAAAACCTTTCCAAACACCTCCTCCACTCATCTTCCCCTTTTGGAAAATCTCTTCTTCCCGCCCACTCCTTTCGCAGGTAAGTCTCTCTCTCCCTCCCATCGCAAGTCTCTCTCTATCCCTCTCATGGCAGGTCTCTCTATCTATTTTTCTATTTAGTTAGAGCTATGTTGCTTGCTGTCCTTCTCTCTCTTTCACATAGACAACCTCCCGCTCTCTCTCGGTTTATACAGGTGTTGATGATGATTGTTAATGGTGTTTTGGGGCTTTGATTCAAGTTGATTTATAATTGTGATTTAGGGTTTTGATTTACATTTGCTACTTCATTTAGAGATTTTAGAAATTAGGATTTCTACCATTTAGAGATTTTTAGAAATTAGGGTTTTACCGTTTATAGATTTTAGAAATTAGGGCTTCTACTGTTTAGAGATTTTAGATATTAGGGTTTTTGCCATTGAGAGAGAACTGAAATTGGGAAACCATATATGTTTGTTCTTTGAGCTCTCATTTTTTTCTGTTTTCTTTTGGAATAAATGGGAGAAAGTGTGAGCAGCTAATGGAATTCTGACTCACATCGCATATGCAGAAATTAACAACATTATATACTCATCGTCTCCACGTACTAGACCGTTATGAATATAAATATTTCTATGTCATTGTTGAACATGTGAATTTTTATTGGAAACATCGATACAATGAACGTTATGAAAATAATTTGGAGAGAGGGTCACGAAAAAACCAATTCAAATACCTCTAAACCTAAACCAAAACATTTCACTTTTGTGTCGGCTCTCTACAATTTCATGCTTGATGTTTCCCAGAATTTTAGTTCTTTTCGCCTGATTCTTTTAGCTATTCGCGTGAACTTCGCTTTGTTAATTTTCTTTATGATCCTTTGGTTTTTTGTGAAGTAATTTGATTTAAACATGTAAATGTATAGCATTTTGAACATTTAGTTTTAAACTCTATGCGGATCTTAAACTACTAACTTGACTATGGGAGGATGGATCGAGATCATGTGCAAAGAGAATTGCATTAACGCGTGGTGTATGAGAATTTTCATCCATTATATGAATTGTTATCAAGCTGCGTCACTTTTTATTGTTTCTTTTTTCTTTACTCTTAAGATAATACGAGCTACACATGGATCATAAAGCAACTATTGCAATACTAATTATGCCTAATGCTAGAACTTATTGAGGTCAAATTTTACCTATCGATTCATAGTTCTCTTACTTATAGTCTCCTAATTATGCAATGTATATGATTGTCATTGATTTCATTATTTTTCAAATGTGGTATCTGACTGTAAGGTTCATGGATTTCATTATTTTTCAAATGAGGTATATATATGTGGTATTTGGTTTGACTAAACATGGTTCTTGAAAACTAAGGTCTTTCCTGCTTCTATGAAGTTCAATTTTCGGGTCTTCATTGTGCTTCTACTGGACATGTTAGTAATTATTCTTATAAGCCTAAGTTCAATACATTCAAGTTTTTTATGAGATCCATTTTTATTTATGAATCATAAAGAAGTTTGTATATACAATGTGAGTTTCGAGCCAAATAACTTCAATACATTATGTCGATATACTGAACACTGAACCATACAAAGCACATGTTAGGCTTATTCTGCTTGTTTATTTTCAAGTTTTTCATGAAATCCATTTTGATTTATGAATCGTAAAGAAGTTTGTTTATATAATGTGAGTTTTGAGCCAAATAACTTCAATACATCATGTCGATATACTGAACACTGAACCATACAAAGCACATGTTAGGCTTATTCTGTTTGTTTATGTAAATATTTGTGATAGTTTCAGTTGTTTTCTTTTACTCTGATGGGTTGTGGTTGGAATTTTAGGAGCCATTGATACGTTTCCGAGCTACGGAGTAAGAAGTAGTCTAATGTTATGACGTTCTTGCAGATGGTGAGATGTGGGGAGTAATGATTTTTTTGTCTTCACAGCAAATTTGATTAATTTCCCCTGACTCCCATATTTTTTGTGTGTTAATAATTTCTATTGCTAAAAGTCTGATGTTATGAGGTTCTTGCAGAAGGAGAGTCTGTGTCTCTCGATTTTATGTATTGGGAAGTATGAATCGTAGTTTTGCCTTTTCAGTATGATTTGTTATGTGGCCTTCTTGTAGTCAAGGTGTTTGAAGTAATGTATGAGTCAAATTTCCTAGATTAGTTTTTTTTTTGAAATATATAATCACTTCATCAGGTTCAAATCAACTCAGGTATGCAACTGGATTTCAAATATGAAATGTGGGTTATAGATATGGTTTGAACTTATTTTCGTTTGTTTGCAGTATGAGATGATTACTGGAGATATAATGTTTGAGTTTTCGCAGAAGGATCACCCTAAGTTTGTGTTGACCCGTTTGGGCGGTAGGTAGGTCGCTGCTCATCAATACCAACTCTTGGGAAGTTGTGAACATCAAGGAATAGATGCGGAACCAAACTCAATAATATGCATGGTGGTGCCTGTAAGGTCCAGGGCCCCCGCAATGAGACGGGGATTAATGAATATATTTTGATTTTTTTTTTTTACTTCAATTATTTTAAACTTATTCCTGAAGCCGCACTTTAAACATTAAATTCCATATGGAAAAGATATTAAGATATGAGTTGTTACTAATTGTTGGATTGAGTGTAACCATTTAATAGAATACTACCTTTTTTTGCTTATTTTTATTGTCAATTTGCTATGTCAATTCGAAAGAAAAAATATACATCCCTGTGTATAGTTTGAAAATACTGTTCGTGCCCTACGGGCACGGGTTACACCCTCGTAACTTGACAAAACAAACAACTCATACAAATATACACAATGAAAAAGAGAACAGAGAGAAAACACATTCTCATTATGTCTAATACCCTTCTTCAATGTCTTCTTATTTCTCTTTCTTCATTAATCTTCAAGTTCTAACTCTTCCTTCACATATTTCAGCACTTCAAGCATTTCAATCCTCCATTAAACCCACTGCAATTCCTTCTTGGCTATATTTTTTTTCCATTATATGAAAATGGCTCGTCTGAATCTAAATTGTCGGACACAAACACAAAAATCAACCTAAATCAGTAAGTCAGATTAGTTAGACATCATAAATCAGACAAAAAACCTAGAGTCGGGTTTCTGATCTTACTAAAAAGAAAACACTACATTATATTGCTTGCTTAGGGGAATCCTAGGCTACCCATGGCAGGACCATGGGAAGAAAACCATGAGGAACTGGGTTGAGTGGGTCCTTGTGCTGCCTAAATCATGGATACATAGCTAGTGTGGGGACGGATATTACTGTCACGTACCTTAAAGGTGAAGGGAAATTCTATATGCATCCCCATTTTGGCTATAGTAACCCCCAGCACCTCTAACGATGGGTCTGGGGCGCCCAAATGAGGTGGACACCCACGTAACAATACCGAGCTCAAGCTCAGTACACATTGACAAATTACAGAGCCTGTACTTCAAAGTTAGATGTGTGGGAGTCCCAATAGATTTTTCCTAGAGGTAAGAACAGCTCAAAAAGTTCCAATGGAGGAGAACATATTTACCGTTGTAGAAAATGCAAAAGAACTATCGACCCAACGTAGCATAGTTGTCCAGGAGGCAGGAGCAGGAGAAAAATACTTTAAGTCACTAAATGGAAGAAGAAAAGTGGGAGTTCGAACAACCAACCGCCCAACATCTCGTCCATATCTTTGAAGCCTTTGAAGTGGATGGAAATAATGCCAGAAGGTGGAGTAGAGTTGTAGAGGAGAAACTTCAATGCATAAAATCCAAAGTTGGATTGGGTTCTTTCAACTGGGTAGACATGTACTGTACTTGTGGTGCATGGGTTATCCCAGCATTTCAACTACATAAAAATCTAATAAATGAGTGTCAGTCATGAACAAATCAAATTGTCCAATATCAGAAGCTCAAAGTTAAAACAAGTCGATGAACTTCATGATGGGGCGATATATTATCTATCTCAGATGTAACGACGTCTTGAGAGTTGGATTTATGATATGGTTTCAAGTTTTGAAAAAGTAATTAAACTCATCTATATCAACAAATGTACTGGTGACAGCAAGAAAACTCTCCTAATTCTATGTTGAGAATCAAGGTCCACACCTCATCACGTCAACAATAACAGTTTCAGCCCTAGAGATGTCTCAATCTAAAAAGACTTCCAACTTCATTAGTGGTGTAATTTCTTCTCCATATATCTAATAAAAAACAAAACAAGCAAGACATAACACAAATTAACAGAACATAAATACCTCAATTGCATGTATGTCAGTATGTGAGTATAAAAAGAAGGTAAGAAGTCTAGCAATCATCATCCTTCACAAGAAAAAACATAAGAAGCACTGAAGCACCATATAAGCATCATAAAACTACCACCCTCATAAACACGATAATAAATAGAGACTAGAGAGATAAACCAAAACCCAAACTAATACAATCACATACTCACTGAGACATTAATACAAACACCTAAACCTCATTTCTACTCACACTAACAACTTTTCATTCAATCAGTTCACCATGAGATCGATTTGAAGGGACTGAAATTACTGAAAAAGATGATCAGTGGATTAATGAATTCTCCACTTTCCAACCCCAACAAGTTGTTTTTGTTTTCGCAACGACAGAAACCTGACAAATTAGGATAGAGATCTTAATAAAGAGATATAACTTCAGAAATATTACCATTAATCTCTTCAATTAGGGAAAAATTCTTTGCAAGATTATGGAAGTTTCGATTGGTGATTCTCATCAACTTATTGGATCAAAATTAGATTTTGATCGAAACAATTTGGAACCGACGAACATGGATCATCTTCCATACCTCTCAATCAGAAGGAGAAGAAAGAAAACCCCTAAAAAAAATTCTGCTATTGTTTTAGAGAGAAAGAGAGTTCTAATTTGTAAGGGTATTTAGGGAACTAAAATAATAAAAATTGACCTTATTGATAATTACTCATATTATTTTAAACCTGATTTATCATTACCTATAATATAGGGTCGGTGGGTATATAGACCAAAATTATGTTCAAAAAAGGTTTATGATCCAATCTTCCTAAAATATGGATATTTAGTCATTTTACATTATGGACATAAATACCCTCACTTTCTAAACACATTACCGTCAATGTCCCACGCTCAAATTTGACGCGGAGATTTATTAGCAAAAATTATGGAGATTTATTAGAAAAAAATGGATAGAAACAAATCATAATTTCTCTCCTCTAAACAGATTTGGAAATCAAATTTTCTCTTTCCTATTATTCGAATCAATCAGAAACAAAAATCCTAACCAAAACGAAACGTCATCACCACGGATATTTCCAATTCAATTTTCTCTCTCTTCTTTACAGATTTAGAAACTAAATCAATTTTCTCTATCTTACTATTTAAATTTTTTTCGATTCAAAACAATTTTCTCTCACTTAACTTTCAGATTTGGAAATAGCATATTTTCTAGGATCAATTTAGCGTGATTTGGGGGTTAATATAAAAAACATATATATCACTTTCTCTCACTTAACTTTCAGATTTGGAAATAGTATATTTTTCTAGGAACATTAAAGCAGCATTTGTTTTCGTTTTTACTCATACATAAATACACATCGAATACAAATTATGAAACAAATACGTAAATTATGTATTATTTATGACGAGGAAATCATAATTTGTCAAGTATACAACATAATTTATCAAATGTATGCGGGTCTTGTTCAATAAATTACACATAATTTCTTTTACATTACACATCGTTTACATTCTGTTACAAAAAAAACGTACAAAATCTTCTCTGGTTAAAAAATGGTGCCCATCCATGTACTCTCCATTAGTTTCGTTGACTTACTTTGATTTGATGATTCTCTTTGAAATTCCATCTGGTATATCAAATTTACACACATAAATACACATCCATTAAAGAAACAAAAATCATATATTGTATTATAAACTACATGTACAATTCCGTAAATTATGTATCATGTTTGTCAAATTTTGACAATGTTTGAAGGTTTTGAGTAGCTTGGTAAACTTAAAAAGGCTATTGTTTTGGGTGAAAAGTACACGTAATGGTAAATGAATAATACATAATTTATGTGCACTTATACGTAAATTATATACATAATTGTAAGCACATGAAGATATATGTAAATTATATATACTTTATTGCAAATTACACGAGATTTGATAGTAAAGCGAAGTATTTCTACCAATGAAATTAGTACTGTTTTGATGTTAAAGCACGGTAATGTTCTATAAATTACCCATATATGGGCATTGATGGGCCTAAAAGGTTACCCTAAATAGGTCTACACCCGCAAGTGCACGGGTGTCAAGTTGTAATAATTTCCGGTAAGACCGGTTCGTTCCTCAGAGACTAAGTGAAACCTATTCTAAGACTTGGAAGTATCACGGTTTTTCTTTTTAAAATTGAGTTTTGTGGTTTTGGTGATAAAATAATAAAGAACAAATTAATAAAACAAATTATGATACAACGAACTTAAATGGGGGAGAGGACCTAGGATTTTAGAAATTCACCACATAAAATCACCTTTAGAAACAAATACTTAAAATGGTTAATTCTCTTTTTTTTTATAACTCAGAATTTCGGATAATGAACTATCCTAATTCCGGGAGATGTTTTCGTTAAAACCGAATAAAACATAACAATGTAATCATTTTATTTTAAATAAATAAATCTCTAAACTACTATTTATCGATTAATAAGTATGAACCGTCAAATGATTTAACATAAGCACGATGCATCAAATCGAAAAGTATAAATAGTGAAAAGAAAATCTATTTATCAAACTAAAACGAATTAAACTATGAAGCATTAATCAAGAGTTAATCAATAAAAATTATATCTCTAAAAGATCAAAAATGGGTTTCATCGTAAAACCCTAGATGGAGAGTCTTAGCTAATCATGATTAAAGAGATTAACAATAATAATTATGAAGTATAAGAGAGAAAAAAAGGAAAGAGAATTTAACTTTTCTTGCTGATTTTCCCTGTTGCAGCCAAACGCACCCCTAAGGGAAGTATTTTCCTTCTGTTTTACTGTTTTACAAACAAACAGACCCTTAGGGAAAACTATTTTCTCGTCTTCTTGGAATTGAATTCTCTGTGGGAAAATAGTTTTCTCGTCTTCTCCAACTCTTTTTCTCTCTCTAACTTTCTCTATTTCTCTTTTAATTCCAATCACCGATAATCAATACCACACAAATCAAAGAAGAAGATTAATAAGTTAAAGAAAATGTGAAATAATCCTCTCCGTTTTCTTTAATTTCTCTCTTTCTCACTCTACAATTTCTCTCTTATCTCTCTGTTCACTCTCTCTGTTTCTCTCTTTCTCTCACTATAAGATAAACAACAGAGAAAGAAGAAAAGATAGATGATGAAGACAATCGAAATAATATTCTCTGTTTTTGGTTCCAAGCCGAGATGATCTCTCCCTCTCTCTCTCTCTCTCTCTCTCTCTCTCTCTCTATCTCTAGCTCTCGGGTTTTTTTACTGTTAATGGCCGAGCTCCTCTTCTCAGCTGTGGAGAGCTCATTATTGGTGGTCGTTCCCCCTCTTTTAATTCCCAACCGAAACCTCTATCTCTCCCTAAACTTTCTATATCTCTTCGATTTCTTTCTCTCTCTACGAATGTCCAAACAGATCACCAAATCTCTCCCTCGGATTTTATCCTCCTAGCTGTCCCCTTTCCTTCTCACGATTTCTTTCTTTCTCTTCTCGGTCTCATCCAATCTTTCTTTCCCTTCTTGGTCTCATCCAATCTTTCTTTCCTTTCTCTTCAACTCGTTCCTTCTCTCTCTCTCTCTTTATTTCTGTTTTTTTGAATTTAGAAGATAAGAGAGGAAGAGGGAGATACGTACACAGCTGGGTCACTAGTGAATGGTAAGGGTCAGACGACTTTGTGCTTCGCGGCAAATGAAAAATGGATTGCTTCAACCGCTCTGGACCGTTGATTTCGAGGACACGGATCAAGAAGTGAGGTGGCAGGCGGGATCACATAGATTATCTTGAGATGGGTTACACCGGTTTATCCTCTCGAAAGTTTGTTTCCGTGTTGAGCTGGTACACAAAACTGAGATGTTCCACAATTCTTGTCGTGCCACATCATCGAACTCTATACCGACTGCCAGAATCACACCCAAACTTATCCCACTGGTCAACCTCAATTGACTCCAATTTTGACTTTTACTATCTTTCTCATTCGATTTCCGATTCGACTTCTGTTTTCGCCGTTGGGTTCGTCTTGGACTCTACGTTGCACCGGAGTATTAAAATTTCCAGAATACCCTTGTCATTAAAATGACCAAAATGCCCCTCAAGTATGTCTTTATCACGATGTTTTCGCATCGAACTCATTAAATGAAACCTGAGAAAGAAAATCAAACAAAATATCAGAGTAACCGCTCGAACTGGACTAACTAACCCGAGTTAAGAGATTCAGATGGGACATTTTCATGTCTCATCAGGCATTAATATAATAATTCTTGCATTCCTGATAAAGTATATATAATTTGTTATAAAATACATATAACATGTTCTCAATTTGAAAAATATCGTACAAAGATTTTTGCGTAATTTACTATAAATTATGGTAATTTACGATAAAGTACATGTACTGTAAATTCTGTTATGAGTAACCGTACGAAAGAACAAATGTTTCATAAATCCGTACGGATTGAAAACCAGATCTGAAAAAAAAAAATGAGAATATCATTAAGCTTAAACTACAAATCTAAAGATATTTGATATGATGATTGATTGCAATAATGACAAACTCGAGTTGAAGGATTAAACATCAAGATCAAAGACATAAATGAAATTTTAAGAGAGAGAAAAAAAATAAACATCAAACATTCGATTGTTTCTATGAATTAGTACAAAAAATCTTTGAAACTTATACTCAAAATCATATATGATCAATTTTAGAGAGAGAATCTGTTATAATAAACTGAAACAGAATACAAAATCGTCTAAAACAGAAAGTGTTTTACCTCATTAACGATGAAGAAGATGATTTCAGCAGCTCTAATGAAGATGAAACAATGGAGGTTTTTTACTGTTGCTGTAATGAAGATGAAACAATGGAGGTTTATACTGTTGCTGGTGAGTTTAATGGATGTTTATTGGAGCTTTCGTTTTTAGAGAGAGAGAAAGTTTCAGATTTTAGTTACGGAATATATTGAAGATGGAATTTACTTTAAATTTAAACGTGATTGGAGAGAGAATGTGGAGATAAAAATGGTAAAAAGATATTTTGGATTTTAGAATGTAAATCAGATTTTATATATAAAAAAGGTTAGTATAGGTATTATAAATTAATATGTAATCTAGGGATTTATGTTTTCTCTCTAGATGAGACCAAATGGACTGGATATCCATTCATATTATTTTTTTGGTGTTGAAACCCTTTATAGGATTAGAGAGGACTAAAAGTCCTATTAGGGTCCGTTTTTTGGATTATAAACCAAAAAATTCTATAATATACTGACAATTTCTAATTAATAGAGGAAGTTACGTGCTTTTTTTGTTATTATCAATAATTATTTGACCCAAACAATCATTTTCTATTCTCTTAGTTTTAAAAGTTTTAGACGAAAATCTAATTCTTTTCGGAGTTTTCCGCTGCGTCATAATAAATAAACAAAGATGGATCTAACGAAGTAATATTGGAGGTGCCCATAGCAAATGGCACCTCCCATCATGAACCGGATCCATGAAAGGAATTTTCCTTCCAAAATTCATTCACCCTTGTTTGTAAATAAATATATTAGTTTCCATTATTTGTAGTTAGGTTTCCGATTTCTGGTTTATGTTAAGTTCGATCCCTTTGTAAAGCTATAAGTACATGAAAACTCTATCAGTAAATTTCTACCTTTGGTTTTTAATATTTCCGTGCAAGTGTTATCATTAGTTTGGTGTTACTATTATTATTATTATTTTGGCATTATTATTTTCACATGGTATCACGAGCATAAGGACTCCGTTATTTTCGATCTTATTTGAAAATTCTTCTTGTCGTCTCTAAGTTTCTGATTCCTAGAACCACAATTGTGAATTGAGAAGAAAACAGAAGAAAAAACTTCAAAGATTAGACAAATAGAGATAAAAGACTATGGACATGTACCTCGCAATTGCGCTTATATTTGTTGGTGGTTTTGTGGGTGTAGCAATATTAGACGGTGAGCAGCGGTCAATTTTTTTCGGTTTTGGCTCGAGCCGAAGCCGAACCAATAAGTGCCGGTTTGACTAAATCATCAACCGAAGTCGAGCCGATTATTCGACCGACCGACATGGTTCGACTTGGTTTGGTTTGGCTCAGTTGAGTTCGGTTGATCGGTTTAACCGAACACAATTTAGAGAAAATGGTATACTAATGTTATTCATTTCATTGAATATACTGAAAATAAAAATTAAGAACGCATCGTAATTTTCCTCCATTATGTATACCAAAAATAGAACTTAAAAATTCATCGTACTTTTCCACCATTACAAACAATAAAAGAAGTGGAAGTGTGAGTGCAAAATCTATAATTTTAAGTTATTAACTAAGAATAGGTTGTGGTACATAGAAAATCAGTGAAGACTTACATCTAAAACCTTTCAATCAAGTTGAATAGCTTGTGGTTGATGAAGCCGACAACAACAACTAGGAAGGAGAACGGACAGTAGTATGGAAGACTTGATTAGGGATTTTCTAAATTTTTTTCTTTTTAAGTTTAACACTTTCTAACTATACAAAATTATTATTTCATTTTTTCTTACGGTTCAGTCGGTTTCGGTTTAGGCGGTTTTTCGGTTTTTCGGCCGAACTGAGTTGAACAGTGAGCGGTTCGACCCAAAAACCGATCGGTGCGGTTCGACTTGATTTGGTTCGGTCAATTGGTTCGATTTTTGCTCACCCCAATGAAGAAACTTAAACCCCTCGTTTGGGAGGCCAAACCGACACTTCTACTACTCTAACTACCATTAGCCGTAATACTAGAGATGGTGATATGGTTCTTATGCTTGCCGGTGCTGCTGTTGTGGCCAATGCTGCTACACCCAATACTTCTTGTTACAATGACGGAGGTGGTGGAAGAGGAAACGGCGGTGGAGCTGGTTGCTGATCTCGTTCATTACACACACACACACACACAGATATATATATATATATATATAAAGCTTTCGTAATCTTAAGGGGGTAGTGGATTAGGACATTGGGGGACATTTTCCTGAACCCCAATGTCCGTGTTATTGGTTGGGGACATTTGAAATGTTCCCAAATGTCTGCGTTGTTGGTTGGGGACATTTCAAATGTCTCCAAATGTCCGTGTTACTCGTTTAAGACATTTCAAATGTCCTGAAATGTCTGTGTTATTCGTTTGGAACACGAAATAATGGACATTTCAAGACAAATTGGTTTTGGGGACATTTGGAGACATTTTATTGTAAATTTAGAGAGTTTTGGACAAAAAATGTTTCTCAAAATAAGGAAGACACTTGAGGGCATTCAGTTAGGAATATAATAAAAACAATTATTATTATCAAATTAGATTAAATAATATATAATAAATAATATATAAAAATATTAATTACTATAATACTCTATTATAGTAATAATGATGTTATTACCCTATTACTATTATTATATTATTATCTTACTATTAAATTACTATATTATTGTATTATTATTATATTATTATAATATTATTTTATTATTATATTACTATATTATTATACTATATTATTATTATTATCATATTATATTATATTATATTATTATTACTATATTCTTATTGTATTAATATATCATTATACTATATTAAATAGTGAATATTTACCAATTATCTATCAATGTCCACAGATATCTAAGATGTCTACGAAACTCGAAAATATATATATTTAAAGTATTAATTATATTTTTTGTTTTATATGATAAGACAATAATAATATTAAAATAATCAATATCAACTAAATGACTATCAATGTGCACAGATATTCATGGATGTCTACGAAAGTCGAAAAATATATTTTGAAATAGTATTATAATACATATGATTAGACAATAATGATAATATTAGAATAATAAATGTCCATCAATGTCCTCAGATATCCACAAAAGTCGAAAAATATATTTTTGAAATAGTAGTACAAATATATTATTTCATATGATTAGCCAATAATGATAAATATTAAAATAATAAATGTCCACCAATTATCCATCAATGTCCTCAGATATCCACAGTTGTCCACAAAAATCTAAAAATATATGCTTTAAATATTAGTACAAATATATTATTTTCATATGGTTAGACAATTATGATAATATTAAAATAATAAATGTCTACCAATTGTCCTTCAACGATGTGATAATAATAATAATAATAATAATAATAATAATAATAATAATAATAATAATAATAATAATAATAATAATAATAATAATAATAATAATAATAATATTAATAATATCAACTACACATTTTGTTCATGGATTCAATATGTTGAAATGTCCCCAAGACATTCCGTCCATGAACCAAATGTCTCCAAGACATTTTGTCTATGAATCAAATGTCTTGAAATGTTCACGGAATATTTTGTCTCCAAATGTCCCTTAATGTCCTGAACCACTACCACCCCTTAAACCACCTCTATCTTAATCAGAATATGGCTATAATTTAAGAGAAAAAAGTAATGAAAAGAAACTTGTAGAATTGTATTTGACTTTTCTCACTTTATTGTTTAATACTAAAATTCCTACATACATATATAATCAACAAAAGTCCATCAAATATAAGTTACTACAAAAGTAAAAGTATGCACCATTGGCCTTTGGACAAAATGGTCTATTAAGTATTTACAATTTTTCACGCTTAGACTTCACGATTAACTAAAGAAAAGAGACACGTAGTTCCTAGACTACAACATCTAAGTTAAAAAAATTTCATTAGTATTCTTCCAACTGATTGAACCTCTGAAGAAATATCGTGACCACAATAGAATGACCATAACTTGAGGAAGGATACATGAGGGTTGTAAAGAAGTTTGAAGATTCAGATGCGTGAAGAATGTGAGGATGGTGAAGGATATGTTATTATGTGATTAAGCTCATAAGTTACAATGAACAAAGAAGCTCTTGGATAATCTATTATTACAGTTGGAAGTTCACCATTATAGTATGAAATGATAAAGAAGAGTTCTGGTATGATCTACACGTATCCGAGGTACCCCTACTGAGGGGCGGACCCACATAGGGGTGTGGGGGCACGTGCCCCCACACCCCAATGTGGTTCCCCATAAGAGTAGTTTTAGGTTAGGTTTTCATGAATAAAAATATCCCCCGTGAAGTGACTTTTACAATACCACATTACCACCGACTGAATTAATTCCTAACCCAATCTTCTTTCCTTTGTAACCACTAATGAGCGTGTTTTTTTTCGCTCTATTTCCAATTCCAACTTCAAGTACACCTTTTTTTTTGTTAAGGGAACTTCAAGTACAATAGTAATTACAAGTTAATAGATAAAGGAGGTTTTTTAGTAGAAAGACTCCCGGGTGACGTCACCCGCTTTCCCAATTTTTTCTCTCAAACCCTAGCCGATTGTCAAAACCCTAAGCTCAAAATCAACCCAGTTATCAGCTACAATCATCACCCGAACAACAGGGGATACATCAATATACCAAGATACAACCCGTTCATCGACACTAACAGGAAGGATAGTCTCATCTCGGATACTAGGTAGTGAAGGTCGTGAAAGTGCCTCAATCTTACAGATATTCCCCAACTACTAACCCCAGGGAGCTCACACGCAGCTATCACTAGAGGAGGAAGTAAACTAAAAGAGGAATCCCTTACAAATATTGTTTTGTTCATCTCTTACAAGTCAGGTAAACCTGGTTTATCTTCGATTTAATTTCAATGGCCATGGGAGTATCTTAGTTTTGTTCCTCTTTACCATAATTGCTCTGATGGTTCCCAATTTTCTTACTTCATGTGACAAGTTTATTAGTCTTGTGTTCTTAAATCCTTATATGCTAACCTTGCCCCCTTGCTTTTGTTCTTTAGTACATGCACCTAGGAGATATCTTTTTCTTAATTTTATCTTTTCTCTTGCTCATTTCTGATTAGTTTGTTGCCTCTTCCCTGGTTCACTTTCAACTTTTTCCTTTGGTATAAAAAAACAATACGTTTCTTCTATTCTATTTTTGCTTGTTTTACAGCTACTATTTAGTAACTGCTAGGGTACTGGTTGTAGTAACTGCTAGGGTACTGCTTAGTGTTTTCTCTTTTGTCTTTTCAGCTAGCTTCTAGTGGATAATCTTGACTGGGGTCTGTTTCTAGTCCCTGGTTCTTAAGGTTTATATCTAATCATATATGCTTTAGTGTATTACTTTCTGGTTGTTTCACCTTTGTCTGATTAGCCAGCTTCTAGTGGAGATTCTCGGTTGGGGTGTGTTTAGGGATTTCCTCATATCACCATTACAGGTCATCCCTTTTCCGCTTGGGCTTCGGTTGCTCTTCACCATCATCTGGACCAGCTTGAGGTGCTTTTATATCACCTCTGTTTCTCTCTTTTTGTCTCTGCACTGGTTTGGGTTTTGGTGTGGCTCTTATTCTTTTTCCTTAGTGGGCTAATGGACTTTCAACAGTCTACCGACAACCAAACACCAATAGACATGGCCTTTCTGACCTGGAATGTGAGGGGTTGTGGAAACTTTACCAACAGAAAGCATCTGTCGCGCCTAATTAAAGAGCATAACCCAGATTTTATTTTCTTAGCTGAAACCAAGTGCATCAACGTTAACTTAGACAAAATTCTTAATCTGGGAAACATTTACAAACACCATGAGGTCAACCCCATAAACAAAGCCGGTGGGTTGGCTCTATACGGGTCTCCTAATTATACCCTAGACATCTTGTACACGGACCAAAACATGATACACGCTAAAGGCACCCAAATCGATAATAATTATCATTTTTATCTTACTGGATTTTATGGGTGCCCATATAGTAACAACAACATGAGACCATGGGAGACCCTGGCTAGCCACACCCCGGACAATAGGGACCCTTGGTTAGTAATAGGCGATCTTAATTGTATTCTGCACCCGTCTGAAAAAGTTGGAGGGAAAGAGGCCCACTACTCTAACATAACTAAATGCAAGCAGGCCATTAATAACCTGGGCCTCCATGACATTGGTTACTCTGGCTATCCCTTCACTTGGACCAACAAACAATTTAAGGGCAATCTTATTCAGGAGAGACTAGATAGAGCTCTAGTAAATCATAATTGGCTTTCCATCTTTCCTCACTCATCTTCCCACTCTTGGCTCTGACCATAATCCCATCATCCTTACTACCAAGCCTAACTCCTAATTGGGTCGCAAACCCTTCAAATTCATCCGTACTTGGATGTCTCATCCTAACTGTGCTCAATTCATCAAATCCAATTGGACTTCTCTCCCGAATCAAATCCAGTCAAAACTCAACTCTTTGGCCATCCGCTTGTCGAAATGGAACAAAGAGGTCTTCGATCATCTGGACACTAACATAAAGCAGCTCACTAACAAAATCTAGAACATCCAAGACCCATTGATTTCTAAACAGACTTTTACCCAAATCGAAACTCTATTCCTTCAGCAAGAGAGTCTGTGGAAAGAAAAATCCAGGATTGCCAATACTAACCTGGGTGATAGAAACACCAAATATTTCCACGCCAGAGCTCTCACTCGGAATCGTAAAAACCAAATTCACTCCATTCAAAAAGATGACAACTCTTGGACCAAAGATGAAGCGGAAATCTTTTCCATCTTTTCCAACCATCTCCTTAACATCTCTACTTCGGTTGGTTCCAGGTTTTCTGTGAATCTTCTGGCTTGTTTCTTTCCCCAAATCAATCCCATTCAGAATGATACTCTTATCTCTACACCTGTGGTAGAAGAGATTAGAAAGGCACCTTTTCGCTCAAGCCAGAGGCAGCTCCTGGTGCAGATGGCTACCCCCTTTCTTCTACCAATCCAACTGGAAAACGGTGAAGGAGGACAAAATTGATATGGTCACTCATTTCTTCAGCACTGCTTCCCTCCCAGCTCAAACAAATCATACTCACATTTGTCTTATCCCTAAAACAAAAACCCCTCAAACCCCAGCTGACTTCAGACCGATTAGCCTGCTCAATATAACCTATAAAAATATCACTAAAATCATGGCTAACCGTCTCAAAATCATCCTACCAGATCTTATCTCCCCATTTCAGGCAGTGTATGTGCCTGGTAGGTAAATCACGGACAACATCCTTAAACTTGAAATGTCTAAAGCTTTTGACCGCATCGAATGGAGCTACCTGGAGAAAATCATGACCCTCATGGGTTTCTCTCCTCATTGGATCAATCTGAACAAAGCTTATCTCAAATCCAGCACCATGGCAGTGCTCATCAATGGCCATCCTAGTTTAGCTTTCGAGGTTAGTCGAGGTATCAGGCAAGGCGACCCCCTCTCTCCCTTTCTGTTCGCTATTGCCTTGGAAGGTGATGAGTCATGAAAAAGCCTCATCTGAATCTCTTAATTTAGGTCAGTTAGTCCAATTCGAGTCGTTACTCTGATAAATTTCTTGTTTTTCTTTCCCAGATGTCTTTTACGGAGTCCAGTTTGAAAAATGGATAAAATCGACATGTTGAGGGTATTTTGGTTATTTCTGAATTATGGTAATTCGGGTCAACATTGTTGATTGGATGGAAAGTAGAGTTCAAAACGAATTCAGTGGCGAAAATGGAAGTCATTTCGGAGTCCAAATGAGAAAATTAGAGCAGGTTAAACTTTTTGGAACGGGTTAGTTGATTAGAGTCAAAGGATGCCACATGGCAACAGATGGATGGCAGCGATTTGCGAGTGGGACAGATTCAGGCGGAGCAAGAGGACGGGGGAATTTTTCAAGGACTGACACATGGCAGACGCACAGCGCGACAGGGTGCACGTTCGGTATGATTTCGGGCTGATTGGGATGACGCACATGATTGTGTTGGAACCATGATCCAGTACATGGAGCGGTACAGCTTCAGTGATCCCCTCAAGAATCGGACGGCCAGGGAAGCTTCTTATACATGGTGGTCAATATTAATCACGTTGCAACCTATTGAATTACAACGTGAAGCACCCAATCAATCTCTCTTGACAGCCAGCAATATCCGATTGGCTCCATATTTGGGAAGACTTTCTCAAACGTTTTCTCTCTCTCTCACTTGTTTCCTTCCTTACTACAAAATTGGTAGAGAGAGAAAGAGTTACTGGCATAAAGTGAAGATTTTTACAGAGAGGCATGAGATAATTTTAAAAGAGAAAGAGATGGATTTGGTTTTTAGCAAAGATCGAACAGAGAGAGATAGAGGTTTATCTCTTTGCCATTTTAAGAGACATTCCATAGTGATCTCGGTTGGAGGATAAGAATGAGATTTGAGATAGATTTGATTGAGAGAGATCTTGAAATTTCCATTATAGGGAGGAGGATAATGCTTCAGCTGGAGATTGGAGGAAAGAGTTGATTGACTGAAGATCTTGAAAAAGAGAAAGAAACCGAGATTGAGAGAAGAAGATTGGATTCGGAATCTCTTCTTCTTATCTCTGGTTTACCTTAAAAGAAAGGGATTTTGAGAGAGCGATTGAGGGAGCTGGGATTGAGAAGATTTCTTTCTCTTGAAACAGAAAGAAAATATTCTATAGAGAGGGACGGATTATTCAGCTTCATTTGGATATAAAACAGAGAGCAAAGGAGGAGTAAAAGACATCTCTCAACCGAGGGTTCTCTCTGAGCTAAAACAGAATTATGAAAGAGAGAGAGAGAAGCTCGGTTTTTGAAGGACTGAAATCAGAGGGAAAGAGCTGAGAAGAAAAAATCTTTAGAGAGAGAGAGAGAGAGAGAGAGAGAGAGGAGTTAGAGATCATTATGTCTTCATCATCTATTGTCATCTTCTTTTTCTGTATTTTCTTTTAGTGAGAGAGAAGAATTGTAGAGAGAGAAAGAAATTGAATTTGAATTTACTAACTCCATTAAAAACTCTTCTTTTCTTCTTCATCCTTTACTGTTTTGGTTAGAGAGAGAGAGGGAGAGTTATATTAATGTTTTAGAGAGAGAAAGAGAAAGGTTAGAGTGAGAAAGAAGGAGAAAACAGTAAAGAGAGAGAAAAACCAGGTGAGGAAAATAATTTTCCCACAGAGAAGTATTTTCCGGGAAGACGAGAAAATCGTTTTCCCTGAGGGTGCGTTTGGCAGAATTTTGGGAAAAACAGAAGGAAATCATTTCCCTAAGGCCCTGTTTGGTTTGGAAATAGCGAAAAAGTTAAGTTTTCTTCCATTCTCTTATTCATATTTATTTAAATCTCGATCATGATTAGCTAAGACTCTCCATCTAGGGTTTTACGATGAAACCCATTTTTGATCTTTTAGAGATACAATTTTTATTGATTAACTCTTGATTAATGCTTTATAGTTTAATTCGTTTTAGTTTGATAAATAGATTTTCTTTTCACTATTTATACTTTTCGATTTGATGCATCGTGCTTATTAAATCATTTGATGGTTCATACTTATTAATCGATAAATAGTAGTTTAGAGATTTATTTATTTAAAATAAAATGATTACATTGTTATGTTTTATTCGGTTTTAACGAAAACATCTCCCGGAATTAGGATAGTTCATTATCTGAAATTCTGAGTTATAAAAAAAAGAAGAGAAATTAACCATTTTAAGTATTTGTTTCTGAAGGTGATTTTATGTGGTGAATTTCTAAAATCCTAGGCTCTCTTCCCATTTGACTTCTTCCCATTTGACTTCTTCCCATTTGAGTTCACCTTTTTAATCATTTTAATATTTTTATTTTATTTTAAAACCAAAACCAAAATCAAAACCAAAAAAACCGTCTTACTTCCAAGTCTTAGAATAGATTGACTTAGTCTCTGAGGAACGAACCGGTCTTACCGGAATTAACTATCACTTGACGCCCGTGCACTTGCGGGTGTAGACCTATTTAGGGTAACCTTCTAGACCCATCAAAAGGTCTTAGTCGTATGATGGAAAATAACAACAACCAGATCCCGTTCGTCAGTTTCCCCATTCCCAACTTCAACCTCACCCTAAAGCACCTATTATTTGCGGATGATTGCATCATTTTTGGCCAAAATTCTCTTGAAAATGTGCACAATCTCAAACAAATCCAATATATTTTTCTCCAAAAATTCACACCCTAAATTCAAAAGGATGATGATTCGCAATCTCAAAGTCCATCAATCGTCATCCGGAGATAAGTACCTTGGCACAAATATGTTTATCGATAGAAACAAAAAGCAAGCTTTCAACTCCCTTCTAAACCAAATTAGAAACAAACTCTCCAAGTGGCAAACCAACCTTCTTTCACAAGCTGGTCGCTCAATAGTAATCTCAAATATTGCAGCGGTCGTTCCCCGATACCAGATGCAGTGCTTTGCCATTCCCAAAGGCATTTGTAACAACATCGAGTCCCTCCAAAGGACTTTCTGGTGGGGAAAATCCAAAACCTTTCACACCATCAACTAGCCCGCCATTTGTAAGCCACACAAATCAGGTGGGCTAGGTCTTCGTCTTCCTCTCCTTGATAACCAAGCTTTCCTCAACAAACTTAATTGGCGTATTATCAACAACCCCCACTCTATTTGGGTCCAAGTTTTCAAAGGCAAATATTTCCCTAAGTCTACTAAACCCTCCCCCCCAAGGCAAACCATTCCTAGCCTAGGAAAGCTATCAGTAAACAATTTAGTCAGGTGGATGGTCTAGTCTTCTGGGTTATCAATAAAGGTACACATATCAGTATTTGGCACGATTTCTGGATCCCGAACCACCCCCCACCAATCACCAATCAAAGTAACTCTAGCCTCAAATGGGTTGCCCAGCTCATAACTAATAATAATTGGAATACTAACTTGATTAACAATTGTTTTGTTTTGATAGTGATACGTGCAACGCAATTTTAAGTACTCCCTCCGTCCCTAATTAAGAGTCCACTATTCCTTTTTTGGATGTCCCAAATTAAGAGTCCCATTCCTAATATATCATATAAAATCCCTTACTTTTCCATGAATACCCTTTCTTTAATACTTTTAATATATGGTGCATTAATTAAGCTAATTAAGATATTTGACATTTTCCAATACAAAAGTTGGTTTTTCTTTGGAATCATTCAATTACCTTAAGAAAAGTTAATTACTTCAAGAAAAGTTACATGTATTTCTAGAATGAAAATTATAATCCTCGTATTGCTTCAAGAAAAGTTGTCAAATAAATAAGGGTAAACTTGGAAGAAGAAAAAATATGAAAATAAGTTGGATTACCAATATGGGACTCTTAATTTGGGACGGAGGGAGTATCAACTTGCAGGATGACAAGGAGGACACAGCTAAATGGACACTCACTAAATCAGGTAACTTCTCAATTAAATCGATGTATAATTATTTGAGAACTGGTAGTAATGGACCTATGCATGACACGACTGACTGGTTTTTCATTTGGAATCTGAACACTATACCACGCATAAAACTATTTCTATGGAAATGTTGTACCAACAGTCTACCAGTAAGGGACAAAATTGGTAGGTATATTGGTAATGTATACACTTGTATAAACTGTGATGATAATGAAACTCTGGACCATGTGATGTTACACTGTAACTATGCCAGAGCGATATGGTTTCACTTACAGGTAAGATCTGAACAATTAACTACGGTAAAGAAATGGATTCAGCAATGGAAACAATTCGATGAGGAAATTACGTCTTTATATGCAAAAATCTTATGGCTTATCTGGAAAGCTAGGTGCGAGAATTGCTTTAACTCTTCAAAACAATCACCAATACAGATTATCAACCGAATCAACAATACGTCTACCACGCCCCTCAAAATTGAGACATTAATAACAAATAAATGCAAAAAAAACCACGGCAACAACAATGGAGACCTCTATCGACACCATTTCTCAAAATTAATGTAGAGGCCTCTTTTATACAACTTGCGAAACCAGCTGGAATAGGGTGTATTATCCATGATGAAGAAGCAAATTTTATCATAGCTGTTGCAGATACAGTTAGAGGACAAAATTCAGAAGAATGTGAAAGTCTAGCTATTCACTATGGCATCTTATGGGCAATCCAACTTCAAATCCAACATGTTCACATCGAAAGCGATAATCAAAACATCATCAAATACATCAATGATCAGAGTGACGGTTTACACTAGCAGTCCAGACATATCCTCTCAAAATCTCTAGATCTCAAGAACCACTTAAAAAACATCATTTTCACTTACGCTCCAGGGAATGCAACTCCAAAGCAGATGCTCTAGCTAAATGGGGTAGAAATAATTGTCAGAAAAAAGTATAAAATGTACTACTATCTTTTCTTTCCGAGTTAAGTCAGTAGTCTTTGTAAGAATATTGTAGTGGTTTGCTTCTAATATATCTCATCAAAAAAACAGTACAATAGTAATTAAAAAAAAAAGTACAATAGTAATAAAAAAAAATACAATAATAACTTCCCTCAGAAGACCACCCAGTTTTAGTTGGGAAATTGGGTGAAATGACCCAACCCAAGTTTATCTTTGTTCAAATGACCTTAGTTTTAGGAAAATTGCAAAACTAACCTTATTTTTAATTTTATGTCCTAATTGCCCCTTTATAAAAATTGAGTCTAGAAAATCTAGACTTCGAATTTTTCTTTCTGGAGTCCAAAACAGAATTGTTCCCTCCCTCTCTTTTTTTGTTGAAGGAATTGTTCCCTCCCTCTCGACCTGAGTTTATTATTCCTTCCTCCCCTCTTATAGTTTTTCCACCGAAAATACAAAGATTTAGGGGTTCTTCTTCACCGATTGGTTAAGGTTTGTTTGATTTTCTTCATTGATTAGCTAGGGTTAATCGATTTTCTTCCCCGATTAGCTAGGGTTTCATCGATTTTCTTTATCGAAAATACAAAATTTGAGCCTCCTTTGTAAAACTCCTTTTACCTGCTCAGTTTTACTTGTCGAGGTTTATTCAGAATATACCTCATGCCTTAGACTTGTGTATGAATCTTATACTTTGTCTTAGGTGACAGTTTAGTTTTGACTACCGATGTAGTCCGTTTTAAACTTTGCTAATTATCAATTAATTTGAAGATTGCTTTCTTCAACCTTGATAATTTCTAGTAACCTTTACTAGAGTTAAGGCTTTTATTCTTTATGTAGAATTTGCCACAGTTCTCGGCTTGAAATACCTTCAACCTACTTTCCTTCCATGTCTGGAAGTTTGCTACGATGACTTGTTTCAACTTTTGTACTACTTCATCCTTTAGCCTTCTAGGATGTTCTAAGTAGGGTTTCGGATTTTCCAATCCAAATTTGGATGTTTAATGCTAATCATGTTCAACATGATTGAATTTATGTTTTCGAACATAAATGTTTCTCTCATGCGTGCTTGCTTATCAATGTCTTTTAGACTCCGAGTCTTGCAACGCTCTCTGTCATCAGTTTTTGTGTCGAAATTCTTTTAGACTTTTCTGAGTCTTAGATTTTCGGTTTTGGATCTCAAGCATCTCGGCGTACTGAGTCTTTCTAATCCTATCATCTTTTTGATCTATGCTTATAGATCTTAGATGCCCAAAATGGCATTTTATCCTTGTGTGGTCCTTTTATTGAGTCAGTTCGTTACTCTTATACAACATCTTATGTTGTACTCAATCTTTTGTATTTACTCTGCATACGGACCCGGAAGGTTTGTTACTCCCACTTACCTTCTTCAAATTTTGTGATTCAAGAATTTCTTCATTCCTCGGGAATCAAAACTACTTTGATTACCTCTATGAATCGAAGATTCCGACTCTTGCGTGCTATAATCCGTTGATGGATTCCTGAAGACTACGTATGGACATAACTGGACTGGAAGAATTTCATTCCTCTTGTCTAGTTTCGGGAAACTCGAATGTTTCCGTCCTTCTCAGTTTTCTACACTGGAAAACTAATTTAGGTCTTCTATTGGCTAAAATTATCAAACTACATGTCTTGACGAGATATGGATTCCATGATGATTTTGGCTTCTAGCCAAAATCTAGAGTCAGTTTCCGTCTCTGCGCAGGTCTTTTATCTTTTCAGAAATAACCTTTATCTTCTGAATCTTTGAGATTACTTTTGACCTTAAGGGCTTTTGAACAACAATTTAGAATACTCTCAGTCGCTAGAGAGTTTTCCTGTGAATTAACATTCGCTTTAGTGCGGTAGGTTTTTAAGATCACATCTTTACCTATTCCTTTTCCGAGGAACCGCAGTTTACTGTCTTTCAATAATTTTGTTGCTCTTGGTCAAATTTAATCGGCCTGTACAATTTTCATGATTGTTCTTCATGACTCTTCATGATTTTTCTCATGGTCGCATTAATTCGACTTGTACTTTTCTCCCACTTATTCTTGTAATAATTAGTACTTTTCTCCCAGACTACTAGGTGTGCTAATTACTATAAGAATACTATCATGAGCGACAAACACTTTGTTCTCTTGATTGCTTGTGGAAAAAGCCTAAATTTCTTCTAAAGAAATTGCGTAATTCTAGCTAATTCTTGTAAACTCGTAAAACGCTTTTACACAAGATTTAGCTTTTAGAGGGATTTTTGTAAATGTGTGGGAACAATTGTTTCGAGAATATATCCCACAATATTCGGAAGACTTGGCTGAAACCCATCATTGATCGAATCATGCATAGCAGTGTTTGATTATTCCCACTGAATCAACCATCCTCAGATGTGTTTCATGGAGAAAGTTGTGAAACGCCTTCTCAAATCCTTTGAAGGTTATCAAGTTATTGACTCAAGTTTTCACCACTCCAATCTAATCGGATGGCTTAAACTCTCTTGTCAAAGTGATTCTTTACTTTAGTTTGTACTTTGTTTGAACCTTTCAAACATTTCGATTTACACTTTATGATTTGTACGTTTCCATACTTCATGAAGTTGTTAGAGTACGTATTGAAGTTTCTCTCGTTTAGCTTCTACAAGTAAACTTATAGGTCTGCATAACACAGTATGACTCCTAATAGAGTACTAGTCTCTATGCCTTTTGAAAAAGGGTGACTTTGTCAATTAGTCCTTAAGACCCAATTGACAATGCTGAAGTTAATGAGTTTGAACCTCTTGATATCAGCCATTATCAATGTTAACCTTCAGTTAATTTTACCACTGGTTTCTAGAAGAACCAAATAACTATTATTAAGTTCTAAGCTAGATCAGTGTCTTAAAGAAGACTTCGATCCCTTTCAGCATTCCTAGCATTACTGCTTTTGCTCCCTCTTATATTTTTACTTCCTTTAGTCAAGTATGTGATTCCCTTGACCTTTATCGAGCCGCACATCCGGTCTTAAAATACCTGATGAAGGAATTTTACGATACTTGTTTTTAACTTTCTTAACAAGGATATTGGAATCAGAATTCATAATTCCATTCCTTTTGTCCTCCAGGTGCTAAGGGTAGTTTCCTCTTAAATGGTCTAGCCATTGTTTGGAAACATTCACAGTATTGAGGAATACTCTTAATCATGTACTCGACAACTGCTTGCCTTTTCTTTGATCAAATGTTTTTCTCACTTGACTGACCCTTTGCCCCTTTGAATCTCAAGAAACACTTTCTTAGATTCCTTTTACCAAATCTCAAGAACCTTTCTTAGATTTGATATTCCAGTGTGTTCTGCTCAGTTGTTCGTAACAATCTGAGTGACTCATCTAAGGTCTTATCTATCGACATTGAATTGGGTGATAGATAAATTCTGTTGTCTTCCATTAGGATGACTTTCAGATTGCCTTGGAGGTCTCGTACCTCTCCATTTATGACTTCTGTAAGAACCTCTTCCTCAGCTTGTCTTGATGGTCTAGCAAGCATCCATTACCCTTTCAAAGAGAATTTTATATGATTGCTTGCAAAAGGCTTTTGACCTTCTCCAGTATGGGTCAACATTGGGATTGGGTATTCTAGTACGCTTTCCTTTTGAATCTGAGAACTATTCTCGGATTCATTCTTCCATTCTAGGAATTTGATCAGCACCTCCCTTAGGTGTGATTCAGTGTTGAACCCGTTTTCTTGTGTCATCTTGAAAACTACATAAAAGTATTGCAAAGTTTTAAAACTCGTTATCGTTTTTGAAAAACATTAATTTTCCCACATTATTCAATATAAAAACGTCTCTGATTGAATAAGTGATTCCAAGATCCCAGTTCTTCGGAGTAAAGCGGACTATGGCCCTACCCTTTGACTCTGTCGATCAGGGTGAGTGAACTACTTCACTAATCATATCCTTATGACTCTTGGTTAATAGATTTCATTGATTAATGACTAATCTACCCTTTTGCCTCGAGTATCCAAAACTCTTTTGCTGATCTCGTTGAGTAGAACCATTTAGACATATAGGCCTCTTCTATAGGCCTACCCGCATTGTCCCAAGGTAGAGGAGGTACTCTGCTAAGGCCGACCCACTTTCCTCGAACAAGGGCGCAACGAGTGTCTTAATTTGGATAGGCACTTTACTCAAAATTGCTTTTAAGGACTTTTACGCTAGTCTGGCGTTTGTTCTAGTGAACTATTTAGCCGAACTAACATCCACGACGTAAAGCGTAAAAAAGCAGACATGGATCCTAGTCTGACCCCTAACCTAGAAGGTCTAATCTCCTTTGGTTTTCTTCTTGTTTCGTCTTTTGGTTCGTCTTAGATCGCCATCTTTGAACCTCCATTGATTTATCCCACTCGCCTTTGGATTCCTTCCTCGAGTTTCTTCAATGGACTCATAGACCCTAAACTTTAATTAGAAGACTCTAACGATTCGCATATCGTATAAATTTGAAATTAAAATTAATTACAACTTTGCACCCATCCGTGCTTAAAACAAGAATAAAGAAACACTTTCTATGACCATACTAGTTTCCCGCATTGACATCACATGCATTATAATATATTAAGGCTAAGAATTATATGTGCATGATAATCCGGGAGATACTTTTGTCGACATCACATGTCACATTACGGACCTTAAGTCTAAATTCGAAGAATTCGACTAATGGTGCGTTCCGGTTTTATCTTTTATGATTTCTAAAATCAACTTTAAGAAAAACTCCGTTTTGGGTTTTTGAATGTCCTGGCCAATTTCAGAAAAAATCGGTTTGATTCTCAATGATTTCACAAATCAATTTAAAGAAAACCCCGTTTTGGCCTTTCGGATGGCCCGGAACAATTTTGGCAAATTTTGGGTAGAATCAGGAGAAAATTTAAACAAAACTCTCATTCGAATCATGGCCCCTTTTATGGTCCGCAAAAGCCTTGAAAAAGCCCAGGACAAGTCTTCATAAAGTCCAAGACAAGTCCTGGCCCAAGCCCATTAAGGGCTCGGACAAGGTCCAGATATGGCACGGCCCAAATTGCTGGCATGTCCTGGTCCGAGTCCTTCTCGGCTTGGTTGCGTCCAGGGAATAGGCCAGGACGCGGGTCCTTGCTCCAGACGTGTCCTAGACGCATCTGGTGCAAGACCGGACCAAGATGGGATGTCTCGGAATATACCGAGACACCCTTGGGACTCCCAGTCGCGTATGGTGCAAGACGCGTCTGATCGAGTGCTCTGGACGCGTCTCCAAGACGCGTCCAGAAAGCTCCTGTCGCCAGCACTAGACGTGTGCTCTGCACGCGTCTCCCAGACGCGTCCAGGAAGCTTCTGTCGGCAGCTGCTGGACGCGTACAGAGACGCGTGCTGGACGCGTCTCCAAGACGCGTCCTCCAGCAGCTGCTCTGGACGCGTCTCCAATACGCGGCCACGAAGCTTCCAAAGCATCCGGGCCGGATTTTTAGGAGTTTCAAAAAAAAAAAAAATCTTTTGCAAATCCAATTTGCTATTTCCTTCTCAAGCATCAAATTCCAACTTTTAGAAACTTCCAAAAAATTCAAATTTGATTTCCAAAACTCTTTAAAGTCTTAAAATCACAACTTTTGATCTTTTTAGGAACTTCTAAAATCCAATTTCTTTGTTCTTGAGACAATTCCAATTTTTAGTAACTACTAAAAAACCCAATTTTTTGATTCTCATTCAATTAATCAAAATCAATGAAAATCAAAGTTTTGAAAACACTTTTCAATGCCAAAATCAATCAAAATTGATCTTTTTGAAACACTTTCAATCATCAATCTTTGATTATCAATTTGAAAACCATTGAATCTCATTCAAAACATTCAAATTGGATGTTTGAAACACTTTTAAACATAACTATCAACCTAATCCAACATAGATTAGTTCGATTCTTAGGAAAAATTAGTTATTTGCAAGAGGCTCTAACGCTACTATTGGGTTATGGTGGTGTCTACTAATGTCGTATAAGCGGAATCTCAGACATCTCATGTCTTGATATTAGTACGTCCCAAGATCATCATGCATAAACTAACAATTAAACTAATAAGAAATTAGATGATTACCTTAATCGCTATTTTCCCTCGAACTTTTCCAATCGATTAAGAAAACCAAGAGCTCCAATTGTCGCTCCTCTACTTGGGACACCGAACGGTGTATTTAATCCCCCTCCTTGAAAGCCTACTAGTGCTCCAATGGTGGTTTGATATGAAGTAGACCCTCTTCTTGCTTGACTAGTTGATAGCTTGGGAATTACTTCACTTTCTCCTCTCTACTTGATGTGGTAGAGTAAGAAAGCTTAGAGAGAAATTCCACACATTATTCTCTACCCCAGGAGTCTTTATATAGAACCCTAATAAGAATCAACCTCCAATTAGGTTTCCTAAAAGACCCTTTAGAATAAGATTTAAGGAAATTGTCGAAAATAGCAACTAGTTGATATATTCTCAATTCCTTGAGGAGGTGACATCCAAACCCAGCCAAAATTGGCAGATATAATTTCCCTAACATAAGGAACCGACCCTCCAAAAATCAGCCCAATCCGAGCCCTAATAGTGCCCGAATAGGTTTAGGCCCAAAACCCCGTTTCGGGTCTTTTTGCTATCTTTTGCCTAAATTCTCTTTAGGCCTATGAAATATGTTTATGGGACACTCCCATGGTTATATCTCACTCCCACTAATCATATCATCAGATTAAATACCCATTCTTATGTGTAACCCGTTGTAGGATCCGATCGAAGTTAACCGCGAATTACTTCGTAATTCGACGATCGTAGTTGGTTTCTAACTAAACACTACGACCCCTAAATCAATCGGACTTGATGATCTTCTTTATCAATTGTCCTAGCTGACAAATTGCTCGCATTGCAATCTTGGTCGAAGGACATCTCCTTCATGCCCAACAAGTGTTTGCCAATAATCCTCAATGATGATGGTTACCTAGTATTTGTCAATAATTTTGTATGTATTGGTATTGGGTGTCATATATCTTGTGTATGTATGTCATATTATTGGTTATTGACAATGTATTGATTATATTTGTGAACAACATTCAATGGTAAAATCCACCATTTGCTATTGCTACGAAATTAGTTCGATTTAGAGGTGCATATTGTTTGTGTACAACTCAACTACATTGTTCTTGTTTATTGTTGATAGTACATTGGTTGCTTGTCAATCTTGGCTAAGGTTTTACCGTATTCATTATGATTACTATTTTGGTCGTTAAATTTGATACAAGGATGAATGTGGATTTTATCTACTGAAGATAGTTGATTGTCTAACGACAACCCTTCTACGAACTAATTGATCATCGAGTGATATAATCGAATTTAGAAATGACTTATTAGGTAGTAAATAATTTCAAAATAACTAAAAAAGCCCCAATCATTTAATATTAGTTATTTCCTATCAAAATATTAAGGCTAACTAGAGGTTAGGTTTAAAATGATTTCATTAATTATTATTCAGGTCAAAATTTTAAAAGATTTTTTTCAATATTCCATTAATACCCTTAGTTCTATTTTGCTCTCTCTCTACCTTATGTCTGTAATTCGACGGGAGAACTAGGGCACCGATTCTCGATTTTGGTAGGAGAGAAGACGAAGAGAAGACGATGATTTGAAGTTCTCTTGCTTCCTTCTCTGATTCATATTTAGTTGTAGGTCTTCATCTTCTCATAGTTTTCTTTTTATACAAAGAATTAGGGTTTTTCCATCTTGCGGGAGTTTTTGTATTCGTCCCGTGATTTGTTCATCAACTATACACATTCGTTTCCTCAGTTCATCTTCTTCATCTTCTTTACTGTAAGTTAGTTTTCTTCATCCTTAACCTAGTTTTATTTATATAATAAATTGTTATTTTTATCTTTTGATTTGTTTCTCTGTTTATATTCCTCTAGTTGATGAATCTGGGAAATAGTATATATGAATTTTGTGTTTTATGTATTATAGATTATGTATTATAGATTGCTTTATGTTTAGTGTTTTGATTTTTTCATACATGGTTTGTTGGTTCTGATGATTTTACACATCTATTTCTGATGAATTTTGTTCTGCAAATTGTGTTTGCACAATTTGGGTAGAACTGCAGATCGTGTTTGCACAATTGATTAGAACTTTGCTTTTGTATTTGCAGCATTGTTAATAGATTTGTTTTGATGTTCAGGAAATGGATTTAGTTGAGTCATCGAGTGCTTCATCTTGTTTTAGTCAAGCTGGTTCATCGAAGTTGTTCCAACATCCTCTCAGGTATGAATCTTGGGCATCTGTGTTTACCGAAGTTGGTCAGAAGTTTGAAGGAGGTGCCGATCAATTTAGGTTTGCATTGAATAGGTATTCCATCAAATTTGATTTTGGGTATAGAATGAAGAGGAACCATGCTCATCGGGTAGTAGCATTATGTCCGGTTGAGGGTTGTGGGTGGAAGGTTCATGGTTGTTCAAGGTTTGGTATTTCATCGTTATTTTATTTGAAGAAATATGTTCCTGAGCACACTTGCGGTGGGGGTTTTACTGATATAAACAAGCCAGCAGTTCATTCTAGATTTGTATCTAATTTGATAGAAAGTGAAGTAAAGGTTGATTCGAAAAAAGAAAAACAAAACTATTATTACTACTTTTCAATCAGATTATGGTGTTAAAATCCCGTACTATATTGCTTACAATGCTAAGAAAAAAGCACTTGATTCTGCATTTGGTGACGAGGAATACGGATATGCTAAACTTGATTGGTATCCGAAGTCCATTATGAAGTGGAATCCTGGTAGTTATGTGCAGCTACAACTTGATGTGGACACTTATCAGTTTGAAAGGGTTTTCATAGCATACGAGGCTTGTATTCATGGATTTAAGTACTGCAGGCCTGTTATTTGGATTGATGGGACGCATCTTAAATCCAAATATAAGGGGACTTTGCTAACAGCTTGTGCAAAGAATGACAATGAAGGTATGATTTCTAAGTTAATGAATTCATATAGTATTGTGTTATGAATAGTTGTTTGTTTATTGTTACTCAATAAAGAATTATTTGACATTTGAATATGAAGTTTTTTCTGGTTAAATGTATGCGAATATAGTTTGCTTGAAACTGTTGTAGGTCTTTTTTTAGGTTTCTGTATGCAGACACCTGATTATAACAATGTGGTATGCAAACACCTGTTTGCATGTTTGTTATGCAAATATATGTCATGCAAACAAGTTTGCATATTCAACCTCTGCATATATATGTCATGCAAACATGTTTTGGTATAGTTTTTTAAGTTGATGAACTTATATAGTTTTGTTTAACCAGTCTTCTAGTTGTAATTTATTTATTTAACTACGTTTTCTTGTCAGGTTTTTTTTACTATTGCTTTAGCTGTTGTTAGTGTTGAAAACAATTCAAATTGGAATTGGTTTTTGGAGAATTTGGCTCGTGTTGTTGATAGAAGTCGTACATATACTTTCTTGTCTGACCGTCACCCGAGTATTATCAAAGGAGTTGGTGATCTTTTTCCAAATGCACACCATAGTTATTGTGTGTGGCACATTAGGAACAACTTAGTTAATGCAATTGGTTATGGTTATCAAAGAGCAGATTACATAGAGTCTTTGTTATATCGGGTTGCTCGTGCGTTGACTAAGGGGTCGTAGTGTTTAGCTAGAAACCAACTACGATCGTCGAATTACGAAGTAATTCGCGGCTAACTTCGATCGGATCCTACATCGGGTTACACATAAGAATGGGTATTTAATTGGATGATATGACTAGTGGGAGTGTGATATAACATTGGAATGTCCCATAAACATATCTCACAGGCCTCAATAGAATTTGGGCAAAAGATAGCAAAAAGGCCCGAAATAAGGGTTTTGGGCCTAGGCCGGTTCGGGTACTTCCGGGACTCGGATTGGTCTGAATTTTGGAGGGTGAGTTGCTGATATGCCCAGTAGTATACACGAAAAAAAATTTGCTGTTTGGACACCTCCTCCTTAGGGAAGAAAATACCATTAATTGCTATTTTCGACTATTTCCCTAAATCTTATTCTAAAGGGTGTTTTAGGAAACCTTTGAGGAGGTGTATTCTCATTAGGGTTCTATATAAACACTCTTAGGGCAGATAATAAGGGGTGGAATTTCTCTGTAAGCTTTCTTACTCTACCACATCAAGTAGAGAGGAGAAAGTGGAGGAGGTGGGTTTTTTGAGGAGAGAGTGTCTGGGGTGACGTCAGCAACCCTAATAGCTTTCTCTCCTTTTCACCCAAAAACGAAGGCTTCCTGATAAACCTAACGGCGGCGTTTGCTTTGATCCTTCATCCTCCACCCACTTATCAAACCATCTAAGTTCTTCTAGTTATTCTCAATCTCCTAAAGGCATCCTCCACCCACTCACTTTACCTGTCGTCATATCTTTCTCCTTGATCCCCAAATTCGACGCCAACATTAACTCTAGAGGTGGCTGATGGAGTCTTGCATGCTTGTTTCTACGAGCTTCCTAGAGACGACAAGATGTTCATTCGCTGATTGCGCATTCCCGAGGAGGCAACGAACGAGATTGGGTGATGATCAGATCAACTTAAAGTCGCGCAGTCATCGGTCAGAGCAATCAAACCTTTTGGCCTCTTAAACACTCCAGCTAAGTATCTTTACTACTCTAATCTCTTGATCTCTGATTGGTTTTTATCTCTCTCTCTTCTTTCTCATTTTTGGTGGAGTTTGTTTTTAGTTTAGTCTCTTCTCTCTGTTTGCCCTCTTCTCTCTCTAGAATGTATAAAGTCTTCGCCGGAGTCACTGAGTAGTCACGGCTGGTGGTGACCTCCCCCAATCCTTTTGCATGCAGTATAATGATGGTTTTTTTGCTCTTCTGGGTTATCATTTTCGTTTTAGGGTTGCTCCCTCTATCGTCTCCTCCTTCCCACTACTATAAATTCAAACCTCTTAATCCTAGTAATCATCATCTTTCTTATCTTTTCCTCCCCCTGTTCTGGTTAACCATGGCTACCCAATCCACCTTAACTTCTCGTGGGAGATTATCCACCAGGTTTCACAAACCCTCCATCAAGCCTGAACTTCAATCTATCAGTCAGGGTTTTGTAGCATGTTGGTGTAACCCTTATGAAGCTCCTCTTGACCTGATTAAACGTCTCCTGTACCCACAATCTCGTTTCTTCAGAGATTGTGAATACTCACCCCTTCAAGGTCCCCTGAACACTTTTTTGATTAAACCGAAGAGTCTTTTTGTGCTCAATGCTCTTAACTATGGTCGTCCTTGGATTTTGAGAGGCATGTTACTGGTTCTAAAACAAGTAAATTTTCCTCTTAATGAGAGCATTGATGATCGTTTTTACGAACCTATGTGGTGTTCTTTATACAAGATCCCACAGGCTATTCAAAACAGAGATGATCTTGAAGCCATTTTCGAATCAATGGGTAAGATCATTCAAATTCGACCTCGTAATTTGGGTTTTGTTAATAATCCAGTTATTCGTGTTCACTTTCTATATGATGTTAGATCACCTATTCTGGCTGTGATTAACTCTATCTTTCTAGATACGGTTGCTGAGATCAAATTAAGTTATAAGAAATTTCCGCGTGCCATTTGTCAAAGCTGTCGGATTGTTGAACACCCTCTGAACCAGTGTCCCAACCCTCTTCAGTACTACTTCTCTGAAGAAGATGAGGAAGACTATGCCTCTGATCCTATGGATGAGACCATAGTGATTTCCCCTGAGCCTGAGGAACCCATGTTGATTGCTCCCCCTCCTTCACCAGTTCATCAACCCACACCACCTCACCTCCTCTTTAATCCTTCAGGGAAAACACTTAGAGAGCCTTCAAGCACCCACTCAATTAGCTCCTCAGATTTCTCTGAAGCTGACCATGAACTTCACTCTCTGTTCAATGATAACCAAGAAACCCAAGCTATGCTAGATGATTCAATGATGGTGTCACGTGATGCGTATTTAAACTAACCTAAATAATAGGCTAAAATAAATCCGTACTTTATAATAAAATCCGCAAGTGCACGGGTCTATGTAGTGTAGACCTAGCAAGTACGGGTCGATCCCACGAAGACAAGTTGAAACTATATTTTAATCCTAAACTAGTGAATAAGAAACTTCGAGATTCGTTTTTGATGAAAAAATAAAATAATAAAGTGAGACTAATATTTCAATAGGAAAGAGACTAATATGAGAAAAAAAACCTAGAGTTTGGAATCCACCATAAATATTCATAAAAGTAATATCTAACCATTCATAATTCTCTATCTATTTTATAACTCAATATTTTATATACCACTTGCATTCAAATATCGGATAATATGTAGTTTCAAAAGCACATAATCATATAAAAGTTTAAACTCAATTTAGCGAAACAATGATGACTTAACTATTATCTATCAACTAATAAGCATAAATCATTAAAGATTCAAACCTAAATATGATATATCAAATCGGAAGAATAGATAATGAAAAATACATCAAAAGAAAAACTAAAAAGAGTTTAATATTTTCTTATAGCAAAACACAATCAAGAGAATCATTGAGATTAAACACAATTTTATTCATATTTGTGGCTTCATCTTTCACTCTAGGTGAAGAGTTTAGCACTCCATTATAACGATGAAAGTAGTTAAATTAAAGAAAAAGAATAAGATTTCACCCATATGACGTTTCGGTGTTGATCTCCGTCCACTTCCAAAGTTGTACTTGCTGTCCTCTTCACTTTATCTCTGCGAAAGTAAAAATTACTTTCTTTTCTGTTTTCTTAGTTGCCTCTCTCTGCTCCTCCCTTCTCTGGTTCGTCCCTTCTTTTTATATAGTATGTAGCCACAAATTAGGGTTGCTAATCCCGAATATCCCCCTCCTCTTTCCCAGGATGTGAAGTTATCTAATTGTTCACAAGATCCAACAGAATGGTGGGTTCCACTTTCAAACTAAAGAAAGAAAGATTACCTATTTAAGTGGCACGGTGACATCATCCACCACATTACCCATTAAGAATCACGTGGTGCTCCTTCCTGTTTTGAAATTTCATACACCACCCGATTATCACTTCAATCCCTACTTTTCAGCATTTTAGAAAATGCCCCTTGTCTCATACCCTTACTGCAAAATCACCCCTGGACTAACTTGAGTTGTACTAGACTATCCTCTTAGGTACCAAATACATATCAACTTCTCATAATTATTGGCTTCTTGACATTTTTGTGTTATTCCTGAAAAACTAATTAAATTCATTAGTTTCATCAAAATTAAAGACTAACGAATGTACATTGATGATAAATAAATGAGTTCTAGCGAACTCATCATCACGCAGTCTGGAGATTAGGATTCCAGGGGATGAAGGGGAGGTCCAAGCTTCACCAGCTCCGACTACTCAGATTCTGTTTGGTGGTGTTAGTAGGTTTTGCTGTTGTCTAGTCCTTAGTTTAGTGTTGGTTTTTTAGTTGGCTTTATTGTAGTTTGTTTTTGTTTGTGTTTGGAGGTGCTGGTACAACAGCCAGAGATTAGTCCTCCCAATTTTTCTGATTGGGAGTTGATCAGCTCCTCTTAATCGTGGTCCAGCCACTGGTGAAGAGGTTTCTTTTGTTATCTCTGGCAATTTGTACTAGTATTTAGCTTTTATCTCTAGTAAGTGTTTTTAGTTTGTTTATGTACTTGGTTTTAATAGTTTGATGATTGTACTGTTATGGTTCAAGGTTTGACTCTTGTCCTCTTTTCTTCTTCTTCTGTGTTCTTTTTGCTCTGTGTTCGTTGGTTTATAGGTTAGTTGGGGTTGTGTTTAGAACCCTGGACTTGAGACTGGTAGTGGTGGTGGTGGCCCCTAGACACCCCTGACTCTTCTAGTCTTCTGACCTTCGGGAGGTGGCCTTCAGATTGCTGTGTTTGCATGTTGTTTTTCCTGGACCTTTCTCGGGGGTCTTGTTGGGGTAGCCTCTAAATCCCTTTGACTTGTTGTTGTGTTGGCCCCTAAACAACCCTGACTCCTCGGGTATTCTGACCTTTGGAGGTGGCCTTCAGACTTGTGGGCTTGCTTTAGTTTTTCTTGGACCTTTCTCGGGGCTCTTGTTGGGGTAGCCTCTAAATCCCTTTGACTTATTGTTGTGTTGGCCCCTAAACAACCCTGACTCCTCGGGTATTCTGACCTATTGGAGGTGGCCTTCAGACTTGTGGGCTTGCTTTAGTTTTTCTTGGACCTTTTCGGGGGTCTTGTTAGGTTTGCCTCTTGATCCCTTTGGTCTTCACGGGGCCTTTGCTTCCTGCCCTTCCGGTTCTTGACTTCTGACCATCTGGTGGTGGCCTTCAGACTTTTGTGTTTGCTTAGTTTTCTTAGACATTGCTAATACCTTCTCCCAAAACCTTCAGACCATCTCTACCTCTTCTGAGTCTAACATAGCAACTGAACTTCTTAATCTTTTTCCTTCCCAGATTACTCTTACTCAGAACAGCATTCTGACTAGCATTCCTACAGAAACCGACATCTATAAAGCGGTTACTTCTCTTAAGTCTGACTCTGCTCCGGGTCCGGACGGTTACNNCCCCCCCCTTTTCTATAAGGAAAATTAGAATACGGTTAAAGGTGATGTCACTAAGCTGGTTGGGGATTTCTTCCATAATGGTTTTCTACATCACGATGTTAACCACACGCATGTTTGCCTTATTCCTAAAACCAAATCTCCACAAACTACTTCGGATTATAGACCTATTAGTCTCATGAATACCACTTATAAGGTCATCACCAAATTGCTGGCAAATCGTCTCAAAGTGCTTCTCCCGGATATTATCTCTCCTTTTCAGGCAGCTTATGTCCCGGGTCGTCAAATCACTGATAATATCATTATCTGTCAGGAGTTGACTCACTCTTTTAAGGTCATAAAAGGTTCTAAAAGCTATTTTGCCCTTAAACTGGATATGTCAAAAGCCTTTGATCGTATTGAGTGGGATTTTTTGGAGACTGTGATGAGTCGCATGGGTTTCTCTAATAAGTGGATTCAGATGATACACGAATGTATCTCGACGTCCACTATGGAGGTTCTTATTAATGGTAGGCCTGACCCTACCTTCAATGTTACTAGGGGAATTAGACAGGAAGACCCCCTATCCCCGTTTCTGTTCACCATTGCAATGGAAGGACTGAGTAGACTGCTTGAGAGCGGATATGAGGAGGCCACTTTTCAGGGTTTCCATCTTCCTCGGTCTACTGTTCAGATCAAACATCTTCTCTTTGCTGATGACTGTATTATTTTTTGTCAGAATTCTCTGGATAATCTTTTGGTGCTCCAGCACATTCTGGATACCTTCTGCAAAGCCTCTGGCCAATTGATCAATTTTGAGAAATCCTCTGTCTTCTTTTCGAAGAATACTCATCCTAAGTTCAAGTGTCTTATCATCAGAAACCTCAAAGTTCATCAATCTTCGGCGCTCGATAAATACCTAGGTACCCAGCTGTCCATTGGTGCTAATAAAACTAGACTTTTTTCTTCTATCACTAACCAGATCCAGCACAAGCTTTCTAAATGGAAAGCTTCTCTTCTTTCTCAAGCAGGCCGCTCTATTGTGATCTCCACGATAGCTGCGGTTGTTCCCCGATACCAAATGCAATGCTTCGCCATCCCGAAAGGAGTAAGCAGACGCATTGAAGCCCTTCAAAGGGCTTTATGGTGGGGAAAATCCAAAACCATTCATACCATTCACTGGGATGCTATTTGTCACCCCAAAAAGCTTGGTGGGCTTGGCATTCGGCTTCCTGATCTTGATAACCAAGCTTTCCTTAGCAAATTAGGTTGGCGTCTTCTTAAAAACCCGGATTCTCCGTGGGCCAAAATTCTCAAGGCTAAATACTTCAATAAAGAGCAATTTCCTAAAGAAGTTAAACATCACCATTCTTGGCTGTAGAAGTCCATCTCCAAACATATTAGCAAAGTGTCTGACCTAGTCTTCTGGGATGTCAATCAAGGTACCAATATTAATATTTGGCATGACTATTGGATTCCTCACCATCCTCCTCCGCTGTCCAACGATCATAATTGTCCGCTTTCTAAAGTGGAGCAACTTGTTACCCATAACCATTGGAATACGAATATTTTATCCCAATATTTTAATGCTAACATATGTAATGCAATTTTGAGTATTAATCTGCAGGCACATCAGGTGGATATTGCTAGATGGTCATTAACTAAATCGGGTAACTTTACAATCAAATCCATGTATAACTTTTTACGATCAGAAAGAAACCAGAATGAAACAAAAGAGTGGAAATTTATATGGGATTTGCCTGTTATTCCTAGAATCAAATTATTTGTCTGGAAATGTTGTACCAATAGCCTTCCAGTTCGGGAAAAAATTGGAAAGTTCATTGGAGAAGTATACAACTGTGACTACTGTAATGACAGGGAAACTATGATACATGTTCTTCTTCATTGTGACTTTGCTAAATCTGTATGGTTTTTATTTAATATTATTTCAGAACAAATAAATAGCTTTCAGGAATGGATTATCTCTTGGAAGGGAATAGACGAAGATTCACAGGTTCTTTTCTCAACAGTACTGTGGCACATATGGAAGGCAAGATGTGATAAATGTCTCTCTCATACCGACACGACTCATGAGATGATGATAACCCGAATTAGAGTCTCCCCAACACTTACCAGGATTAGTCAAACCAATGAGGAGTTTCAGGTTAATGAGCAGTCGAGCCACCACTCATCATCTTTTGTCCAGATCAATGTTGACGCTTCGTTCATAGATGTAACCGAAAATTCTGGAGTTGGTTGTTTCATGCAGGACGAGCATTCAGTTTTTGTGGCAGCTTCAGCTTACGAGGTCAGGGGTCAGAATGCCGAAGAATGTGAATGTTGGGCTATCATTAAGGCTTTGGAGTGGGACAAACTCAACAACATTCCCTGCATTCGAATTGAGAGTAATAATCTCAATATTATTAGGCGAATACGTAACAATCAATCGACGGTCTTCTGGCAATCGGAGAACCTTATGCAGAACATTCGCCAACTAGCAGATGAATTAGTTGAAGTAGTTTTCTCTTTTATCCCGAGGGAGAGTAACACGAGGGCGGATCAATTAGCAAAATGGGGTCGTACGCATGAAGGCAACTGGATGTGGGTTTCGGAACAGGCATATCAGGAGGCTTTTCTTTCTGTTTAGCTTTTTATTTTCTGTTTTCTCAAAAAAAAAAAAAAGTAGAGAGGAAAAAGTGAGCTAATTCCCAAGCTATCTTCTAGTCAAGCAAGAAGAAGGTCTTCTTATTATCAAACCACCATTGGAGTGCTAGCGAGCTTTCAAGGAGGGAGATTAAATACACCGTTCGATGTCCCAAGTAGAGGAGCTACGTTTGAAGCTCTTGGTCTTCTTTAATCTATTCAACTAGCTCGAGGGAAATAGCGAATAAGGTAATCTACTATCTTCCTATTAGTTAATTACTAGTTTTGCATTATGATCTTGGGGGATACTAGTGTTAGACATTAGATGTCGTTATCCGCTATAAATACTAGTATAAGGGTATAATTCCCTTCAACAAGTGACATGACTTTGGTTTATCAAGTTACTTGTCATTATGGAATTTCGGGAATCTCGTTTATTGTTGAGATGAGTATTGCTACACTTTATTGTTGAATCCACTCTACTTAATTCTATTGTGTGTGTTGATAAACCCTAGTAATTTTCGAGATCAATGGGTGAAGAAATTATAGTGAGATTGTACTACTGTAATAGATTGGAAGTAGAAAACCTTAGGCAAGTGCAAACATTGAAAATGGAAAGAGATTAAAATAATTATGTGAATTTCCGGTGAAAATTTTGTACAAAGAAGGAAGAAAAGTGAAATCTAGGTCAAGAGGTAGAACAGCTCTTGGTTTCTGGCATTGAGAAATTTGAAGTCTAGATTTTCTAGACTCATTTTTATAAAAGGGTAATTTGGGAGAAAAAAGGAGAAAATGCGGTTATTTTGACAGTTTCCACAAAATTAAGGTCATTTTGCCAAAGTCTTCTTGGTGAAAGGTCATTTGACCCAATTTCCCATTTTAGTAACGTCCTATGTCCAAATCAAATTAGGATTGTTAACTTGAAAATTTTTCAGTCCAACTTAAATTAGGGTTTAGAGAATTAATAGTATAAAATTCAAGTCTTCTCATTTTCTCATCCATTAGCTGAAAGTACTTTTCTAGTTAGGTTGGCTTATGCAAAAATGAGAAGGGTAAAGTAATATATTTTGGTAGTTCTTCTATTATTCATTGTTTTTCGATGGAGAGATACTTTAAAAGAATCAGTACTGTTAACGTGTCTTCAAATATTAAGAGACTTAATACTATTTCAAGAGAGAAGGCTAAAGATGTCGAATCATTACCCGAGTTTACCAAAGAAGACGGAAAGTTAGAAGAAAATCATGATAACATTGAATTTCCATCACCAGCCATAGAAGAAGCAAACAATTCAAAAAATACACATGATAAAAATTGACTTGACGAGTCATCCTGCAGATCTTGGAATGCGCACTCCAATTTTAGATTATCATCCCAATTTTCGAGATCAAGTTCGAAGAGCATATCTACTAAAAGACTTTTGTCAACCTAGAACCCATACTTTGCCTTTGACGCTTTTTGGAAAAAAGGCATGGAGATTTAACCTTGCTTCGTTTAACGAACATGCTAATTGGTTAGAATACAGTATATCAAAAGATGTCGTATTTTGTTTATATTGCTATCTATTTTTTTACAGTTGTGATTCATTCGTAGGTGAAGGATTTTCAAACTAGAAGAAAAAAGAAAAGTTACAAATTCATGTGAGAGGAATCAATAGTGTTCATAACAATGCTGTGAGAAACGGTGAAGCTTTATTGCGACAAGCAAACAACATAATGAAACAGTTTTGTGCAAACATTCTGATGAAGTCATGAAGAATTATCGAATCCGCTTAAATGCGTCTATTCATTGTGTTTGTTTTTTTCTTAAGCAAGGTCTTCTGTTTGGGGGAAACGAAAAATCTGAATGCTCAAGCAATAGAGGAAATTTTATTGAATTGTTACAATGGATGAGAGATAAAAATGATGGTATTAAAGCCGTCACAATGGAAGAAGCTCCTGAAAACCTAAAATTTGTGTCACCTAAAATTCAAAGGGATATTTCAAATGCTATTTCATTTGAAATTATCGACAAAATTATTCGCGAATTGGGTGCATCTAGGTTTTCTATTCTTATTGATGAATCTCGTGACATATCTACGTAGGAGCAAATGACTATGGTACTACGATATGTACATGAAGGTGAAGTAATTGAGCGGTTTGTTGGTATTGAATATGTAAGCAATGCAACATCACTCAGCACTTAAGATAGCTATTGATGACTTCTTTTCCTGACATGGTTTAAGCATTGACAGATTGAGAGGACAAGGATACGACGGGGCAAGCAATATGCAAAGTGAGTTTAATGGTCTTAAAGCACTTATTTTAAGAGAAAATGGGTGTGAGTATTTTGTTCATTGTTTTGCTCATCAACTCCAATTAACTGTTGTTGTTGTGGCAAGGAATCATACAGAAATCAACGATTTATTTATTTTGACGGTTAATGTTGTCAACATAGTTGGAGAATTTCCAAAACTTCGTGATATTCTTCGAGAAAAACATTTTGATATAGTCTTTGAAGCCCTTAATAATAATGAGCTTTCTACTGGACAATGACTAAATCAAGAAACTAGTCTTGTAGGAGCTGGTGACACACGATGGGGATCACACCACAGGACATTAGTGAGTTTGATTAACATGTTTTCAGCCATAAAAGGTGTACTTGAGATGGTGACAGATGATACAAAATCTGATAAAAAATTTGAAGCAAGGGTTTTGTTGAATTTAGTTCAGTTTTTCAATTTTGTTTATGTCTCCACTTGACAAAAAATATTTTGCGTATTACAAATGATTTGTCACAAGCACTACAAAGAAAAGATCAAAAGATTGTTAATGCTGTGAAATTAGTAACAATATGCAAGCTACGACTACAAGAAATGCGAGATAGTGGTTGGGATTGTTTGCTTATTAAAGTATCTTCTTTTTGTGAGAAACACAATATTAGAGTTCCTAACATAGAAGATATGTTCATACTGGAAGGGCGACCAAGGTGCAAAACTCAAAAAATCACAAACATACATCATTACCGTGTCGAGTTATTTTATACAGTCGTGGATTTGCAACTTCAAGAGTTAAATAATGGTTTTAATGAGGTGAATACTGATTTGCTTATTTGTTTGGCTAGTTTGAGTCTGATCGACTCATTTGCAGCATTTAACAAACAAAAATTGATCCAACTTGCTAAATATTACCCTAAGAACTTCTCTAGAATCGGCCTTATAAGGCTTGAAGATCAACTTGAAAATTATTTAATTGATATGCAGTCTAACAATGAATTTCTTAGATTGAAAGGGCTAGTTGATCTTGCAAAAAAGAGGAAAGAGAAAAGGAAAGATAAAGTGTATCCATTGGTTTACATGCTATTGACATTGACATTAACCCTTCCAGTTGCAACTGCTACAGTAGAGAGAGTATTTTGTAGTATGAATATTATCAAAAATAGATTATGCAATCAAATGGGAGATGAATGGATAAATGATAACTTGCTCGCATATGTTGAGAGAGATATTTTTTATTCAATTGATAATGAAGTTATTATGCAGCGATTTCAGAAAATGAAAACTCGGCGTCGTCAACTATAGACTTGTATCTAATTATGGTATTATAAATAAATAAACAAATTCAAATTTTTTATTATTTAAATTTTCATTTAATATATACCCCCACACAAGGCCGGCCCTAGGTCGCTGTGGGCCTAAAGCGAACTCGTAAAATGAGGCCTTTTAAATAATTCAAATTTTCTTTTTATAAAATTTGGTGATCTTATTCCTGTTAACAAGGTGTACATATTTTAAAGAATTTACACCAAATTTTATTTAATGTTGTTATCTTATTCCTATTAACAAGCATTTCGAACAACTTTAAAACCCAGTTTTGTTGAATAAAAATTAAAATTTTATGTCAACTTCTACATGAAATGAATGCTAATTTCGAATACTTTTAAAAACCATACATAAATCTTCATTACCACTTTTTTCTAATTAAAAAGAATGAGAGATCATTATTACGCGACGTAGTATAACTGGATTTGTATGGCGAAGTTAAAATTAGGTTTAGAGAAGTAATTTTTTCTGATAGATAATATAGTTTGTCTAATCATATATATGAGATGTCAACAGTTGGTAGCCCAAGTGGTTCCAAGGTGTTGACATAAACTCCAGAAATCCCTAGAGGTCCCAAGTTCGAATCCCCGAGAAGGTGGAATCTTTGGTTATTTGAACTGGGGTTATTAGGGTGTAAATAATGTCTTGTTGGGCTTTAGGTCATGTCTTGTTGGGCTATAGGCCCGGTTCTGTTAGTGTTTGAGTGGGCGGTTATCGAGCTTATCACATCTATGATGTATCAAGTTGGGCTTTAGGCCTTTATTTTCTATAGGCCTTAAGAGTTTGAGTGGGCGGGTAGCAAGCTTATCACATCTTCGCTTTCCAAGAAAAAAAAAAGTGCCAAATGTAACAACATATGTAGATCGTAGTCGACTTCCAAAAATAAAAATAAAAAAAACATATATATTATGAGATGTAATTGCCGCAAAGATGTCTATTGAAATAACTACAAAATTTTGTAATAATTTTATTGGTAATTATGTAGCACATCACTGTTAGTAAATATTTTTTATCACTTAAAATCTCAACCAATAATGCATGCGAGAAGAACTTGAAATGCGACAGCCCAATGTTGATATACACATAATATATAAACGGAAAATAACATATGAATAACAAAATTACTTGCTAGAAATGATGTTTATTGATTATCAAGAGATTTTAACAAAAGAATACATGATCAAGAGAAATTATAAAATAAATAATCAAATAGACTTTTTGTTTTGAAAAATAATCAAATAGGTTATTTAGGAAATAAAAAGTTAGAGATGGAAAGGGAGCAAAATTATGTTGATAGTTGGGGATTGCACTCAAGACCTCTTGACCATTAAAAATAAGGTTTAACTATTTATTTATTTTTATGCCAAGGGAACAATTTCCACTAATAAGTGAATAAATCACCATAATTACATGGATGAATTCTTATTTCTCTCCTCTGAAAACTTCATGAGAGTTACATACCTTTAAATGCAAAGTGCATCATAAAGGGAAAGAAATTAGACTAGACACAGCCACAAAGGGATCCGTGAAAAGAGACCCTACAGGTCTGACAAAAAGATCCTAAAGATTCGTGAAAGGAGACCCTAAAGGTCTGACAACAAAAAGAAAAAAAAACTAAAATAACCATTGATGTTATCGCCAGAAAACCTTCAATGTCACCGGAAAACCAACGTCGTCGTCGGGAGACCGCCGTTTGTCGCCGAGAATCAGTATCCGTTACCGGAAAACCGCAGAACCGCCAATTTATTATACAACGTTAAAAAACTAAAGAAACTCTCTGTTCTACCGTCTCCTTACCACAACCACCACCATTAACCACCGCCTTATATACTCACTGAACCCCACCACAAATACTACCACCGCCACCCTTACCCACAACCCTCCTTTCCAACACCCCACCACCATCACTAACCATCACCCCAGATCTCATGTCTCCACCAAATCACCATCACGAAAGTCACCGGATGTAGTCAAAAATCCAATCGCACCCCCACCACAACCCCTATATCCATTAATCACCACCAAAACCAAAGTTCAATGCCGCCATTACCACACCACCACAACCAGATCTTGCCTTGAGCAAAACCACCATCACGAACCGGACAGAAAACAATAACAAATAGAGAGGGAAAAAGGGACAAAGAGATGTAACCCTCGCCGGATCTGGCAAGGTTACGCTTCACAGATAAGGTTTACCAATTGAGCTGAGGGTTAACAGGATACTTTTTTTGCTTTTAGTTCAGTATATCTTCCTTTTAGGGGGCCCTCCTTTCTTCTACAAAAGCTGGGGCCCAATGCCACCGCTTTGGTGGCATTGGGCCTAGGCCGGCCCTGCCCCCACGACCCAACAATCCTGGGCCTGTCACTGCCCCTACTTTCCACCCAAAAGGGTGTAATAGAATGATAAGTACACAAGCCGTGTCAATCCCATTAATATCATCTTTTTTTTTTTGTTGAAATACTATCAATATCATCTTAAACTCTTATTTGTGTGATTCTCGAGCTATTCATTGTGGCTTATTTTGTAATATGTGGTCCCACCTATAAAAGAAAAACAAATTCGTGTCCTAGGAGTGACATAAACAAGACCTAAATTGGGGTAACCTATTACAAATTCTACATTACCTCCTTAGTTTAGAGTTGCATTCCCGTGGGTCATGAAAAGAAAATTTCTATCAAGACACGTTCATGATAAACTTAGTCAAGCCAATCACTTAATCTCGAGAGCAATATTCTTAAGATCCCAAAGTAATTTTCATTTAGTGTAACGTTATAAATCAACTTAATCGACAGAGAGGAATCTTCAGTTATGAATTGAGAAGAGAAAAGAAGTACATTATGAAGTATCACTGAGACGGAGGGGTTGGAATGGGGGCAGATATTATATTAATAATTGCTGGTTGTCTGTCTATGGGTGGATTTATTTTATGGTTTTTACGTACAGTATGTAAATCCAATGAAGCAACCCAACCTCTTGATTTGGCAGGCATAACCAGTACTACTGCTACTAATATGCTTTTGGTTGTGGTGATGGTGGAGGTTGTAGCTATGATGGATGTGTGCTTGCATTTACGACTATATGTGGAGAAGTTTTATAGGGCCTCCATTCTTGTTAAAAAGGTCACTCCTTGTGTATTCAGCACGAGCCCACCGAATTCAGAAGAGATCATTCGGTGCGAGCCCACCAAATTCGCAAGAGACCCTTCGGTACGAGCCCACCGAAATTTACTCTAGTAGCCTTTTTCGGTGAGTTTGGTGGATTCATGACGAATTGTGGATTCGTACCTAATTGTGAATTTAGTGGACTCGCACTGAATTCACAAGAGGGACCATTTTAACAAGAATGGGGCCCCATAAAATTTCCCATATATATACAAAGACACCCATAAGTTTTCCCTCTAAATCAAAGAATGTGTGTATGTAATTTATAGGTATAAATGTATAGAAAAGGTAGTTTTCCGTGACTTTCAAAGTTTCTTACCATTGGTCACTCGGGTTTGTTTTCAAGACGGCTGTAACGTTCGTGTTTTATCCATGGCACCTTATGTCCTTCGATATATTTATATGATCCAATGTTGGCTATGTAATAATCTTTCAAGTTTCAAAAAGAATAATTATTAATATATTATAGTTTGGTATTCTTTGCATCATTTCCCCTCAGAATGGAGGTTTTCTATGGCAGTTTATGAAATTATTCACACAACTATCTTATTAAGATTGTTAATTGAGGATAAGGACTTGATTAGGCTCCTAACCTTTCACAATCTCTAGTATGAGATAATGAAGCATGCAGCTGGAAGTAACCAAGAACCTTCCTTTGTCAGTCCACTAAGAATTATTGCTAGATGTAGCAAGTTTTCTATTAGAAAATTTCTTGATAAGTCAGTCAGATTAGTATTAGCTGTAATGGATGAATTGGGAAATAACTGTAATCAGCAGTCTTACTCATATAAGGCAAAATAAGTAAGTGTTCACCTAGTAACATGTACTGAAGAGAACATCAATTAGTTCTTATGATGTTATAAGTGAACAACCATTGATCTTCAATTGTCACTTGAGAAGTAAAGAAGAGTATAATTTCTAGGATTAGAGATAGAGAGAGAGAGAGACAGAGAGATATGGAGGTAGAAGCACTCGCTAAGTAAATAGAGCTGTTGAGGCCATCTATCAATATTTCTACCTTCGATTCTTAATATTTCGGTGCAAGACTGCAAGAGTTATCATTAGTTTGGTGTTATTATTATTATTTTGGCCTTATTATTTTCACATGGTATCACGAGCATAAGGACTTCGTTATTTTCGATCTTATTTGAGAATTCTTCTCGCCGTCTCTAAGTTTCTTATTCCTACAACTACAATTGTGAATTGAGAAGAAAAAAGAAGAAAAAACTTCAAAGGTTAGACAAAGAGAGATAAGAGACTATGGACATGTCCCTAGCAATTGCTCTTATATTTGTTGGTGGTCTTGTGGGTGTAGTAATATTAGTGGTCGTATGTAACCTATGTCAACGCAATGAAGAAACTCAATCCCCTCGTTTGGGACGCCAAACCAACACTTCTACTAGTGGAACTTCCATTGGCCGTAATACTAGCAGAGATGGTGATATGGCTCTTATGGTTGCCAGTGCTGTCGCTGTGGCCAATGCTGTTGCTGTGGCCAATACTACTGCAGCCAATACTTCTTGTTACAATGGCGGTGGTTGTGGAGGAGGCAGCGGCGGTGGAGCTGGTTGCTGATCTCGTTCTTTATGCATATATATATATATATATATATATATATATATGAAATCACTCAAATCAGCTTTGGTAATATTAATCCTTTCCTTATCTTAATGGAAGAATGGCTATAATTTAAGAGAAAAAAAGTAATGAAAAGAAACTTACTGAATTGTATTTGACTTTTCTCTTTCTTTTGTTGTTTAATATTAAAATTCCTACATACATATATAATCAACAAAAGTTCAGTAAATATATGTTACAAGTAAAAGTAAGCACGGTTCGCCTTTCGTCAAAATGGTCTATGAAATAAGAATATTTACAATTTTTCAGGTTTTGACTTCAGGATCAATTAATGAAAAGAGACTCGGTAGTTCCTATATTCCAGCATCTAAGTTCAACAATTTTCATTGGTATTCTTCCAAGTCATGACAGGTATCCGAGGTACTCCTGCTTTCCACCCAAAAGGGTGTGATAGAATGACAAGTACACAAGCCCGGTCAATCCGATCAATATCATCTCAAAATCTTATTTGTGTGATTCTCGAGCTATTCATTGTTGCTTATTTTGTAATATGTGGTCCAACCTATAAAAGAAAACAAATGGGAGGGCTAAAGGCCCCCGTTCAAAGTGTTGTTGGCACCCGGATTGCAAATGGGACAATGAGACATCTCACAGTTTCTGCTTTGGGCGGGGCCTAGCAGTTTGGACGTGTGCTTTTAGCCGCACCGAAAACAAATTCCGGTCCTACTAGTGACATAAACAAGACCTAAATTGAGATAACCTATTACAAATTCTCCATTACTTCCTTTGTTTAGAGTTGCGTTCCCGCGGGTCAGGAAAAGAAAATTTCTATCAAGACACGGTCATGATAAGTCAAGCCAATCACTTAATCTCTAGAGAAATATGCTTAAGCTCCCCAAGTAATTTTCATTTAGTGTAAACGTTATAAGTCAACCTAGTCGACATATATGAATCTTCAGTTATGAATTGAGAAGAGAAAAGAAGTACATTAGGAAGTATCATTGAGACAGGGGGTGGGAACGGGGCGGATATTATATTGATAATTGCTGGTTGTCTGTCTATTTGTGGATTTATTTTTTGGTTTGTACATACATTATGTAAATCCAATGAAGCAACTCAACCTCCCGATTTGGCAGGCATAACCAAGTACTACTGCTACTACTACTACCGCTAAAAGGAAGAATGTTTGTATGTAATATATAGGTATAAATGTATAGAAAAGGTAGTTTTGCTGACTTTCAAAGTTTCTTACCATTGGTCACTCGGGTTTGTTTTCAAGACGGTTGTAACGTTCGTGTTGTTTCCATGGCACCTTATGTCCTTCGATATATTTATATGATCCTATGTTGGCTATGTAATAATCTTTCAAGTTTCAAAAAAAGTAATTATCAATATATTGTAGTTTGGTATTCTTTGCATCATTTCCCACTCCGGATGAAGGTTTTCTATGGCAGTTTATGAAATTATTGACACAGCTATCTTATTAAGATTGTTAATCGAGGGTAGGGAGTTGAATAGGCTCCTAACTTTTCACCATCTCTAGTATGAGATAATGAAGCATGCAGGAACTAACCTAGAACCATCCTTTGTCAGTCCACTAAGAATTATTGCTAGATGTAGCTAGTTTTCTATTAGAAAATTTCTCCATAAGTCAGTCAAATTAATATTAGCTGTGATGGGTGAATTGGGAAATAACTGTAATCAATAGTCTTACTTGTATAAGGCAAAATAAGCAAGTGTTCACCTAGAAACATGTACTGAAGAGAAGATCAATTAGTTCATATGAAGTTACAAATGAACAAGGATCGATAGAGTATAATTTCTAAGATTAGAGATAGAGACAGAGACAGAGAAAGATTTATGTTATCAAAATAGTATTAAAAACCAACTAATAAAATCAGAAATTAATTTAGCAATAAAACAGCAAGTTAAAGAAGACACTTATCTTTTTGCAGAGCCTTTCTAAAAGAGTAAGTGAACCAATCAGAGATAATGAACCTGCAAGTAATAGTAAACAGTAAGGGTGGAACAGAGGCACGAGTTAGAGCCGCTTTCCTGAAGACTTTAAACGCCCATGCCATCGTCGATTCTGGTATTGCTTTTGCAGTTTATGAATGTAGTCCCCTAGGATTCAACTATTCCTTATCAGAAATTGAAGAAGCAAACTTCAATTCTGATATCCTGATCTTGATAGAACTGTAACAGAGAGAAGAGTAAAAGTTGTGAGAGAGATAAAAGACGATTTGTTTTCTGTGTATTTTTCCTATGGGAGTTTTCCCTATTTATAGAGTGGGGAAACCTGATCTAACGACTTAAGGTTATTTTGATCCAACGGTGGATAAAAACTAGCCAGTACACATGTACTTGGACTGTTTCCACTAGCCAGTAGTCGAAGATGAAGTCAGAGAAAATTTCGTAGTGGACTGTTTCCGCTAGCCAGTAGTGGGAGGAAAAGATCAGAGAAGAATAAGGCATTTCTCTGGTAGACCAAGTCCGGGTCCGAGTCCGGGTCCGAGTCCGGGTCCGAGTCCGGGTCCGAGTCCGAGTCCGAGTCCGAGTCCGGGTCGGTGACCCGACCCGCGGGTGTGTGCAAGTGTGAAATATTGGTGTGCCTAAGGTAAGGGTGCCTCTAAAAAGTGATGGGTCTCTCCTCCGGAGATCACTATTGTAACCCCAAGGGGTCACCCCCCTTACACCCAACTTTCTCCTTATAAACACAAGTTTGTTTTTCTCTTTGAAAGATGTGGGACAAAACATTTAGTTTGAAAGTTTCCATTTCTATTTCAGTAAGGAGGATTAAAGTGCTCTCTACTTTATTCTATAAGTGTTTTAAGTACAAAAGGTATTTTCTTTTTTTGTGGATGAAAAAATTCCCTCCAAAAAGTAAGCTCACTTTAGCTCATTTTATTTCAAAATAAAACTAACTATCATATTTTATTCAAACACAACTAACAATCCCCCACATGAATAAAATTGGGAGAGCTGAATAGAAGATAAGAGTATAAGGCATTGTGTATCAGCGAAAGGTGCCGTTATGACTTGAACCTTTGCTTTGTGATGGTTCGTTGGGACTACTAGTCATTTAGTGAATATGATGTTCCTGAACTGAACTTCTGTTTTGCAGACTCGATCAACAAACCTCACACACAAGTCCTCTGATTTCTGTCAAGATCATTCGGTTGTGCTCGTTATCGGCCATGAGCATATCCTAGTATTCATGAGCGCTCTAGAGAATAACCCAATTCTCATAGGAAGTGGCCCACTTCCACACTCATAAGGTGAATCCATCAAGGATGTCATGTTCCACCCCACTTGGTATACCCAAGCTATAGATCTCATCCCCCACATTGAACATGTACACTCTCTTTGCCATAGGGATGGGTAGGAGTTTCCTCCTTTGAGTGTTTACAAACTATCATCTACAACTTAGTTGTCCCATTGAACCAAGGTCATGTGATCTCCAATTCTAGGGTTGGGTGTCCGTCATAGATGATTTACTCTGATATGGGCTTTAGCCCCATCCCCCTCGACGTTACATTTACAACATCTCTCGATAATCCTTTCGTTAAAGGATCAGCTAAGTTTTCCTTAGATCTCACAAAATCTATGGAAATTACTCCACTAGCCAACAATTGCGTAATCGAGTTATGCCTTCGGCGAATATGTCTACACTTTCCGTCGTAGATGTTATTTTTAGCTTTAGCTATTGCAGCTGTGGAATCACAGTGAAATAGAATTGAAGGCATTGGTTTAGGCCAAATTGGAATATCATTCAAAAAGCTTCGTATCCATTCAGCTTCTTCAACGGCTTTATCAAGTGCAGTGAATTCTGATTCCATAGTTGATCTAGCGATGCAAGTTTGCTTGGATGACTTCCAAGCAACAGCAGCTCCTGGTAGTGTAAAATCAAGTCCGCTCGTGGATTTGGATTCTTCTGAGCCTGAAGTCCAGTTTGCATCTGTGTATCCTTCTAGAATTGCAGGATACCGTGAGTAATGTAAACTGTGTGATAGTGTGTATTTAAGGTATCTCAGTACCTTAATTAGTGCACCCCAATGGGTGTGCCCAGGGTTACATGTGTACCTTCTCAGTCTGCTCACTGCGTAAGCAATATCTGGCCTCGTGCAGTTCATTATGTACATAAGACTCCCTATCACCGTAGAGTACTCAAGTTGGGATACTGCCTCACCCTTGTTTTTCTTTAAGACTAAAGAATGGTCAAAGGGTACTCTCACAGGTGAGGAGTCGAATTGGTTAAATTTCCTTAATACAGACTCAACATAGTGTGTTTAGCTCAAGGTAATGCCTTCAGGGTTTCTGATTACTTTTATCCCTAGGATGACATCTGCTTGTCCAAGGTCTTTCATTTCAAAGTTTTTAATTAGGAGTTCCTTAGTTTGGTTTATTATGTCTAAGGAAGTGCCTAGAATTAACATGTCATCTTTACAGACATATAATCACATAACACCCATTTACACATGTAGTGTACACACATTTATCTGACTCATTAATCTTGAACCCATTTTCTAATACTATTTGATCAAATTAGAACCAGCCCTTTTGAATTTAGAATTACCTTTCTTCCACTGGTTAGAAGGTTTGGAGTTGGTAATTTTTTTCTTCTTTACCTCTTCCACCATGTGAGCTTTAGATACAAGTGAAGCAGCAACCTCATTTTTCTCCTGTTTCAGATGTTCTTCTTCAACCCTGATTTGAAGAATTACGTATTGCATGTCAATGTCCTTCCTTTTGTGTCTGAGTTTCTTCTTATACTCATTCCAGTTGGGAGGTAGCTTTTCAATGACTGCAGCAGCCTGGAAAGCTTCATCTATAACTATTCCTTCAGTTATGATTTCATTTAGAATGAGCCTGACTTCCTGAAATTGGCTTACTACCGATTTTTCATCTTCCATCTTGTAATCCAGAAATCGTCTTACCACGAATTTCTTAATACCTGCATCTTCGGAAATATATTTCTCCTGTAGGGAGTCCCATAATCCTTTTGCAGTCTTAGTCTGGCAGTAGATATCATATAAGGTGTTATCTAAGCAGTCAAAAATATAGTTTCTGCATAGATAGTCAGCCTTTTTCCACGCATTTACTGCTTCAGATCTACCAGGTTCATTTTCTCCCACAATTGTGATAGCTGGTTCGGTTAAAACAAAATTGAGATTCAAGGTTGTGAGAAAAAGAAACATCTTTTGTTGCCATCTTTTGAAGTTTTGGCCATCGAATTTTTCTGGTTTTTCATTGCTCATCTTAAAATCCATTTTCAGTAAAACAGTAATGTTTTGGTCAGTTTTTTGTTTTGAAAAGAGTAGTTTAAAGTCTTCAGATTGTTATCAAAATAGTATTAAAAACCAACTAATAAAATCAGAAATTAATTTAGCAATAAAACAGCAAGTTAAAGAAGACAACTTATCTTTTTTGCAAAGCCTTTGTAAAACAGTAAGAGAACCAATCGGAGATAATGAACCTGCAAGTAGATAGTAAACAGTAAGGGTGGAATAGAGGCACGAGTTAGACTCGCTTTCCTTAAGACTTTAAACGCCCATGCTACCGTCGATTCTGGTATTGCTTTTGCAGTTTATGAACGTAGTCCCCTAGGATTCAACTATTCCTTATCAGAAATTGAAGAAGCAAACTTCAATTCTGATCTCCTGATCTTGACAAAATTGTTACAGAGAAGAATAAAAGTTGTGAGAGAAATAGAAGACGATTTGTTTTCTGTGTATTTTTCCTCTGGGATTTTTCCCTGTTTATAGAGTGGGGAAACCTGATATGACGACTTCAGGTTGTTTTGATCCAACGGTAGATAAAAACTACCCAGTACACACTTACCTGGACTCTTTCCACTAGCCAGTAGTGGGAGGAAAAGGTCAGAGAAAAATAAGGCATTTCTCTGGTAGAGCAAGACCAAGACCAAGGCCAAGGCCAAGTCCAGAGACCAAGTCCGAGTCCGAGTCGGGTCGGTGACCCAACCCGCGGGTGTGTGCAAGTATGAAATATTGGTGTGCCTAAGGTAACGGTGCCTCTAAAAAGTGATGGGTCTCTCCTCCGGAGAGCACTATTGTAACCCCAAGGGGCCACACCCCTTACCCCAACTTTCTCCTTATAAACACAAGTTTGTTTTTCTCTTTGAAAGATGTGGGACAAAACATTTAGTTTGAAATTTTCCATTTCTATTTTAGTAAGGAGGATTAAAGTGCTCTCTACTTTATTTTATAAGTTTTGTAAGTACAAAGGTAATTTGTTTGTTTGTGGAGGAAAAAGTTCCCTCCAAAAAGTAAGCTCACTTTAGCTCATTTTATTTCTAAATAAAACTATCATATTTTATTCAAACACAACTGACAATTTATTGGTTTTGTATTGTTGGGGGCAGTAATATTATCTCCTGTATGTAAATGCTGTAAACGCAAGAAAGCAACTCAATCTCGCGCGTTATTCAGCATGCAGAACCAAGAGGTCCACCGCTACTAAAACTCACCATGATACTCGAGGTTGTTGTATTGATTGTATGGTAAATAGAGTTTTTGAGGCCATCTATGATGCTAGTGTAGGAATCTGAGCCCATTTTGGCTCGACCCGATTCGTTAAACTCCGAAATGGAATGCGCCATTGCGGTCGTCTCATCGAGATCTTAAACTTAGAGACAGGAATCACTCGAATCCGGTTTCAGATGAATGAGAAATTCAAGTTAATTTAAAGTTTGGACGATGATCGGTTAAGTTAGGGACGAAAAGGTCAAAGAGGACAAGTTAGATTGGGGGCCATCTTGGCGAAGCGAGCACGTCCAGATCTGGACGGCTCGCGTTCAACCCGCACGTGAGAAGGAGATCTGATGCCTGCGCATCATCAACTTCGATACTTTGTGGGACGCTTCTACGAGTGTCAGATCCGTGAGGATCCAACGGCTCGCGTCCAACCCGAGTCGGACAGCAGATGGGTTGCGCCTAATCTGGCATCTAATGCCTAGATTTCTCATCTGTTGGGCAAATATCGGTCATCATCCAACGTTGGGCGTTCTCCCTGAGTTTTCTAGCAAAATCCAACGGTCCAGATCTTTGCCTACTTTAATAAGCAGTTATTTCTAGTTGAGTCCGCCATTTTGAAGGGATATGTCTATTGACCCCCAAAGCCACTTGTGCCTATTCGCTTCCTATATAAACAACCCAAAATCATTTGATTCTTAATCCAATTCATTTTCTTATTTTCTTCTCTTTTGAGATCAGTATTCCGGTGTGTCTAGAATATAATTTTGTTTTTAGAAATATTCTAGTATATCTAGAATTCTGAAGAAAGAAAGCTACGAGTGAATTTCGTCTATTCTCTTTTCTTATCTCCTGAAATCAGTATTCTGGTGTGTCTGGAATATAATTCTGATTTTAGAAATACTCTAGAGTGTTTGGGATTCCGAAGAGATGAGTATTTGGTTGAAGCTATAATATTCAAGTGTCTAGAGACGCGGAAAGGTCGGACCAGGACCTTATCTCGGTCCGAACCTTGCTGGAGTCCGAGACGCGTACGTCTCGAACATCCCAGGCGCATCTAGGACGCGTGGGGATCCCACTGCGTCTGGGAAAACCTAGCACGTCCATGTCTTGGACCGAGACATGAACAGAGTGTCCAGACACGTCTAAGATGCGGCTAGAGCGTCTCGAACATCTCAGACACGTCTGAGATGGCTTAGGTCCGAACCTATGTCAGACGCGTCTGGGACGCGTTAGACGCACTAGGACGCGTCTAGCTTTAATCTAAGACGCGTCTGACCGAGGGATACAACATGTTTGAAACGTGATGTCCCTGGTCTGAGTAGTGCTAGGTTGCGACCTAGACTCCACCCGAGAGTCCAGACGCGTCTAGGACGCGTCTGGAACGTCTCGAGGCATCTCCGACATCATGTCCGAGATCGCCTATGCATCTAGGATGCATCTAGCTTAGGGCTAAGACGCGTCTGGACCAAGGGACTCGGCACGTTTGGAATGTGTTGTCCTTAGGTCCGGCCTATGTTCGGCTCATGCCGAGACATGTCTTAGGCTTGCTCGAGACTTGTCTATGGGCCTTGACCGAGGGTTGACTTGGGTCTTCACGAGTTTGACTCGGGCCTTTTGGGTCTTGACCCGAGTGGGAGTTTTTCGAGTTTTTCTTCCCGGTTCCACGCTAATTTTTCCGAAATTGACCCGGGCTTCCCGAAAGCCCAAAACGAAGTTTTTTCCTAGAATTGATTTTAGAAATCTTTACGGATAAAACCAAATCGTGCCTTCGGTCAGAATTTTTCGAAAATAGGCTTAGGAACCGTTTGGCATATGGATGTCAATAAATACTCCCGAATAGCTATACAGATCATAGCAACCCTAAATTCCAACCTTAGAGACGAATCTAGAATGCATACTTAGATCATATTATGAATGTCATATTATTGTATGCATGTTTGTGAATGCGGAGACTAGTATGGCCATAGAAGTTTCTAATTCTTGTTTTTAAGCACAAGTTTGTGCCCGATGTAATACTTAATTTCAAGTTTTATAGGATCTGCGAATCGTTGAGTCTTGTAATTAGAGTATAGGGTCAATAGATTCCACTGAAGAACGGAAGGATGAGATCGTGGTTAAAGTGGGAGAAAGCAATGGAGATTCAAGGATGGAGATCCAGACGAATCAAAAGGCGAAACAATAAGTTACCTAAGAAGATTAGATCTTTTAGGTTAAGAGCCATACTAGGGTCTCGTCTACTTGATTTATTTTCTTGCGCGCATTTACTTATTTATTTACATTTTATATCGTGAATGGTGGGTCGGCCTTCGCAGAGTGCCATCTTTTATCTCAGGACAATACTGGTAAATCTATAAAGAGGTCTACGCGTCTAAATGGTTATTCTCAACGAATCAACAAAAGGGTTTTAGATTTCGAGGCAAAAGGATGAATTTGACACATAGGTGTGAAATTTGTCAACCAAAAATCATAGGAGTATGATCAGTAAAGAGTTTACTCACGTAGGACGACGAGGTTGAGGGTAATACCCTAGTACGCTTAACCTCGGAGGAATGGGATCTTGGAATCTTATTATTCAAAGGGGAAAACAAATCTTGAATAATATGGAAAACTTAGAAATTTTGCTAAGATAAACAAGTTTAAGTCACTTTGTATTTTCTTTACATGTAGACGAACAACGAAATCAACGAAATCTTCAACCTCCATACGGTACTTGTAAAATTGAATGATAAGAACTTCATTCAATGGGAAAGAAATCTAAAAAAGGTTCTCGGGTCGAAAGTAGAAATATTAGACACTCCGATCCCGGTACTTACAGAAACCTCTTCTAAAGAGGTACGTTAGCAAGCAGACATAATCCGAAGGAAGTCAGTGCCAGTTACAGGATTAGTGTTAATATCAATGGAAAAGGCATACATAGATGGTTTGATTGACATGGATGCATACACTATCATTCGACGACTAAGGGATGTGTTCGGCGCAGAACGTCGAATGGAGAGATATGTGATCTCTAGAACTGTACTAGAAAAGCGACAAGAAGAGGGGAAACCAGTCCGACTCCATGTTTTAGAAATGATTGATCATTTCAAAGACTTGAAGTGGTTGGGAGCTCCTATGGAAGAAGAAATGGTCGTTAACTTGATCTTACTTTGACTACATGATGGTTTTAGTGAAGTAAGATGCAACTTTGATAAAAAAAATTGGATCAGTGTAAAGTCTGCTTGCAATTCTGGAAGTATCTGAATGTAAATTCAGTGTAGCTGAAACTACAGAAGAATTTTTTGGTGATCAAGAGGGTACCAATCCGGGAACGGGAGACGTTCTGGCAGGAGAGGATCCAGGAGAGCTCTTAGGCGCAGAACTATCCTTCCTAAAGACAATTGTTTATTTTGTGGTAGCACATCTCATATGTGGATAAGAGATTGCCCACGATACTTGGAAGAGCTGAATAACAAAGCTGGGAACCCCGTCTCAGGTAAAGATATTAAAAGTTGATTCAATTAAAATACAATCCCTTAAAAGTATTAGATACCTAATTCTCATTGCATTATGAATGACACGAGCAAATTGGAGATAAGTTTTAAATTGAAGAGGAGATGTACCTGTCAAAGGTGAACGAGGCAAGCGTTGCTGAGAAAGCTCGAGAAGGATCATAGTCTTTTTAGGCATTGACTTTAATTTGTTTTAGTTTTATTTTGAGACATCATCTCTGTAAACATTAAGAGTTATGGAGAAAGTAAAATATTTAGGTTAATATTTTATGATGCTCTTAAAAGTACCCAGTTAACTTTTAAAATATTAATACGTATGATTCAACCTGGTTATTCTAATCTAGTCATGTACTCCCTCTGTCTCATATTAAGAGTCCCAATTTCGAACTCCAACTTTTTTCATATATTTTGTTCTTCCATTTGTACCCTTATTTATTGTAGAAAAGAGTCTAAAATTCAAGAGAGTCCCATTTTTCCACCTCACTAAAACATTAAAGTGTTTTTATTGCAAAAACTAATTCCAACATATTATAGTTGACTCAAGGTAAGGGCATTGTGGGAAAGTAGATGAATTTTATATGATAAAAAAGGAAACGGGACTCTTAATATGAGACATCTCTAAAAGGAAAGTGAGACTCTTCATATGAGACGGAGGGAGTATGTTAATTAAGACACGTCTTAAGTAACAAATTGACTAGATCATATTTTAACAAAGATAAGTCAATCAATCATGGAATCCTATATTAGATATGAGATAATGATCGAACCGACTGGAATAAAACTAAAAGAATACTCGATGAAAAGCTAGTTCAAGGAACGAAACCATAATCAAGTATAGAATCAAATTGACTATTAGAATTTGATAAAGATCAAAATTTTGAGTCATGGTGACACTCTAAAAATCTGTAAAGACAGCATCTCTTTAAAAGAGATATCAAACTTTGTTAGACAAAGATTGATTAGGTAAGTCATCCAAAGAGTCTTCCAAAACAAATGTGTCTATATAACTGCAACCCCACTAAACCTAATGGGAGTACATAGAGACTCTCCACAAACCAGTGGGAGTAAGTAGAAGCTCTCCGAGAATTTTTTAAGAGTTAGGAAGGTTTCACAAAATTGTTCGTTAACCCCGAGTGAGCCCGTAGAGGACCCACTCAAAAGTTATAGCAGAAACCAGACTCTAATATTTGGTTAAGAGCCAAAAGATTGACTAGCACAAGGAGAACGATAAAACTCCTAAAGCTATTAAAGTAGGCAAACCAAGACGAAAATCAAGAGATGCACTACGAATAAGATTTGGTGTCTAAACATTCAAAAGGAAATTCAAAGAGTTTGTCTTCCTGGGAAAATGAGTTAGAATCTTGTTCGACAAGAAGGTAAGTGGGAGTAAATCAAGTATGTTTTCTGTCTGAAGTATGTAAGACATTCAGAAATTGAGAACAACATTGGGAATGCTGAAACATTTAAGGAACTGACGCAATAAGAGGACACCCGACAAAGGTAAATTAACTTGAGCATCGAAGTCTAAATAGACGAAGAAGATGATAAGACTCGTTCAAGAAGATCTTGAAGAGGTCTAAACTATAGAAATACTCTTGGAAAGAGATTCTGCCCATCACTCGTGGTAAACTGTTAGGTTAGATTCAGAATCTAAAAGACCCTGATGAGCCAAAGCACACATGAGAGAAACACTTATGCTTGAAGCATAAGATCAATCATAGAGATGATTGAATTTTACCTGAACATCTAGAAATACTTAGAGTATAAGATGTCGCCACCCATAAGTTTCTAAGAAGATGCTTCGAAATAGTAAAACCAGAGAGCATTCTAGGAGTCTGGGAGCGTCTAGGAGGAAATCTCTGAAAATAAAGATTGAAGAAAGTCATAAAATGCAATCTTCCGAAAGTGGGATATGAATAGGAAGGACGACCGGATGAAAGAGTTTCATGCTGGGAGTTGTTGCGAACTCTAGAAAGAAAAGAAAAACTAGAACCTAGGAAGTACTAATTAAGTTTAAGAAACTAACATCATCTAAAATAGCTGATAAAAAGCATTATACAGAATGATAATGAACAAAGTGAAGAGTGGATTAGATCTACACCTAAACTGACACCTTAGAAGGAACGTGGAAGTGTACGAATCTAAGGAATTAGGGTCAAAGAAAATGTCCTGAAAGACGCGTGAAATTGAGCACGTAAAGGAGTTTACATGGGGAAATCAACTTTCACCAACTCTTGTTAAATCTGAAATAAAATAGTTTATTTCGTCATCTAAATTGTGGTTTAGAGTTTAGACGACATACCGAAATAATGGAGTGTTCCAATTAGGATTATTAGATACGTGATCTAGTAAAGGAAACCCTACTAAGTGAACATGGAAGCATTCTATTATTATAATAATCTCTGGTCCAGGTCATTAGGTGGACAATAATGACTCTTGAAGACTAGCACGAGTGATTGACAGATAGCGCTGTTTTTGGGGCTATAGGAATAATGAGTATTCAAGTCAAGTTCATGGGTGTATAGTACACTGGAAACCCACAAAGTGAGAGTGCTTCAAAAGTTGAAGAAATGAACGTCATAACTCCCATTGTAGCAAGTTGGAGAGATTCCTTAAAACATGAGTTTTCTGCTCGATTTATGTAAGGAATGTCAAACTTTGGTTTCGTTAAACGACGCACCGTCAAAGGAGGTTATAAAAACGTAATCAGGTTAGGAACGATAGACATTAAGCTGAGTGGGAGTCCAAGAATGGAATAAGTCTTTCTAAATAAAATTAGGATAAAGTATCTCTAGGCCACTTGAAGAGTGACAATTGAAAAATGCATGGTCGTGCTCAAATGGATTAAGAGTTGATCATTTGACTTGTCAGTTTGTTCTCTAGATTAAGAAAGTCTGGTAAACATGACGTATCAGATGAGATATGAAAAGACTCGAGAATCGAGCATTGCACTTGTTCTAAGTACAAGTGGGGGACTGAAGGATATATTCATTCGGTCTGAAGGAAGATGTCCTTCTAAAGGAGTGTCCTTGGACCAAGATGGCAATGCGTGCAATTTGGCGAATAGGATAACGATGACCTTATCCAGAAGATCACCCCGTCTAGTCCAATTAGGGGTCGTAATGCTTATCTTGAAGCCGTTTACGATCGTCGGATCACTTCGGTAATCTAGGGCTAACATAGACCGGATCCTACACGAGTTACACATAAGAGGGGTAACTTGAACGGAGAGAATAAGACTAGTGGGAGCTTGCCTATAGATGGATCGGATCCAGCCTGATAGCGCCAAATAGAAAGAAAGACCGGGCTCGAAAGGGAAGCCAAGAAAGGCTTAAAGGCAACTATGGGCCGGGTAGATCAAGCAAACTTAAGGGTTGATCTAACCGGCTGTACTAAGGGAGTGGGCCGGCCAGGCCATGCCCATTAATGGATTACTCTGGCCGGCCACACCATTAAGGGAAACACTAATGGGATTCCTATTAGTTGGGATTCTCAATAAGATGGGACTCTGATGTTTATCTTTTCTGGGGCTCTTATTGAAACCTAATTGGACTGGGATTCTAACTAGGTTTCTCTATATAAGGACCATTGTAGAATAGAAAAGGTGTGGAATTTTCTCAAGAGAAAATCAACTCTCTCACACATCTTAGAGATCGAAGTTTTTAGAGAAAAAAAACTCTTGTTCTTTCTAACTAGTCCAGAAGAAGGAGTTCTTCGTCTCAACCTTCATCAAGGTCCTAGCTGACTTAAAGGGATGGAGTTCAAGGCAACCTACTCGGTGCCTCAAGTAGAGGAGCTAGTACTTTGAAGTTCTTGATCATCCCAAAAGGCGACGGAATCAAATTCGAGGAAAGCGAGTAAGGTATTCTTCTTTCCATTATTAACTCATTACTAGTTCATGCATGCGATCCTGGAAATCTAGTGTTGAACATATAGATGTTTGAGATTCCGCTAACAACATTAGGTAGTCTTAGGAATATACAAAATCCTACAGGACTACCCGAAGGAAAGTAAGAGTAGTATGACTATCAGGTCCCCGGATAGAAATCCTTACAACACCACGAGTAGGCTTGTGAGCGACCTGCTTAGTCCTCGACTTCTTGAATGCAGGGGGTTGCGGAACGATGTCTTTGCACTTTCTTTTCCTAGAATTCGACGAAGCTACAAAGTAAAAGAATTTTTTTACTTGAAACAAATCTCAGAAAGATGATCAAGAAGGAACCATTCTAATACCCACGGCGGCGAGAATAACACCTTGTGAAGCTAAAACATGATAATCAAAATAAGTGGATGGATTGATGGAACCACCCTTCGCGATAAGAAAAAGGTTTTTCAAGTACAAAACATCTTTAGAATCAGGAACAATTGCAGGCATATTGTTAGTATCAATAGCAGAATAACTAGAAATAAAGCCAAAATCTTTCTCCCCTTTCGGATGGCCGACGAAGAAATACTTTCCCTTGTAGCTCTTCCAAAATCTTGAAGTATCGATGAAAGGACATTGATGCGATGTGTTGATGTCGAAAAATGTCACCACCTGTTATCAGTCAGGGAATTGAAACCTTGATGCTGGATGGCCCGATTGATAGATGCTTCGTTTGGATGAACGATGCTTCTTCTTCCAATTCCCGTTCCTTACTCCAAGAAACCCGGGGGGGACCTGCAAAGGGTTCGGAAACCTCTCCGACGCTTAAGACAGTCAGATTGCTCTTTGCAGTTAAAAGATTGAGTATTGAGTGATCCTTGTGAACATATTCAGCTTACCTTGGTGAAGGTGATGAGATGTTCTTTTATAAGATTAAGACTACTGTTCGTAGTTAGGGTTTGTCTTTTAATTTATCTCATATCTAGGATAATTAGAAGTTCCTACGTTCAAGAATACTTCGTAGATATGCTGCCGAGTTGATAGATCTTCAAGGAGATGTTTCTTCCTTTGAGACTCTTGAAGCCCAAGTTAATTAAACACTTAGGATCTTTAACCGACTGAGATCTTTAGGAAGATTCTGGATTAAGTCAGTAAGCGTGCGACACGCTTCTGCCTTACCAGTTTAGGGTGTAAGGTATAGACCTTGCTTACGTGGACCCCCTACACTTCTTGTGAATCCCAGGCTAGACCTGGTTGTGTTTTAGGCTGAACAGGGATGAAGCTCCTTAGAAGATCTTGCCGACCTCCTAGTTATAGGCTTAGGTGGCAGATCTTCTTGGGCCCAACGGTCCTGTGGTCTTGAGATGGGTTGACTCGTTGGGTATCTGGTTCATTCTTGATTTTTTTCACGACAATCAACGGTTGACCATTTTATGTATCATCACGATGCAAAGTAATACTAAGAGGAATCAGCATGATCTAATTTTAGTTGATAAAATTGTAAGAAGGCGTAAAGAGGGATCTTAATCTTTGTCTGTTTGCAAAGAAGAAAGAAGGTCACCACAATCATCACAACATTCAAATTCAGTTGACAAGGTAGCAAACAGACATAGTTTAGCACCTCCACGAAGAGAGTGAAAAAGGGAAAAATACAGCCCGCCCTCAAGAAACCTTCATAAATACCTATGCGACGATGAGAATTCACTAAAATTCGCTCTTCTGAAGAAAAATAAGATGTAGGGAATTACATGTCTCTAAGACTATCCTAGTCATCTAACTAGTGTTGGTAGCGGAATCTCAAACATTTAATGTTTAACACTAAGTTATCCAGGATCATAACAATGAACTAGAAGGGAAGAAGAATACCTTTATTCGCTTTCCCACGAACTAAATCTCAACCAGTATTCGGAAGATAAAGAGCTTCAAGTGTAACTCCTCTACCTGAGAAACCGAATGTATAACTTAAACTCCCTCCTTTCAGTCAGCTAGGACCTTCTTGAAGGTTGAGATGAAGAACACTTTCTTCTAGACTTGATAGATAGAATGGGAACCTTTTCTCTAAAATCTTCTTCTTTCTGAGATGTATGATGATGAGACATGGAAATGTCCCATGTGAGTCTCTTAATTTAGACGAGTTAGTCTCTCTAGAGCAGTTACTCTCACGGATTACTCTCTTTTATGTTCAGGTACCTTTTTACGAAGTTTAGTGTGAAAAACAGGCGAAAT
>BEHA01002553.1:0-15074 GCA_002897215.1 Eschscholzia californica subsp. californica | reverse complement strand
TATATTTTTGGACACTTTTACTTGCTTTTCCGTTTTTGGTGTAGAAAAAAACACTAAGGAGCAAAGGAGAAGGCGCAACAAGGAGAGGAGCTCAAGAAGAAGAATTTACATTTTTTTTGTTATTTTTTTTATTTTTTATTTTGGTGAGAGAGAGACTTTTAGACTTTCTAGTTTTATTTTTTATTTATTTATTTAAGTTTTGACCCTAAATTGGAGGGCTTAATTAAATTGTAACCGAAAACCAAAACGAAGCCTCGGGTCGGAACATTCGCGGGGTCATCTACAAAGGTCATCGCCCGTCTTGAACGGGAGGTAAATTTCTTGAACACCCACGAATCTCCTGTCAGTGGGTATTTGTGTGAATTTGTGTGCTTAATTGCTTTGATCGAACTGTTAGTGTAATCATTCTAGTAAGGGCACTAACCCAGTTACAAGATAAGAAACGGATTTCATCACCGTTCTCTTGCCCACATAGGTAACAACATTCACGAGCCCAAACCTCACTTAAAAAGCTAAAATATTATTTAGACATCAGCCCCTAAGGTATCGAGCTCATAAGACCCTTCAAAAATAACTCGGGAAATTGACTTTTATCTAGGCATTCTCAGAGGAAAGTTTGTAAACAATTCTTGTCAAAAAGGCCGCCTCGAGAAGAGGAAACGTTTGCCGAAGGAAGACGGCTGTCACAACGTTCATCGTTGGTTGTCTTCCTGGAGAATTGTTTACCGACTACTCTGATCGAGTAACCTTTATAACAGTCAAAGTTCAAGTGTTGTGGAGAAGTAGGAGCTTTCTAGCTTTTTAGGTGAATCTGACAAACCCACTCATTGCTAGATTTTATCTAGGTTGCTTGGTGGAGTCAGCCTGATTGTGTTTGCTTTCTTATAGGATCTTCGTAGGGCTTCCTCGGTTTTCGGTCTCAAAAAAAAATAAATAAATAAATAAAAAAAAAATTAATTAATGAGAGATGGATAGATCGTGGTCCCAACATAATGGCAGAAGGGACGAGAGTTCTTCAAATCTACCATGGTGGTATTCAGCAAATGGTCAGAATAGTGTTAGTTATCCTAGATACAATGTGCATAATGATGGTCCTAGGGATTATTATCAACCTCAAGAAGGTTATGAACCATATTATAGATATCTTGACAGATCATCTTACATGCATTATAGTAGAGAGTCTTATGCTCCAAATGTGTCCCAGCCTCAATGGGAAAACATTGAAACTAATGGCTCTTACATGCATTATAACGAAGAATTTTATGCTTCACACGTATCTCAACCTCAATGGGATAACGGTGAAACCATTGATCCTTCATCTTTAGCATCACCTTCGTTGGCCGAAACTATGAGTATGTTAAAGAAGAGTACTTTCGAGTTTTGTCAGACTTTAGAAGAAAAGACTGACAATACCTATAGAACTCTACAAGAAATAACAACTAGTATTATAGAAGAAGATCACCATGAGAATGTAGAGTACGGTCCACAGTGTCCTGTGTACCATGATGACGAAGATACAATTTTAGAGGAGTATAGTTCTCCCGACAACATCGTTATTGAGACTAAAATCTCAAAAACGATGGAGCCCGATATTGAGATATCCTCTCATTGTATTGAACCTGAAATCCATTCAGACCATAATGAAGAGTTCACTAGAGTTGAAGATAATTTGAAGTCGTTTGACTCAACTGAGGATGATGAATCATGGTTGACCAATTTGCTAAATGAGAGGATTGACTCGCCTGATTTAGGCAAAGATTTAGAATTCTTTAGGGACACCGATGATAACATGATAAAAGAAATTATAGAAGGACTATCTAACTCGACTTCTAGGGATTGTGAGTCTGATAGTAGGGTTTCTCCATTGAAGGAACCCGAAATACCTGTTTTAGAGAACCCTAGTTTAAGTCCGGGTGTCATTGATAGTCCTCTAGATTGCTTTGTATTTTGTCCCTCAAAACCATGTGTAGATTTTGAAGCACTCACTCCATCTGTCGAGCATCCATATGAAGACCCATTATATCCGGTCTGTACTCTCTCTAGTGCGGTGCCAAACTTAACGACCTTATTGTCGTATAAGTTTGGGGATTGCCCTTCTTTCTTGATAGTCTCACTTACACTATCACCAAGTTACGAAAATGTGAGACTATCGTTCACTGAAAACTTTGTGTTTTGGGTGGACCCATAGATGTATCGATTATTGGTTTACAGTTAATCACATATTTGTAACCCAGTAGGTATAATTTTTTCTATTTTTCGAACCATCTGTTTCGTCTGGCTGAAGACGTTAAACTTAGCGCTTTCTGGGAGGCAACCCATGCAGAGGACGTTGAATCGGGTAATATCTCTCCCTTCACCCTGTTATTTTTTTTTTACATAGTCTTCAAAACATTGAGGACAATGTTTGGTTTAAGTTTGGGGATAGGGGATTTAATTTTTGCTAAGTCCTTATTTCAAAAATTAAAAAGGGTTTAAAATTTTTCAAATTTTTTATTTTTGGATTGAAAATGTGAGTCTAGTTGTTTTTGCTTGTTAATAGTTATAGAGTCTAGTTGGTTGTACTATGCTTTTGTTAAAGGTTTTTCCACGAATTTCGAGTCTTGAAGTTGTCTCTGCACTAGCCATGTGAGTGTTAGATAGGTGAAGAGTTGACTTTTCTGAGAGAACTTAATCGATCATTAGTGGAGACTTAACCTATGTGAGATTCTGAGCCTTTCTTGTTGTTTTGAGTGATCTCTTCTGAGCTAATTCTGAGTAGAATGAAGAGCTACTCAACCTCGCAGTATTCCTTAGAATTCAGTTGATCTCTTGAGTTCAAATTTTACAACCACTAGGGATGTCATCAGGAATGCAAACCTTTTCTTGTAGTCTGAGAAACTTGAAAACAGTGTCAACTAGAGGAAGATAGGAACGCCATCATTATTTAGAACCCTGAGAATAAGGCATGAAGCAAAGTGAATAGAATTTTACCCAAGGAAAGAATAATGTGAAGAAAGTGTGTTATGTATTTTGAGTTTTATTACCAGAGTCAGAATTCAAAAAAAAAAAAAAAATGATAAAAATGAAAATGAAAGAAAAAAAGTGCTTGTGTAGTTTTGTTTGAGTGTTTATCCCTTGAAGTAGTTCTTGAAGATTTGAAGACGTCGAGTTCTCAGGAGTTCTAGTCAGATCCTCATTAGTGTCTATCTACCTCTAGGAAGCATTGTTAGATAGTAGATCAGGTGAGAAGAGTTGGTTAGCTTCCCCATTCCATATTAGTGGTTGTTTCCTTCTTTGAGATCAGTCGTCCACAGAATTTTAGTCCGTCTTTTTCATGTGTTGAGTTTTCCTTCATATTCATACCAACACATAGAGTGAACCATTCTTGAGTGACTTTGATTTTTGAGTGTATGACCGTGAGGCAATAGTCGAGGCGAAATGTATCGAGATTGTAATCGAGGTCTTGTCTTTTCAAAACCGAAATGATACTTATATTGGTTGGTCACGTGCACTTCGAGTCTTGATTACTAGTGAAAAGATTTTTAGCGTTTGTATGGTTCAATTGATTTAGATTTCATTTCTATTAACTTTCGAAAATCTACCGGATGAACATTTTTAGTCCACATCATATTTAGACCCTTTTGCATCTTTGATCTTTGAATTTGGTGGGTATATTCACTGCAAACCCTCACGAGACAAAACTCGTCCTCTTGGGTAACCTAGAGGTTTAACGGCTTGTTGCACGTGCTAAGTGCAATCGTGGGTCCCTACGAAAGTGGTGAAATGGGTTTAGTTTTATTTTTCTGTTTTGCTCGAGGACTAGCAAAATCTAAGTTTGGAGATGTTTGATGAGGCATGGAAATGTCCCATGTGAGTCTCTTAATTTAGACGAGTTAGTCTCTCTAGAGCAGTTACTCTCACGGATTACTCTCTTTTATGTTCAGGTACCTTTTTACGAAGTTTAGTGTGAAAAACAGGCGAAATCGGGAGAAATTGATGTTAGGGGCATTTTGGTCATTTGGTGACAAGGGTAGCATGGTAAGTTTGGATAATGTTGATGTTCGGATGAGAAGAGGGGTCCATGACGAGTCCGTGGGTAAAGACGGAAGTCGAATCGGAGTCCGGTTGAGGAAAATATTCAAGGTCAAAGTTTAAGTCAAAATCAATTGACTAAAGGACATCCCGAAACACATGGCGTGCATTCTATGGAGTGAGGGCTCTTTTCGGTTAGACACGATGGTACCTCAGGATCTTCCGGGGTGCATTATTCCTTACACCACGCTCTAAGGTGTGTCGTACTCCTGTTGCGTTTTCAATTACATCTAGCGGCTGAAGCTTAGCTTACAGCACGTGGCTACATCGGAGGGAAGGATACAACTTGCTAAACTGTCCCGCGAAGCACGGAATCGACCCTTCTTATCAGCCAAAACCAAGTACGTGATTTTCTCTCCCTCCATTATCTTCTCTCAAAATTCAAATTCAAGATAATGGAGGATAACTCGGATTTGATTTGGGGTTCTTGCCGGGTCTATACAATAGGGATTGAAGAATCCCGGCTTCTTAGGAACTGTTTAAAAACAGTTTAGAGAGAGAAAGAGATGGATCTTGAATCGAATCCAAAACAGAAAGGAGAACTCGGATTCGACTGAGTGGGAGATTGAGATTTGTTGAGGATTTCGAATTTTGAATTCTCTCTATATATATCAGTGAAAAACAGAGAGCAATTTTATCTCATCTTTGGGGTCCTCTCGGCTAAGAAAGACCACGGTTTAAAGAAGAAAGTAGAGAGAGAGAGAGAGGGAAACCGAGAGCTTAAATTCAATTTGTTTTAATTTCTGATTTTTGTTTCTTTGATTTGTAATCTTAATTTCTTAGTGAGAGAGAGAGAGAGATTATAGAGGAAGAGAGAAAGTTAGAGAGAGAAACAGGGAGATATTGTAGAGAGAGAGAGAAACCCGAGAGCTTTAATGGATTTTTGATTTCAATTTTATATCTCTTTGATTTTAATTACTTTGTCTTTGTGAGAGAGATAGAGAGAGAGAATTAACAGAAAGATTAAGAAAAGAGAAAGAAACAGAAAGTTTAGAGAGAGAAACAGGAGGTTGAAGAAGGTGAGAAAATAAATTTCCAGAGAGGAAAATATTTCCGGGAAGACGAGAAAATCGTTTTCCCAGAGGGTGCGTTTGGCAGATTTCCGGGAAAAACAGAAGGAAATCAATTCCTTAAGGGTCTGTTTGGTGAAAGAAGCGCAGAAAAGTAAGTTTATTTCTTATTTTTCTTCTATTACTTCAAATATTTATCGTTTCTAGGGTTTTAGATGAAGTTTAAATAATTATTCTAATGATAAATTTATTACAGTTTTTATTATTTTAACGATAATATCTTCCGGGTTTTTTTAGACCGTTCATGGACTGAAAACCTGAGTTATACAAAGAACTATCGAATTAGACCAAAATTAATTTGTCCTTAGAATTGTTAGGAAAACGGATTCGAAAACCCTAGGTTCCCTTTTTCTGAATATCGAAATATTTGTTTATTTATTTATTTATTTTTCTTGAGTTTTATATTATAATTCTATTTTATCACCATCAAAACCAATTTTAAATCTCAATAGTTTTAAGGTTAGAATTAGTTTAACTTAGTCTCTGAGGAACGAACCGGTCTTACCGGAACTATTACTTGACGCCCGTATACTTGCGGGTGGAGACCTTTTAGGGTAACCTTTTAGGCCCATCATATGAGAGAGATGATTTTCTTCTGAGAAAATTCCACACCCTTTTCTGAACTCTAAGGTTGTCCTTATATAGGCAATACCTTAGTAGAGTTCTACTCAAGTAAGGATTCCTAGAAGTCCCTCAGAAAAGATAAGATTTAGTTAGAGTCTCTTCAAACTGGGAATCTCTATTAGGACCAAAATCCTAATTAGGGTTTCCCCTTTATGTGACCAGCCAGACTAGTCCTTAATGGTCTTAGTCTGTCCGCCCAATCTCCTCTTTTGGCCGGCTAGGGATTTCCTTAGTTGGCCCAAAAGTGGGGTTTGCTCATTTTGCGGGCTTCCTTTTCGAGCCCGATTCTTTTCAATCTTTTAAGCACTATCAGACTAGATCATATCCATCAATATATTAGTTCCTATATGTCTATTCTCTTTGTTCAAGTTACCATTCTTATGTGTAGCTCGCTGTAGGATCCGGTCTATTTAGTCGCGGATAACCGAAGTAATCTGACAATCGTAAGTGGCTTCTAGCTAAGCATTACGACTCCTAATTGAACCAGGTTGATTGATCTTCCAGATAACGTCATCATTATCTTATGATCCAAATCGTACGAATTTCCATCTTGATTGAAGGACATTCTTTCGGAAGTATATACCTTCAGACCTTAAGGACATATATCCTTCAGAAGAAGAAGCTCAAAGTTGTCACAAATTGAGAACTCTTCACAAAGGGACCCGAACTCTTCCTCCGTCATATTCCTAGGATGTGCCTGGTGATAGATGGACTAAAAACCGAGAGTTTGAGCAGCCGTCTTTGAAGAGATTATCGGAAAGGCTATCAAGAAATAAAGTGTTTCAGAAGAAAAGAGACAGTCATCTTTGAAGAGCTGGTGGTGGTAGGGATTTGCGAAAAGACGCAACCATGATAAACATGAACACTTGACATGTTATCGTGACAACACTAAGGGGTAGACATTAACTAACAACGACTCTAAGATTGTGGGTGGTTTGTGGTAAATATAGAGTTTAGACATTAAGAACAGAACTTGATCGTATGAGCTCGTTCCTCAACCCATCCTTCCCCGCCTACTCTCCCTCTCTTCTCTCCCTATCGGGTGATTGTACCAGAGATATACCATACTGATATTCAAATGAAAGTCTGAGCTTGAAGCCAAAAAGGGAAAGACGATCCCTGCGTCTATGAACTGAAACAATAATGATTTGGCTATAGCAATTCGGGGGAGGCAAGCTGATGAGACATGAAAATGTCCCATCTGAATCTCTTAACTCGGACTAGTTAGTCTATTTTCGAGCAGTTACTCTCATGAATTACTTGTTTCTCTTGTCCAGGTGTCTTCTATGGAATTGAGCGCGAAAAACGGTTAAAATCGGGAGATTGACACATTAAGGGCATTTCAGTAATTTGGTGCTAAAGGTGCTCTGGTAGTTTGGTCTATTTTGATACTCGGATGGAACTAGAGTTCAAGACGAACTCGTGGGCGAAAACAGAAGTCAAATCGGAGTTCGGACGGGAGAATTATAATAGGTGAAAGTCCGGGCCCAAAATGGTTGACCAGTGGGATGAATTCGGGAAATGTTCTGGCTCGCGGGATAATTTTGATGACGTGGCGCGAAACCGAGGAGTGGATCATCCGGGATGTGTATGCCTGGCTAACAGCGAAATGAATCTCATCCTCATTATTCAGTGTTACCGTCGCAGGATAACTTCCGTACTCCTTCTTGCCACCTAGCGTCCAATCCCGTGTCTCTTCAATCCAACGGTTTGCTGGACCATGAAACATGCTAACAAGTTGTCCCGCGAAGCATGTTATCGGCGCCTCTAAGCCAGCTAACAAATCACGTTGAATACTTACTTGTGCGCCCCAATTCAAGGAATCTAATTTTATTTAATACATAATATGTTTTATCTAAAACAGAGAAGGGATATTGCTGGAGATTGGACATTTTATGAAGACGGATTGAGAAGGAAAGAGATCGACTGGATATTATTTGAGTTTCTTAAACAGGGAACCGAATGAAGAAATGGAAAGAACAGAGAGAGAGAGATGAATGAACTTGGTCTTCTCTACACACATAATGGGGATTGATTGTTCACAGTAGAGAGAGAAAGTGAAAGTTGAGATTTTTGTTAGAAATGGAAAGGAGATTGATTATGAAAACAGAAATCCTATCTCTCTTTTAATGGGAATATTACCCTAAAGATTATTGGAGAGAGAGGAGAAGAGATTTTCTTTCTTTCTCTTCTCTGATTTATTCAAACCAAGAAGGAAAGATGAGATTATGGAAAGATGGAGAGATCCTGGAGGATTAGATTGATGATTCGGCTGTGATATTCGTAGAGAGAGAGAGAGGAACTGATTGGTTTTGATTTTTTCTTCTCTGATTAGGAAAGCTCGACTGGTTTGGATATTATAAAACAGAGAAAGAACTAGACTACTAGGCAACTCGGTTTTGGGGATTGATCCTCTCGAGCTCGACCTATAGCAAAATCAGAGAGAGAGAGAGACAGAGAAAGATAGAGAGAAAGAGGAGAATCATCTCTCCATTCGGCCATTAAAGTATAACCGAGAGCTAGAGTGAGAAAGAGTTTGAGAGTTTACTGTTAGGTTTCTTTTTCTTTTGATTCTTCTCTTTGTGAGAGAGAGAAGGAGAGATTGAAAGAGTTAGTAAGAGAGAAGCTCTTGAATTGTAGAGAGAGAAAGAGATTTAATTAAAGTTATAAAACTCCATTATTATTTTTTCTTCTTTCTTCATCATATTCGGTTATAAAGATTAAGAGAGAGTTTCTGTGTTCATTAGAGAGAAAAAGAGAGAAGATTGAAAGAAAAAGAAAGAGAAAACAGAGAAGGAGAAGAAAAACCAGGGAAGGAAAATTATTTTCTCACCTGGAAATCGTTTCCGGAAAGACGAGAAAATAGTTTTCCCTAAGGGTCTGTTTGGCGGAATTTTGGGAAAAACAGAAGGAAATCATTTCCCTAAGGCCCTGTTTGGTTTGGAAATAGCGAAAAAGATAAGTTTTCTTCCATTCTCTTTTATTATTCATATTTATTTAAATCTCGATCATGATTAGCTAAGACTCTCCATCTAGGGTTTTACGATGAAACCCATTTTTGACCTTTTAGAGATATAATTTTTATTGATTAACTCTTGATTAATGCTTCATAGTTTAATTCGTTTTAGTTTGATAAATAGATTTTCTTTTCACTATTTATACTTTTCGATTTGATGCATCGTGCTTATGTTAAATCATTTGACGGTTCATACTTATTAATTGATAAATAGTAGTTTAGAGATTTATTTATTTAAAATAAAATGATTACATTGTTATGTTTTATTCGGTTTTAACGAAAACATCTCCCGGAATTAGGATAGTTCATTATCCGAAATTCTGAGTTATAAAAAAGAGAATTAACCATTTTAAGTATTTGTTTCTAAAAGTGATTTTATGTGGTGGAATCCTAAACCCTAGACTCCTCTCCCCATTTGAGTTCATTTTCATTTCCGTAATTTTATTTATTTTATTTTAAAAACCAAAATCAAAACCATTTTCAAAATCGTCTTACTTCCAAGTCTTAGAATAGGTTTCACTTAGTCTCTGAGGAACGAACCGGTCTTACCGGAAATTATTACAACTTGACACCCGTGCACTTGCGGGTGTAGACCTATTTAGGGTAACCTTTCTAGGCCCATCACAAGCCCCTGACCCAGCAGCTCCACCAAGTGTTCATCCAATCACTTCATGAGGAAGAATCCATGATTGCATTAGAATCTGGTTTGGATGTCAAGTCACTGATTCTAGTTGCTTGCGATATGAACTGAAGCACAACTGGTAGTCGTCCATGTCACTTGCAACAAGAAAACCCTGGCATGTATGTCACTTGAACTTGAACCTACGAGTTAGGGTCGGTTAGGTCATGAACTGGAAACTAATAGAGCAAGATAGGGCTCAGCAAAAAAAAACATATGGTTGGGCAGAACGACTTTGCTTAATACTCGAATGCTATCCCCGCTTAAACTCCAGAACAAAACTCAAGACATTGCTCATTCTCGCCCATCTTTGCTAGCCCATGCTTGCTATAATAATTCTTAGTTTTTTTCAAGGCAAAATGCCTTCCTTGGAAGCGAAGCGATGGCCTCCCAGGAGGAGACCCTCTTTTCATTTCATCGAGGTTCGCCGAAAACCCCACCAGTAGGGGGAAAGTCGCATGAAGAAGCGGCTTTAGACAACGGCTCCTCGTATGTAACAGATCCCAAATCGGAAATCAAAATCTTTCTGTCCAGGAAGCAAAACTGGCGGTTGCGAGGATCTGGTAGAAATGATTCATGATAGGAGGTTCATAATATTTCCATTGATGCAGAATGTGCGCGCGATCATGACAAGACTTGAGGAAGAAGCCTCGGTTACCTCCGTGCCAACAGTCGCGGTAAGACAGAGGGCAAGTGTTCTTCAGAATGACTTTGAAAAGGGAAAAATATTTCAACAAACAGAAATTCACTCCTAAGGCGGAAAAGAAAGCATTTTTTAAAGCATACCTTGTTTACCGAGAAAAACAAGATAAAAAAAAACGAAAAACTATTCAACAAAAAAAAAGGAGAGTTTTTATTCATCACATCAACATCTATTACAGAAGAAATTGTATAGAAAGTAACAGAATCATATAGCTTGATCCGCATAGGGAAAATACATGAAAAGTATGAATAAAGGGTCGCTTATCAGATGCTCTTGAAAAAAGAGAGAGTTTGTGCTTGAAATGGAAATGCCTCCGACTCCCGCCAAAAGAACAAGAGATAGAAGAAATGACGTTCCCTTTCAACACCTCCATTATAAGAAGTTTGAAGAACAGATAGCCCAAGACGAAATTCAAATAAAAATCTCATGTTAGAGAAATCATAAAATTGAAGGAAAATATCAAGAAAAAAAAAACAACTCAGAAAAAGTTTTCAGTTGAGAAGAGTCAACATGAAGCAAGCTATTTATAGATGGAAGATGAAGAGAAAATGCCTCTGCAGGCAGAAGCATTAAAGAATAAGGAAAATAACGCCTCGAAAATTGACTATGTCATAAGTGCTCTGCAGTAATCGCGGCGGATCTCTGACCCAGTCAGACACAACATTAATATGACAAAAAACGACTAAACCTGTTGCTAGATTTTGTTTAGGTTGCTTGGTGGAGTCAGCTTGATTGTGTTTATTTCCTATAAGATCTTCATAGTGATTCCTTGGTTTTGATAAAAAAAAAAATTTGTTCCAAAGTACTCTTGGTCATTGTGCTCTAGTTTATGCCTCCACCATCAATGAATAAGGGCTCAGCAGGTGTCTTATTATGGGTAAGCTTTACTCAAAATTCTTTTTGGGGACTTTTACGTAATTTATCAAGTATGCGTTACTCTGAACTCTATCGTAACCATTCATGACTTTAATACGTAAAGTTTATGTGAGTTTGCGCAAGGAATTAATTATTTACTAGTATAGCTGCTAAAAGATCGAATCTCTTAGCTTATCTCTTGTTCGCCTATGGTTCCTTCGGTTCATCAATGGATCCTATGACCTTATACTCTAAGTATTATTTTGGCACATATTCCCTTGTGCTTACTGCTTAGAAACAAGAGTCGATTACTTATCTAAAGGCAATACTATTCTACGCATTCACATGTACATACATACAAAATATGACATTCATGATTCAAAGTATGTATCCTAGATTTGTTTCTAAGTTTGCTATTTGTGGGAAATTGTGACATCTTTATGTCTAACGGGCTTTTAGGTTTATTTTCGTAAAATATGAACCAATGACACGTGATGTTTCTTTCTTAATGATTTCTAAAATCGATTCAAGGAAAAATTTTGTTTGGGCCCTCGGATGGCCCGTGTCGATTTCGGGAAAATTGGTTGAATTCGAAAGAAGAAAAGTCAAGACCTCCCACTCAGATTAAGGCCCGAGTCACACTCGAAAGACCCATGTCAAACTTGGTCAACAGTCCCCTTGACTAGCCCAGGTTGCCCCATGACAAGTCTAGGACCAAGGCCTAGCACTGGTCGGACCGAAATGGCACGTTCCAAACGTGTCGGGTCTCGTTTCTAAGTTCGCTATTTGTGGGAAATTGTGACATGTCTATGTCTAACGGGTTTTTAGGTTTATTTTCGTAAAATATGAACTAATGACACGTTATGTTTCTTTCTTAATGATTTCTAAAATCGTTTCAAGGAAAAACTTCGTTTAGGCCCTCGGATGGCCCGTGTCGATTTCGGGAAAATTGGTTGAAATCGGAAGAAGAAAAGTCAAGACCTCCCACTCGGATTAAGGCCCGAGTCATACTCGAAAGACCCAAGTCAAACTTGGTCAACAGTCCCTTTGACTAGCCCGGGTTGCCCCATGACAAGTCTAGGACCAAGGCCTAGCACTGGTCGGACCGGAACGGCACGTTCCAAACGTGTCGGTTCATAGGCTTAGACGCGTCCCTCAACCTTAGACGTGTCTTAGTGCTTCAGACCCGTCCTGGACGCGTCTGACCGAGTTATAACCTTCTCGGACAAAAAGTTCGAGAAGTTAGGACGCTCTAGACGCGTCTGGGAGCATGGTCGGGGTCTCGGTCCTAGACCGAGACTTTCGCATCCTAGATCATCTCGGACTCCAAGTCCGAGATGACTTAGGTTTGCCAGACGCGTCCAAGACGCGTCTGGTAGGGCATAGTCGGTCGCGTCTTAGACGCGACCAAATATGCTCGGACGCGGATCCCTCGGGATCCTTGTCCGAGATGGACTGGGATGCGTCCCGAGCTGGTCGCGGCTGGTCAGACGCGTCCTAGGTGGCGTCTTGAGCTGGTCGCGGCTGGTCAGACGCGTCCTAGGTGGCGTCTTGAGCAGTCCGGCAAAATATAAACTTCTATTTTGCCCATTTTTCTCCTTCCAAACTCAATTGTTGCTGTTTTCATCCGGAAAACTGTTGTTTTCACCTAGAAAACTGTTGTTTACAACCAGAAAACTGCTGTTTACACTGATTTTCATCACCAAAACTCATGATTTTGAAACTTGTTTTTCAAAATCTATAATCCATTAGATACGTTTTGGAAAATTCTTTTCAAAAAACTCAAAATCTAATGATTCTACGCATTGAAAACCTTTCAAATATGTGTTTTGATTATGAATAAATCTAAATCAAACTAATCAAAACATGTCCAAATCTCTATTCAAACTAATCTATCTAATAAATCAAGTTTGAATCTAATTCGTTCTAGCCAAAACTAGTTACATGCAAACGGCTCGTGATGCCACCACTCTAGGGGTTTGTTTGTATCTAATACACATAATCATCTAACTAATGTTGTAAGCGGAATCTCAATCATCATATGATTAACACTAGTTTATCAAGATCATATGCATGAACTAATAATGAACTTGAAACTGAAAAAAGAATACCTGGATTCCCTTTCCCACAAACTAGATTCCAATAACTTTATCCCGAAGAAGATGAGAGTTTCATATGTAGCTCTTCTACTTGAGACACCCGAGTAAATAACTTGATCTCCCTTCTTTGTATGTCAGTTAGGACTCGATTGAAGGTTGAGAAGAAGAATCATTCTTTTTTTTGACTCCATAGATAGATTGGGAGCTTTTTCTCTAAAACCCTCTTTCTCCACTTAGTTGTATATTGTGAGAGGATGAAGTTTTCTCTTGATAAAATCAAACCCTTTTTTTGTCCTCTAATGACCCTGAAATAGAGAAACTCTAATTAGAATTTGGGTCCAATTAGGTTTTCATAAGAGTCCCTGAAAAGATAAACACGTCAGAACTCTTTCTGACTAAAATTATGGTTTCCCCTAATTAGTGTGTGGCTGGCCACTTAAGCTCACTAATGGGCTCGACCTGGCCAGCCCTCCCTACTCTTATGGTCGGTCCTGATTAACTCTCTCATGGGCTTGATCAGGACACCCCATAAGTGGGTTTTTTCACCTTTTCGGGTTCCTCTTTCGAGCCCGTTTCTTTCTATCTTTTTGGCACTATCAGACTGGATCATATCCATCTATAGGCAAGCTCCCATGAGTCAACTGTCTCAGATCAAGCTACCACACTTTGGTGTAACCCGTTGTAGGATCCGGTCTATGTTAGTCGCGGATTACCGAAGTGATTCGACGATCGTAAGCGGCTTCTAGCTAAGCATTACGAGCCCTAATTGGACCGGACTAGATGATCTTCCGGATAAAGTCATCGTTATCCTAACTGACAAGTTGTATGCATTGCCATCTTGGTCGAAGGACATTCCTTCGGAAGGACATCTCCTTCAGACCGAAGGACTATATCCTTCAGTGCCCTGACCCTAACACCCTACTGGGCCCTGCACGCAATGCCTTGGCCTGACACTATGCCAACCTTTGTTCACCCTTATACCCGATATTATATAGTTTTGTATACTGCATCAATATGATTTGAATATGTAATTCACAAATAACTATTTCAGTTAGTAGCTCTTTTTTATTTAAAAAACTATTTTATTTTTTAATGGTAACATTGGCCTCTCAAGGTGAGGCAATTACTATACTTCATGGGCTCACTTGGACAGAGGAAAATAATCACAAGGCAATCATAGTTGAAAGCGATAATATAAACCTAATCCATCACCTGAGAAGCCCGAGGCACAAGATCCTATGGCAGTCGATGATCCACATCCGAAAAATCAAAGAAATCCGAAATAGACTTGACAACGTCAAATTCAATCATACAAATAGGGTTCTCAATATTCAAGCGGACAAGCTAGCTAAATGGGCACGCAAGAAGAATAGATGGAAGACTTAGAAAAATGTACCTTACTTTCTAGTGGATATGTATTGTAATAGTACTCTTGTGGCTTAATAATATTTCACATTTCAACAAAAAAAAATACATTGGCCTATCAAGTAGGGAGGCATATATTATCACTCAAGAATAGTTAAGAACGGACTTGTCCAGTTTGTCCATTAGGTTTTTAGGGTAAAATATTTTCTACATCTTTTATCACTATAAATACTCCAAATTACTCGAAATCATAGAAGAATGCATTCTCAACATGTTTTTTTTTTTGGAATCTGATAACTTCATTGATTAGGCAAAGCCAAGATGGAATACAATTAGAAGTTAAAAGAAAGAACATAGCACAAAGAAGTAACCCTATGCCCACTACATATGGAGGAGGCATTTTAGTTTCTATGTGACTTTAGTGGTTCCACCACTATCATGAGTTCATGACCCATTACCACCATAATGCCCTTGGTTGAGTAACTAACTTTGAGTGGGTCAAAGTTTGTAACCGTTTCTCCACCACGGACTGTAGGGATTTACACCCTTCTACTAGTGTTTATAGCGGAAATATGACATCTAATGTCTACAC
>BEHA01002522.1:401446-434410 GCA_002897215.1 Eschscholzia californica subsp. californica | reverse complement strand
CCCCACACGCGGACCCACTGGTGATAACGGCAGTGGTAGCCAATTGGAGGGTAGGGCGCATCCTAGTCGACATGAGAAGCTCGACTGAAGTCATGAGCCGAACATGCCTCCAAAAAGTCGGGGTAAGTCTTCACCATCTCAAATCATATAAGTCTTGCTTGACAGGGTTCGGCGACAATCAAGTCGAAACCGATGGGACAGCATCGCTACCCGTACTAATTGGAGAAGGAGAAATGAAGAAAGCGATAATGTTAAATTTCGCCATAGTCGACAAGATGCATGCACAAAACATCATACTGGGAAGGAACTTCCTGAAAGAGTCAGGCGATAATCTCTATGAACCACCTCATGATGAAATTCCCAATCCCGGGAACGAACCTCATAGGAACGGCCAGAGGGAATCAATAAGTAGCCAAAGAATGTTACCTAATCTCCGCCCAGGGTTGTGAATAAGAAACCACTAACCCGGCCACCGTCGGAGGAGATAAAGTGTTCTACGGAGATCCCACGACAGACATGCAGGTTTGAAAAGCAAGGACCACATAGGTTACCATCACTTTGATTTCCTTTTAGTAATTTTGCAAATAAAGTCGTTAGGCGGGAGAAGTAGCGCTACAAGATACATATTTTTTGAATAAAAAAAATATTTTTAGCAAAAAGGCGACACTTTAAAAGGGGGAGTCCTAGTCAAACTCACTTTGCTTCGGCAAAACAGGTAGCTCTGGTAGCTAAGACGACGACCAGAAGCCTCAAGGAGCAGTCCTAGTTAAACTGAAACTTTACTCGAGTAGAACTGACCCTTCACCAAGGTCCCAAGGAGGAGTCCTAGTTAAACTGACCGTGCTCAAGCCGACAAATTAGGCAGCTCTGGTAGCCACGACAACGACCAGAAACCTTATAAACAGAAGTCCTAGTTAAACTCACTTTACTCGAGTGAAACGCGATCCCCACTGAGGATCCTAAGGAGAAGTCCTAGTTTACCTACAACCCTGGCAAAGGTGACCGGGGGTATAACGAGAAGTCCTTGCGAAACTAGTCATGTTTGGGCGGACAAAACAGCCCTGGCAGCGAAAGCAATGACCGGGGTACGGGAGGAGTCCCGGCGAAGACTAGTTGCTCTCAAGTCAACGAAACCAATCCTGGTAGGGAAAGCAACTACCAAAGATCCAAGGAGAAGTCCTAGCTAAACTAGTTGCACTCAAGCCAACGATACCAGCCCTAGTAGCGAAAGCAACGACCAGGGGTCCAAGGAGAAGTCCTAGCTAAACTAGTTGTGCTCAACCCAACGAAACCAGCCCTGGTAGCGAAAGCCACGACCAGGGGTCCAAGGAAAAATTCTAGCTAAATCGGTGACCAACGAAAAATAGCCCAAGGAGCAGCAGCCATGATCAGGGGCAAAGTCCAGACCCGAAAAATATTCAAAGCTATACACTAATTTGGGTTCTGTTTTGCAGAAGGAATTACTAAGCCTAGGTCATACTAGGATATATCTAAGTTATTCTTTTTGCAGGGCGATCATTTGGAGCATGCGTAGTAAGAGTAGGGAAACTGCATTTGTAAGCGTAGGACTAATCAAATTAACTGCTTGTTTTGGTATATACATATATAACAAAAAAAACAGAGAAACGTCATCCATGAACGACTAGGGCACATCGGAAGAAGAGGAAGGAGTAGCAGGAGGACCGCCAACGACCACTAAGGCTTTGATAATCACGACAAGTAACAGACCACCCCCACGACAGCGAACCAAAAACCCGACCGTCGAAAAAAGAGCATGTTCAGAAGCACTTGTGATGTGGATTAATGAATAAACCAGGGGATAGAGAGGATTGGCTACGGCCAACGCCGAAAGATTGTCATGTAGGGTTTTGTACGTATCTAATACATACTAATCATGTAACTAGTGTTGTAAGCGGAATCTCAAACATCATATGTTTAACACTAATTAACCAGGATCACATACAGGAACTAATAATGAACTAGAAACTGAAAGTAGAATACCTGGATTCGCTTTCCCACGAACTAGATTCCATTAACTTTATCCCGAAGAAGATGAGAGCTTCATATGTAGCTCCTTTACTTAAGACACCCGAGTAAATAACTTGATCTCCCTTATTTGTTATCAGCTAGAACTCCATTGAAGGTTGAGAAGAAGAACTATTCTTCTTTTGACTCCATAGATAGATTGAGAGTTTTTCCTCTAAAACCCTCTCTCTCCATAAGCTGTATATTGTGAGAGAGATGAAGTTTTTCTTGAGAAAAATCCAGCAACCTATTCTTTTCTCTAATGACCCTCATATAAAGAAACCCTAATAGGAATCTCATTCCAATAAGATTTCAATAAGAGTCCCAGAAAAAGTAAACACCCGAATTTCCCTAAAACCCTTTTAAGGGAAATTAGGGTTTCCCCTTAATAATATGGTGTGGCCGACCACTTAAGCCCATTATGGACTTACCCTGGCCGGCCCACCCATCTTATATGGCCGGTTCTGGCCAGCCCTTAACCGGGCTTGGTCAGGACACCTTATAAGTGGGTCTTACCACTTTTCGGGCTTCTCTTTCGATCCCGATTCTTTCTATCTCTTTTGGCACTATCAGATTGGATCATATCCATCTATAGGAAAGCTCTCACGAGTCATATCTCTCCGATCAAGCTACCACTCTTTGGTGTAACCCGTTGTAGGATCCGGTCTATGTTAGCCGCGGATTACCGAAGTGATCCGACGATCGTAAGCGGCTTCTAGCTAAGCATTATGATCCCTAATTGGACCATACTAGATGATCTTCCGGATAAAGTCATCATTATCCTAACTGACAAATTGTATGCATTGCCATCTTGGTCGAAGGGCAGTCCTTCAGAAGGACATTTCCTTCAGACCGAAGGACTACATGCTTCAGTCTCCCACTTGTACTTAGAACAAGTGCAATGCTCGATTCCCATGTCATTTTGCATCTCATCTGATACGTCATATCTTTTTAGACTTTCTGGATCTGGAGAACAACTGCAAAGCTAATGATTAACTATTAATCAATTGGAGTACGACCATACATTTTCAGTTGTTTTTCCTCAAGTGGCCCGGAGATACTAATCCTAACCTTGTTAGGAGGACATAATTCAGTCTTGTACTCCCACTTAACTTCATGTCTATCATGTCATTCCCGGTAATTCCGCTTTTATAACCTCCTTTTACGGCGTAGTGTTTGGCGGTACCAAAGTTTGGCATTCCTTACATAAGATGAGTCGAGCACTCATGTTTAAGGAATCTCTCCAATCTTGCCTATGAGAGTTCATGACGTATTTCATTACTAATGAAGAACTCTCATGCTGGGTTATCCAGTGTATATTCCCAACCATACACCCATGTAATTGACTTGAATTCTCAATTCGTATAGCCCATGAAACTGCGCTATCAGTCAATCTTCCATCCTAGTCTTCTTAAGTCATTGTTGTCTAGGCAATGACCTGGACTAGGGAATTAATAATGAATCTATTCCAAATTCGCTTAGTAGGGTTTCATTTACCAGATCACGTATCTGATAATCTTACTTGGAATGCTTCACTATTTTTGGACTGACGGTTAAATACTAAACCACGATTTAACGACGAAATAATTAAATTATTTCAGATAATAAGAGTTTGTAAATCTTGAGCCTTCCTGTGTAACTCCTTACACCCTCAAGTTTACCAGCCTAAGCTTTTCAGGAAAGCTTAATGCCTATGACCCAGGAATCACTTCCATATTTAGTCTCAGGTGACAGTCTAGTTAGTAGATCTAATCTGTGTGGATTTTGGGTGTCATCATCCCGATGATAATCTTTAGTATTCCAATACTAAATTAAAGCTCCTCAAGCTTTGACTATTTTATTTTATTTGTAAAGTTTGCAATAGTCTTTGCCTGGAACCCTTCCAGCTTACTGTTCTTCCAAGTCAATATTGTCATCTTATGCATACTTGCTCATCAGAATATCTCGAATTCTGAATCTTGCCAAGCTATGTTCCCTGAGACTTGGGTAGAATTACTCTTTTGAGTCTTTCACATTTGGCTTTTCAAGACCTTTTCTTGAATAAGTCTTATCATCTTCTCGATCTATTCTTATAGATCCTTGATGCCCAAAAGCCTTTCAGCTTTGTGTGTGGTCCTTTTTATTGAGTCAGTTCTAAACTGTTTTCAACATCAGAATGTTGTTCTCAATCTCTAGTATGTTGTCAACATACCAGACCAAAGAAAACTAGGTCACTCCCACTAACCATCTTGAACTTCCTGAATTCAATAATTCTCTTCATTCTCAAAGAAATCAACTCTTGATTACTTTGCAGAATCTAAGATTCCTTCTCCTACTTGCTCGCTTCAATCCACAGACGGATTTCTGAAGCTTGCAATTTTCACTAACTTTTAGAACTATTAACTTCCTCCAGGATGTGTTACGTACACATTCTATTTGCTAGTGTTTAATCCTTATGGACTTTAGGCATTGTGACTTGAGAGATGGTTTTTTCATGGTCAAACCAAGAACTCTTTGACCTTCTTTTCTAGTTTAGCTCTGGGAAACACTTATGTTTCCATCCTTGTCCGTTCTTCAAACTCTTTGAAAAACCTATTTGTACTTAACGGGATTTATTCCCTTAAAAAAATAGATCAAGTTCCAAACTTGACTTCAGACGTGGATTCCATTATGATCTTAAGGCTCCAAGCCATATTTCGGAGTGATTTCGTCATAGCTTTTGTGTAGGTAGCTCATCTCCTCTTTAGTAGGATTTAGTCCTCTGAGACAGATCTATGAGCCTTCAAGGCCTATGAGGGGTTTGAACAACTTTGAGATGCTCTCAACTCTTTGAGGGCTCTCCTGCGAATCTAATTCGACTTATGCGGAAGGATCTCCGAGATCTACTATCGCTACCTTTATTTCCATATCTATTGGCTAGAATAGATAGGAACCGCAATTTCTGACATCCGTATACCACCATTGGTTTGGAATACCATTGTCAGTTTGTTGCTCTTATCGAATTTCTTCGATATCTTAAATTTCTCCCACTTGTCTTATTGGAATAACTCTTATTTCAAACAAGACACATCACGAGCAACAAAATCTTTGTTCTCTGATGGACTGTAGAAGAATCCCTAATGTTTCTTTAGCTTTAGACGGAATGTGGTTAGGTAGGATAAACGACCGTGTTTGAGAATATATCCCCGAAAGTGTTTGAAAGATTGGCATATACCCATCATTAATCGACTAGTGTCTAACATGTTCGATTACTCCCACTGGACTCATCACCCATATGATGTGTTTGTTGGAGCAAGATGAGAAACTATTTCTCAACTTCTTTGATGGTCATCAAATTTCGCACTTAAATATTCACCATCTCAATCTAATCGAATGACTTATATTTTTGTCAAGTGGATTCTGGTTAACTCTAGTTCGTGTATTAATAGTTTTACATACATCCGTATGTATGAAGACTATTCGTTCACTAGTCATAGCTTCCTTTCGAAAAGGTGACTCTGTCGAATAGTCCTTTTAAACAAAATTCACATGTGTCGTATGATTCAAAATCATAAAACTTAGAACTCCATACCATTGGATCTTCCTCATGTGTCTTATGTCAATTAGATGCAATGACAAAACCAGTGTTTACCGGTTTGAATCCTTTGATCATAGCCTATAGTATTATTGTTAACGTTTCAGTTCTCCTAGAACCGACTTTGTTAATTTAGCACTGATTTAAAACATTAGATGTTTCTAGAAGAACATAATAACACTTATTAAGATCTAAGCTAGATCAGTGTCTAAGAGAAGACTTTGATCCAATTCAGCATCCTAAGCAATTACTTGCTTCTGCTCCTTGTTGGATTTTTCTCCTTTTAGTCAAGTATGTAAATCCCCTGAAGGAAATCTACTAAACTTGCTAGATTAACTTTGTTAACCAGATGCAAGAACCGAAATTCTCAATTCTGTTTCTTTGTCTTCCAGGTACTTAGGGTAATTTCTTGTAATGGCCTAACCATTGCTTTTAAAACTCTGACCCTTTGTCCCTATGAATTATAAGAACTCTTCTTATATTCCTTTGGTTGCTGAATTTGAAGAACTTGTTTCTTAGATCAAACGTTCCTCAATGTTCTTTTCAGTTGTCTTTACTAATTGAGGTAACAACGAACATTAGAAATGGGATGTTCTCGGACGTTTTCTTTGTTTCGAATTCGAGAGCTTTTCTCGGATTCTAATCCAATCAAGAAAATAAGTTTCGTTTAAGTCCTTCTCAAGGGATAAACGAAGGTTGGAAAACTATTTTCTAATAGTCATATATACTCTATATTAAAAGAAAAAGCAAAATCTAAAACTTATTATCATAGCAAAAAACACAATTTTTGCCACATTATTCAATGAACTGTCCCTGGTTGAATAATGCGATTCCAAGATCCCATTTCTTTGAGGTTAAGCGTACTAGGGCACCGCCCTTAACCCCATCATCCTGGGTGAGTAACTCTTTACTGATCATACTCCTATGACTCTTGGTTGATGAATAATACGTTTATGTGTTCAATCCATCCTTTCCCTCGAAATCCAAAATCCTTTTGCTGACTCGTTGAGAATAACCAGTTAGACATGTAGACCTCTTCATAGATCTACTCGTACTGTCCTGAGGTAAAAGATGGCACTCTACGGAGGCAGACCCACCATCGATGAACAAGGGCTCAACGGGTGTCTTATTCTCGGTAGGCTTTTCTCAAAATACTTTTTGGGGACTTTTACGTAATGTATCAAGTTTGCGTTACTGTGAACTCTATCATAACCATTCATGACTTGTTACGTAAAGTTTATGTGAGTTTGAGTAAGGAATTACTTAATTCCTAGTATAGCCCCTAAAAGATCTAATCTTTTAGGTTACCTCTTGTTCGCCTATGGTTCGTTTTGATTTACGTCCTTGAACCTCCATTGATTACTCCCACTTGAACCATGATCTCATCGTTCGGCTCATCAATGGATTCTACGACCCTATACTCTAAGTATTATTCAGGCACATACTCACTTGTGCTTAGAAACAAGAGTCGTCAACTTAACTAAAGGCAATAATACTACACTACGCATTCACATATACATACAAAATATATGACAATCATAAATAAAGTATGTGACCTCGATTCGTTTCTAGGTTTTGCTATCTGTGGGAAATTGTGACATATCTATGTCTAACATGCTACTAAGTCAATTCTCGTAAAATATGAACTAATGGCACGTTATGTTTCTTCCTTAATGACTTCTAAAATCGATTGAAGGAAAAACTCTGTTTGGGCCCTCAGATGGCCTGGGTGGATTTCGGATAATTTTGGGTGAAATCAGAAGAAGAAAAGTCAAGACCTCCCATTCAGATTAAGGCCCGAGTCAAACTCGAAAGGCCCAAGTCAAACTTGGCCAACATGTCCCTTGCTAGCCCGGGTTGCCCCGTGACAAGTCTAGGACTTAACCCTGGCACTGGCCAGACCGGACCGGCACATTCCAAACGTGTCGGACCCATTAGTCTGGACGCGTCTTGGCCCTAGGACAGACGCGTCCTTTGGCCTAGGGCGCGTCCTGGACGCGTCTCAGTGCTCCAGACGCGTCCTGGACGCGTCTGCCGAGTTGTAGCCTTCTCGGACAGGAAGTTCGACAAGCTAGGACGCACCAGACGCGTCTGGGAGCATGGTCGAGGTCTCGGTCCTAGACCGAGACTTTCGTATCCTAGATTATCTCGGACTCTAAGTCCGAGATGACTTAGGTGTGCCCAGACATGTCTAAGACGCGACCAGATATGCTCGGACGCGGATCGATCGGAATAAAAAACTTATCAAAAACAGTGGTTTTTCAATCCCAAATCAAAACCCCAAAACCCTAGAACTTTAGTTTTCGAAAACTCTTTTCAACAAACTCAAAATCCAAGATTTCTATGCTTTGAAAGCCTTTCAAAACTATGTTTTGATTACATATAAATCTAATTTAAACGAATCAAAACGTGTTCGAATCTCTATTCAAACTAATCAAGAACATGTCCGAATCTTATTCAAACTATTCAAGAACTTGTCTGAATCTATATTCAAACTAATCTATCTAATAAATCAAGTATGAATCTAATTCATTCTAGTCAAAACTAGTTACATGCAAACGGCTCGTGATGCCACTGTAGGTTTTTGTACGTATCTAATACATACTAATCATCTAACTAGTGTTGTAAGCGGAATCTCAAACATCATATGTTTAACACTAATTAACCAGGATCACATACATGAACTAATACTGAACTAGAAACTGAAAGTAGAATACCTGGATTCGCTTTCCAACGAACTAGATTCTATTAACTTTATCCCGAAGAAGGTGAGAGCTTCATATGTAGCTCCTCTACTTGAGACGCCTGAGTAAATAACTTGATCTCCCTTCTTTGTTGTCTGCTAGAACTCCATTAAAGGTTGAGAAGAAGAATTATTCTTCTTTTGACTCCATAGATAGATTGGGAGCTTTTCCTCTAAAACCCTCTCTCTCCATAAGCTGTATATTGTGAGAGAGATGAAGTTTTTCTTGAGAAAATCCAGCAACCTATTCTGTTCTCTAAGGACCCTCATATAAAGAAACGTTAATAGGAATCCCATTCCATTAAGATTTCAATAAGAGTCCCAGAAAAAGTAAACACCCGAATTTCCCTAAAAACCCTTTTAAGGGAAATTAGAGTTTCCCCTTAATAATATGGTGCGGCCGGCCACTTAAGCCCATTATGGACTTACCTTGGCCGGCCCACCAATCTTATATGGTCGGTTCTGGCCAGACCTTAACCGGGCTTGGTCAGGACACCTTATAAGTGGGTTTTACTACTTTTCGGGCTTCTCTTTCGATCCCGATTCTTTCTATCTCCTTTAGAAGTATCAGATTGGATCATATCCATCTATAGGCAAGCTCCCATGAGTCAACTTTCTCCCATCAAGCTACCACTCTTTGGTGTAACCCGTTGTAGGATTCAGTCTATGTTAGCCGCGGATTACCGAAGTGATCCGACGATCGTAAGCGGCTTCTAGCTAGCATTACGATCCCTAATTGGACCAGACTAGATGATCTTCCGGATAAAGTCATTATTATCCTAACTAACAAATTGTATGCGTTTCCATCTTGGTCGAAGGACACTCCTTCAGAAGGACATCTCCTTCAGTCTGAAGGACTATATCCTTCATGTCATCATCCAAAAGGTCTCGAGGACGAAAGATCTCAATGAAACTCTCACCGGCCACTTCCATGCACAAATTCTCAACAGAGGAATCATCATCATTCAAGACCATGTAGAAAGAGACCCTCACGTCACCACCGAGAAGAGGTGCATTAACCATTAGGAGACTCATGGCGATAATTGCAAGATACTCGTATTCTACTTTAAGGCATATTTATAGCACGAATAGCAGTTATGAATGGGCACGGTCACCGAAGTGTCACGACGAACATAAGTGAATGTAAGATCAACAGATTGACTCGCAAAAAGGAAATATCAAGAGAAACAAGATAAAGGCGAAAATTAATTCCATTAATCTCAAAGCAGGACAGTTACAGAAGAAATTGTAGAAAAGGACAGTGAAGTTACAACAGGCATTCAGGTCTATTACAAAAATGAATGCAAAACCCTCGGAAGGAAGCCAAGGGCAAAGAAAAAACCAAAGAATGAGAACGACTAGAAGGGCAGTCACGTAATTAGGTGGAAGAAAAACTGAGAAGTTACCAGGTACCCCTTTCCAGAAAAGCTGCCAAGACAAGAAGACAACCAAGGAAAAAATAACCCCCTTGTCATCATCACCTTGCCCTGAGCATCCCAGCTGGAGGCAGCACTGGTAAGCCTGCTTCCTTGTGGAACCTACCCAAATGGGACATGAGGTTACCACAGCCATTATGAAGAAGTCCACCCTCTACCACGGTCATTATGGAGAAACCTCCCTGAAGCAGGTACCTAGTATGAAGTCGAACAAAAGCCTCATCTTGGATCTCCGATGAAAACAGAAGATAAAAAACAAAATGGGAAAAATATTTGCAAAGGGAGGACCTTCTCTGACTTTTGATGATGAGGAGTTAAAGAACCAAAGTAAGTTATTTATACTGGGAAGGAATAGCCAAAAGACTTCTTGAAAACAGATAAGGGGTCATTAAAGCAAAGACCGATTAAATCTCGGGAACGCTCAAAGGAATAATGACTAAAGGATACGCACAACTAAAGACGTGTCAGATTCGACGTGATATCAGCGTGTTTCGAGGAAACACATCAACTCCCCCACTGATAAAGCGCCACGTATCCACGCATGATGACAGAACTACCGTGCGCAGTTACCTATGACGTCAGAAGATCGGATCTATGATGTCACAGAATCACGCATGGAAAAGAAATTAATTGCTTAAGCAGAAGTCGAAACGTGTCTCGGGAGAACAAATCACGCGTCCTTCAATGCAAGACTTGAATCTGTTTTGGCAAGTACAGCCTTAGAGAAAAGAGGTTTTACCATCAGCAGTATCTACCAGCTCGGTGTAAATTAGCTCAGGAATATGCAGCTTTAAGAAACCAAAAGAAAGACCGAACATCAGGAAACAGCTCTGGTCCAAGTAAAATCCTTGACTTCAAGGTCTTCAATGTTTAAAACACACAAACTACTTCTACTCCTCAGTCTCATTACTTTCGACTAAGGAGTGGCGGGACTTATGATGTTGCATAAAATGTCCGGAGTCAAGATCAGACTTCAAGTCTACCGGGTCAAGACGGCTTAAGGCAGCAGGACCGCTGAGCTCTTGATGGTCCACCTAATGTTCCCCGAACTGGGAGGTCGGCCAGAAGAAACCAGCCCTGCAAGACGCTTTTGGCATGGACATATCAACCTTGGGCTCTTCAAAGGAGTGAGGGGGGTCCACACAGGTTCCGCCAGTGTCTTACGCCCAGAACTGGGGAGGCAGCAACGCCAAGCGATCGACCGACTTAATCCCGAAACGTCTAGAAAGATCTCAGTCGGTTACACATCTCGAAGTGTTTAAGCCAGTTTGGACTCCACTTATCAAAGATCCAGGATAAATTCTGAAAGAAACCCTAGATACCCAAGAGAGGAAACTTTCCCTTCGGTTTGACAGCAACCGCCTCACCACCGCCACTAATCACAGTCGGCCTAACATCGCCTATAAAAGGCCCCCACATCGTCCTTCACATGACACGATCGATTAACCCTAAAAAGATCACAAGAAACTCTGAGTTCTGATAACTCTCCCCCCAAAAGGATCAATCAACCAAATATTCTTAGATTTGGCAAATATGCATGTCAAATTTGAAGATGAAGATAAGGCAGTACTATCGCTTGCATCCCTGTCACCATCATATGAATGCTTTGTTGATTCTTTTATGGATGGTAAAACAACTATGACATTGGAGGATGTTAAAGTAACATTGAACTCGAAGGAGTTGAGACGAAGGTCAATGAGAGAAAGCACTTTAGGAGATGGTTTGGCTGTAAGGGGAAGGACGCAACTTCTAGGCGATGGGAAGGGTCGTTCTAGGTCTAAATCGAAATCTAGGAAGTACAGATGATTTAATTGTAAGAAGGACGGACACTTCAAGAAAAACTATCCTTAGCTTAGAAAGAAACCTGGTGAGGCAGTAGTCATCGAAGAAGACAACGACGATGCCAAAAACTTGATGAGTCCAAAAAGGTACACCCGCAAGTATACGGGCGTCAAGTAGTAAAACCGGATAAGACCGGGATCGAATCCTCAGGGACTAAGTATAATCTATTTTAAAACTTGTATCTATGGCAATTTCCTTTTTTAGAGATAGTCTTAAAAGTAAAATAACTAAAACAGAAACAATAAAAAGTTGATATTCGGGAAACTTATGAGAAGAGGGAATCTAGGGTTTCAGGATCCACTTTAGCAAGTATGACTTCTAACTTATGCAATTCAAATCTTCTTATTATATAACTCAAGGAAGAATAACCAACCTCGGATGATTTTGACTTTTCAGAACACTTACTTTAAAACTTTCAATTTCGATTCGTAAAATCACGGGTACTCTAACTATTAGATATCAAACGTAAGCATGATACATTAAAGACCTAAAGCCTAAATATGAACCATCAAACATAAGTATAACTAATGAAAGGGGTTATCGTAAAAGATACGCGAAGAAATCCAAGTATTTAAGTACTTAAAAGTAATTAAATCAGAAAATCACATAAAACTAAAGCTTAACCTTAACCTTAACCCTAGATCGGGAAAGTTAGTTACTCATGATGGATGAGAGCATAATAATGATTAAAGAGAAGGAAAATAATAACATTAAATAAAGGAAAAGAATTGGAGAAGAAAACACCTTTTTTCTTGAAATTTCACTCTGTGCAGCCAAACAGACCCTTAAGGAAAATAATTTTCCAGGATGGAAAATTATTTTCTCACGCAATCCAAACAGAGTCTTCTTCAACCTCTCAACTTTCTCTCTCTAACAGAATATAATCTCTCTTTTTCTCACTCTAAACTCTCTCTGTACAAACCAATAACTTTCTATTTCTCTCTCTAACAGAATCAGAAAAAGAATGAGAAGGAAAAGATGATTCAAACTCGGTTTTATAAATTGATTTCAATCTTTCTCTCTCTACAGAAAACAGTAATTCTCTCTCTCTTTAACTCTTTCTATCTAACTTTCTCTCTCTCAAAAACAGAAGAATTAGAAGAAAAGAAACAGATACTCTCTTTCTCACTTTCTCTCTCTAACCTCGGGTTTGATCGTTAATTGAGGCTTGCCTCTATCTCTCGGTTTCTTCTCCTTATATAGGGTTGAATGGTCGGTTGTTTTCTTTTTCTCTTTCTTTTTTTCATTATCCATCGAGTCGGTTGTTGCCTTCTTCCGGTGGTCGGTTTCGATTTTAAAGGAAATCAAAGTATTTTAGTTTTTAGAAACCAGGAAGGAAGAAGATGATAACTGCTGTTGGGAATTGCTTGGTGTACTCCTGGCCGTGCCAGAATGTGGCCCGCTTGACTCTTGGTCCACCAATTTTGACCCGAACTTCGACTCGCTCTATTTTACTCATCCGGACTCCGATTTGACTTCCGTTTTCGCCTACGGGTTTGTCTTGGACTCTACTTTCTATCCGAGCACTAATCTTGACCATGAAATCAGAATCAACAAATGACCAAAATACCCCTAGTATGCATTTTCTCCGACTTTTATCTGTTTTGCACACATAACTCTGAAAAAGGTACCTGAGTAGAAAAAGGAGTAATTCATGAGAGTAACTGCCCTAGATAGACTAACTTGTCCAAATTATGAGACTCAGATGGGACATTTTCATGTCTCATCAGTACTGTCTTGGAAATCATTAAAGAATGTGATGAAGCTATAGTTCTAGCTATCAATGTCTGATTATCAGTAGATAGGTGGATTTTGAATACTGGGTGTACATTCCATGTATGTCCTCATAAGGATTGGTTTTCCACATACAAGGCCAATGATGGCGGTAAGGTTTTAATGTGAAACCACACTCCCTGTGGTTAGGATGGGTACAATTCAGATTAAGATGCACGATGGTATTGTGAGGACTATAACAGACATCAGACATGTTTCAGATTTCAAGAGGAATTTAATCTCTTTGGGAACTCTGGATGATAATGGTTGTAAGTATACTGGTGAAGGTGGTGTGCTTGGGATTTCTAAAAAGAGTCATACAGTTATGAAGGGGTTAAAGAAGAATGGTCTATATGTGATATAGGGTAACACTCGGTTCTGTAGCGGTATCATCATTAGACAAGGAATTTGAGACTACCAAGCTATGGCTTATGTGGTTAAGGCATATGAGCGAAAGGGGGATGACTATACTGAGCAAGCAAGGGTTACTCTGTGGACAAAAGGTTGGAAAACTGGAATTCTGTGAACATTGCATCTTCGAGAAGCAATGTCGGGTAAAGTTCAGTACAAAGTTCATAACACCAAAGGAACTATGGACTACATCCATTCAGATCTTTGGGGTCCCTTCTGGGTCAGCTCACGTGGTGGGGGTAGATACATGTTAACCTTGATAAATGATTTTTCCAAGAAAGTATGGGTATACATACTGAAACGCGAAGATGAAGCATTCGTCAAGTTCAAGTAGTGGAAGACCTTGATCGAGAAGCAGACTGGAAAACCGATCAAATGCTTGAGGACTGACAATGGCATAATTTTGCGGAAACGAGATTAATAGGTTCTGAGAAGACCAAGGGATTGTGAGACATCATGGGATTGCGAGACATCATGGGATTGTGAGACACCAAGAGAAGTGATCCCAGCAAGTGAGTCTAAAGTGTCAGTGACTTGGGAAGCGTGCTTGTAAATACTATAGTGACTTAGAGCACTCTTGCTACTTCTCTTAAGTAATATAGTGACTTAGATCTCTTGTGTGATTCCGTCACCAAGGGATTTTTACTGCCTATAGTCAAGGTGTATCACCCCTGTTTTTTTATATATCAAATTTGATGGAAATGGCACAACTCTAGGTCAGTTTGGTTTGGATGAAATTCTAGTGGGTTTAAAAAACCCAAATCCTTTTCACGTTTGAAGAAAATATAAAGAAAAGAGAGATGGTGCAGCCGCTCCTTAGTGAAGGAAGGATGAATAAAGAAGAAAAGAGATGGAGTTAGAGTTCTCTAGAGAGAGAACAAGGCATGATTGTGGTCTTGAAGTCATCTAAGGCAAAAAAAGTTAGATTCGCTATCTCCTAATTCTTTTGTAGACTCTTTCAATTTATTCCATTAAAGCTTCACCCTAGCTTTCTCTTTGTAAAAATGTCACACTAAAAATCAATTATATAACATGGGAAGCAAGGAAAAGAAACATAAAGTAAAGCCCTAATGTTACCGACCAAAATGGTGGCGGAAAATCCTTGATAACTCCGGCCAAGAGAAGAGATGCTCGGCCAAAGGCTAATCGCGGTTGTCCCGTGCTTATGTCGTGTGTATTGTGCCAGCCCTTGCTCCTTAGCAGTTGATGCGTGCCTTCCCGAGTTGTTCTCGTGAAGTCATGTTCTCTTGAAACACAGTAAATCACGATCCCGAGTTGCTGCTATTTTTTACCTAACTTAGTCGTGTTCACTTTCTCGTGTCAAGTTGTGGCTTCCTGTGCCCGCTTATGCTTGGCAGGCGTAGTGTCCTGGCTGGCCAAGCTTGCCCAGCTCCTTCTCTTATGGATATTTTGACTTGGATTCTTAAAAAGAGGTGCTCATGAAATCCGCTTTTTGTGCTTTATTCTTTGTGCTTTTGGGCATTATGTTGGGGCTTCGCTTCTGATTCAGAAACCAAGGGGGTGCCTTCAACTTTGTCTCTACATTCTCTAATTTGTAGAAAAAACAAAAATGCTCCACGACTTTTTTCTTGCATAACTTCCCCGTTCGAACTTTGATTCAACTTTTGTTTTTCGTCGGACTCACTATTGACTCAGCTTGTCATTTAACCTCTGATTATGACCAAAATACCTTTCGTGGTCTTTCTTCCGATCTTGTCCACATGAGATGAAAATGAGATGTAGCATTTCAAATAGGAGAGTACGTGTACTTAAAGTTAGAACCAAGCGGCAAAGTTCTACAGTAAGAAAAGTGTCTCAGAACTTATCTCCAAGGTACTATGGTCAATATATTTGTTAGAAGTGACACGAATATGGATTGGTATCGAACCCGGTACAACCTACCGAAGCTTGGACCCATTAGCGGAGCTGATTACTGAGACAGAGCTGGTAAGCGAAGCAGTGCTTTGAGGCAAAGCTGGACTCCGAGATAGAGCTGGAATGCGAAGCTAGGCTTATGTCGGTGATTAGTGTTATTCGTGTATAATGTCGGTTGTAAAGAGAGAGTCGGTGAGACGGTGGGATTAGGGTTTAGTAGCTATATAAATAAACCCTAAGGAGATATCAGTAAGACACAATCTCACAAATCTCTTGTGTAAACTTGTTTGCTTATCATAGTAGAAATCATCGCACCGTTGTCGCCGTGGAGTAGGTCTCACCAACCGAACCACGTAAATCTCTATGTTCTGTTCTTGATTGTTCTTTACTATTCCTATTGCTTGTCTTGGATTACTCGTATTGTTTACATTAACCCCAATTTGGCATAACAAACTGGTATCAGAGCCTTGGTTTTGAGGTTTCTGTGATGGCGAAATACGAGATAGAGAAGTTCGACGGAAGTAACGATTTTAATCTTTGGAAGATTAAGATGCGAACAGTATTAGTTCAATAGGGTCTGTTGAAGACGTTGAATGGGAAGGTTGCACTCGCTGAATCACTTTTAGAAGCAGAGAAGGAAGATCTCATGGAGAGAGCTCATGGTCAGATTCTACTCTGTTTGAGCAATGAGGTCTTGCGGGAAGTAGCGACGGAAACTACAGCCGATGGGCTATGGAGTAAGCTGGAGACAAGGTATATGACGAAATCTCTAACTAATCGTTAGTATCTAAAGAAGAAATTATTTAGTTTACAGATGTTAGAAGGGGAATCGTTGAAAGACCATATGAATGAACTCAACCGAGTATTCTTAGATTTGGCAAACATAGATGTCAAATTCGAAGAAGAAGATAAGGCAGTACTACTGCTCTCATCCCTGCCACCATCATATGAGAGCTTTGTTGATTCTTTTATGTCTGAAAAAACAACTACAACCTTTGAAGATGTTAAAGCAGCATTGAATTCGAAGGAGTTGAGACGAAGGTCAATGGAAGAAAGCAGCTCAGGTGATGGTTTGGTGGTAAGGGGAAGGTCGCAGCATGTGGTCGATGGGAAGGGTCGTTCTCGGTCTAAATCGAAACTTAAGAAGTACAGATGCTTTAACTGTAAGAAGGAGGGGCACTTCAAAAGGAATTGTCCTGAGCTTAGGAAGAAGCCAGCAGATGCAGCAGTTATCTAAGAAGATATGGTAGTGTCTTGGCAATCATTGAAGAATGTGATGAAGCTATGGTCCTGGCGATCAATGCCTGCTTCACTGAAGATAGGTGGATTTTGGATAATGGTTGTACATTCCATGTATGTCCTCATAAGGAATGGTTTTCTACTTACACAGTCAGTAATGGTGGTAAGGTGTTAATGGGAAATGACGCTCCTTGTAAGGTGGTTGAATTAGTACTGTTCAGATCAAGATGCACGATGGTGTTGTGAGGACTATAACATACATTAGACATGTTCCAGAGTTGAAGAGGAATCTAATATCTTTGGGAACTCTTGATAATAATGGTTGCAAATATGTTGGTGAAGGTGGTGTTCTTCGGATTTCTAAGGGGAGTCTTACAGTTATGAAGGGGTTGAAAAAGAATGGTCTATATGTGCTACAGGGTAACATAGTTACCGGATCTGTAGCGGTGTCATCATCAGACAAGGAAGTTGAGACTACCAAACTATGGCATATGCGGTTAGGGCATATAAGTGAAAGGGGGATGGCTATACTGAGCAAGCAGGGTTTTCTCTGTGGGCAGAAGGTTGGAAAACTGGAATTCTTTGAACATTGTGTCTTCGGGAAGCAATGTCGGGTAAAGTTCAGTACAGCGGTTCATAATACCAAAGGAACTCTGGATTACATCCATTCAGATCTTTGGGGTCCCTCTCGGGTTAGCTCACATAGTGGGGGTAGATACATGTTAACCTTGATAGATGATTTTTCTAGGAAAGTATGGGTCTACATACTGAAATGCAAAGATGAGGCATTCGTCAAGTTCAAGCAGTGGAAGACCTTGATCGAGAAACAGACTGGAAAATCGATCAAACGCTTGAGGACTGACAATGGCATGGAATTTTGTGGAAACGAGTTTAATAGGTTTTGTGTAGACGAAGGGATACTGAGACACCATACGGTCAGAAAGACCCCACAACAGAATGGGGTGGCGGAACGTATGAACATGTCGGTACTCAAAAAACGTACATCGAGAAGGTGTTGGAACGTTTTGGTATGACTGAGGCAAAACATGTCGGTACTCCATTGGAAGCACACTTCAAGCTTTCGGGGGAACTGTCACCAACAACTGATGACGAGACGGAGTACATGTCTCGGGTGCCTTATGCAAAAGCAGTAGGTAACATTATGTATGCTATGGTGTGCACAACGCCTGATATTTCACATGCTGTTAGTGTAGTAAGCAGATACATGGGCAGACTTGGGAAAGGTCATTGGCAAGCTGTGAAATGGATACTGCGGTATCTGGGAGGAACTACGGAGCTTGGTTTGATTTATGACAGAAGGGCTGACACTTCTGTTTCGGCAGATGGATTTGTAGATTCAGATTTTTCGGGGGATCTTGATAGGAAGAGGTCGATGACGGGCTATACGTTCACACTCTGCGGGAGTGCCATTAGTTGGAGAGCAGTGCTGCAATCAGTGGTAGCGCTGTCTACAACGGAAGCTGGGTACATGGCAGCAACAGAATATGGATTGGTATCGAACCCGGTACAACCTACCGAAGCTTGGACCCATTAGCGGAACTGATTACTAAGACAGAGCTGGTATGCGAAGCAGTGCTCTGAGGCAAAGCAGGTCTCCGAGACAGAGCTGGAATGCGAAGCTAGGCTTATGTCGGTGATTAGCACTATTCGTGTATAAGTATGTTGTAAAGAGAGAGTCGGTGAGGCGGTGGGATTAGGGTTTAGTGGCTATATAAACTAAACCCTAAGGAGATATCATTTTGACACAATCTCATGAATCTCTTGTGTAAACTTGTTTGCTTATCATAGTGGAAATCATCGCGCCGTTGTCGCCGTGGAGTAGGTCTCACCAACCGAACCACGTAAATCTCTGTGTTCTGTTCTTGATTGTTCTTTACTATTCCTATTGCTCGTCTTGGATTACTCGTATTGTTTACATTAACCCCGATTTGGCATAACAATATCTGTCCAGTAGCGTATCTTTTGGAGTTGGCGGAAGGAGCTAAAAATCATCATGTCTCTGTTTTGAAGAAGGCAGTTCTCCCCAATACTGCAATTGATAATGAAATACAAGTGTCGAAGGTGAGGAAGAGCTAGTGTTAACTAAGATCGAAACCATTCTCGAGGGCAAGGATGCTGCCAAGGGAGGAGGAATGATAGAGAAAGATATTCCATAGTTATTTAGAATGATATTCCATAGTTATTTAAAATTAGGAGTTTCTGTATTTTGAAGTATTAGAGTCATTATTGAAGTCTAATTAGATATTCTATAGTTATTTAATATTAGGAGTTTTTACATTTTTATGAATTATAGTCCTAGTTGAAGTCTAATTAGTAATCATTGTTGAAGTCTAATTTTTTTTTTATGAGCAGTTGAAGTCTAACTAGGAGTCCAAGTTTGAGTCTAAATTGTATGGTTGTAAGCCTATATATATTGTTGACTTTCTAGTAATTAAAACATATAATTTGGTAGTTAAAAATAAAGTTTTCTATTAGTATTACGTCTATCTTTAGTTGGCCTTGAGAAAGACCTGAAGATTCTTATCAGAAAGTGAGTTGCAAGAAAAAAATGGTATTAAAATTTTTCTTGAAAGAAAAGGACTAACTGTTATATGAGATGATAGAAAAGACTAAAAAGGCAAACTAGCGTCCACAAAAATCCAAATCATGGTTCTAATGCCCCCTCTCTCTCTCTCTCTCTCTTGATAGCTTTTTCCTCTCTAAAGGAAAGGACATTGATTTCATTGAATGTAATCTTCTTTTCTCGACTTCTGTATTTGCGTAATTTTATATTTTGCAGTATATATGTTCTTTGGTTGTCCACACTGAAGAGCGTGAACATGATTTAGAAATAAAGGAAATGAGAATAGCGTTTCAGAGAAGGGAAGTGAGATAAAAGAAGGATGGTATTGATTTTCATTTTTGCTTTCTCAATTAGATGTTGCAAATATAGTTTTAAGGTAAACATTCATCATCCACTATTTTCTCCTTGAATTGTAATGGTTTTCCATGCTCCGACTGCAGAGCAATTTTCACGCACGCTTGCGCATTACCGAAAATCTCTTATTTTGAAGAACAAATTTTAAGGATCTACCAAATCATAGCCTTGTCGTAATCATTACATCTCCAGATAAAGCCTTGTGAAATTTTTATTGAGGAATCCCTAAGTAAGAAAGAGCTAGAAACAATCTTAAAGGAAAACAAGATCTATTTTATAATTTACATATTTGCTTAAACATGCAACTCTTTGTATAACCTATTTCATAGTAGATTTACAAAAAAATTTATTTCTCTAAAATCATTTCTCTTTTTTTTTCCAGTAGAATTAGTAAAACTAAACATATGATGGATTTCCTAAAGGTTTGAGTAATTATTGCAAGTATTACATAGAAAATTTTCTGATTTGAAGCGATCTTTTGTCAAATTGTGTTTAACGTGTTAGCATTTTCAAATAAAACTTTGATCAAGTAAGGATTTAAATTTAAATTTTCTACATTTTTAGTTTCAATTTCGTAAGAACCAACTACGCATGTTTGTTTTCTTGTTCCTAATTTGTAGCGTTTATCAAGCTAGGGGAGTTAGTGATGCTGGATGATCTGATCTTAAAGACCGTTATCTAATCTTGCCATACCTAGATGATAATGTTTCAAAGTTTTTGTTGGAAGTGACTCGAATATGGGTTGATATCAAACCCGGTTTACGACCCGCCAACCCACTTACAAGGAATTTTGTACCCGTTAACGGAGTTAATTACTAAGACAGGGCTGGTATGCGAAGCAGGGCTCTGAGGCAGAGCTGATCTCCGAGACAGAGCTGGAATGCGAAGCTAGGCTTATGTCGGTTATTAGTGTTAGCGTATTCATGTGTAATTTGGATTTAGAAAGAGAGAGTCGGTGAGGTGGTGGGATTAGGGTTTTAGTGGCTATATAAACTAAAACCCTAAGGAGATATCAGTAGCACAAGCTCACGTAATCTCTTGTGTAACTTGTTTGTTTATCATAGTGGAAATCAACGCGCCGTTGTCGCCGTGGAGTAGGTCTCACCAACCGAACCACGTAAATCTCTGTGTTCTGTTCTTGATTGTTCTTTATTTCCTGTTGCTTCTGCTAGATTGCTTGTATTGATCACATTAAACCCGAATAGGCATAACAGTTTTCAACTATTAAATTTTTTAGGGTCTTTAGTTTTTTAGGGATTCTGATTTTAAAATTTGATTGATGAATTTTATAGTATCTACTATTTCTTTTTATTAAGATAATATAGTATTCATGTCCCAAACTCATGACCAAAGGATGGAAACCAATTTCGAAACTAGTACAACCAAAAGTTCTTGGCTCAATACTTACAATTTGTCATTTGTGGTCTATAGATTCTTTTCCTTAAGAAAATATGGGTTAGTTATGTTTTAGCCCTCAACTTGTGACTAACTCTCAGTTTTGGCCCCATAAGTGTCCGCCAGTTCGTTTTCACCCCCAAGTGCCAAAAGAATTTCAACTCTTTCAAGAAATACCCTTAGGAGTCAAAAAACAATTAACTACTAAAAAATTTAAAAACAATTAAATCCACCCAATCTCTCCTCCATTTCGTCACCTCTCTCGTTCACCTTATCTCCCTCTTTCTCTTCCTCTCTCGCCAGCTCACCATCTTCTCCGAACGAAGGTCGCCGGTCGACCACGGTTTTAGGCAACCTTCAAAATAAAAAAAAAAATTACTTCTTTCTCTCTCGTGTTATTCCTTTTTTTCTCTTTTTTTCGTTCTATTTTTCTCTTTCTTGTTCTTCTTTTATCTAATTTTATCTTCTTTCTTCTTTTCTTTTACTTCTATCCCTTTTGTCTATATGCTTTCTCTCCAAACCTCAAGCAAAGGGGAGCCTTCGTCGGAGATCTTGTTCACTAGACCTCGAACATCTGGTGAACCAGACCTTCAAAAGGTCTGGTGAATTAAACCTTCGACGAAGGCTCCCTTTTGCTAGAGGTTTAGAGAAAGAGAGAGAGGGGAGAGAATAGAGAGATAAGGGAGAAGTAACAATTAAAGAAGAAAGGGGAAATATAAAGAAAACATAAAAATACATAAATCAAATTTAGTTTGAAGGTCGATGAAAGTGGCCGACCGGCGACCTTCATCGGACAAGTGGGTGAGGCGGCGAGGGGGAGAGTGGAAGCGTATGAGAGAGGTGAGGTTGTGAGGAACTGGACGATAGAAGGAGAGATAAGGTGGATTTAATTTTTTCAAAACTTAATTCTTTTTTGCCGTTAAGGGTATATCTAGAAAGAGTTGAAACTTGTTTGGTCCTAAGAGGCCAACACGAACTGCCACACACTTATGGGGGTCAAAGCGGTGAGTTTGTCACAAATTGAAGGCTACAATTCAATTAACTCAAAATATATTTTATTTACAGGACTAATTCTTTGCCCTCTTGCAATTTTATCAATTTACATATTAGTTCGAGAAATTTTGTCAAAAGTTCCATATAAATTTTTGGTTTTTGTGAGAAGTGATGACTCAATTTTTCAAGTTCTCACTTCCCTATATATTTTTGTAATTTGTAACAGCTTGCAAAAGTTTAGAAATAACTTGCAAAAAGTATTGGATTTTTAACTAAAACAAATTAAGAATTGGGTTTTCAGCTCAATTTTTGTATTTACAAATGTAATTTAAATACTTCATTAAATTAATTTGCAGGATAGTTGGACATTGTATGTAATACTGGATACATATTACAACATGGGTATTTCATATAGATGTGATAAGTTTAAGTGGGGAAAACCCAAACAGTACGGAATCGTGATAATTGCTCCAATGGTCATGGTAAGTATCCTAAAACCATCAACTACCTACTATTTTTTTTTCTTTTTTTTTGTTGAAAGGTAAATATATTACGGGGAATGAGATTTAAGTCCAAAATCACATGATCAACGAGTCTAGAGACCAAAGATAATCTGAAATAGAAAATAAATCCACTCAAAGTAAATTACATGTCTATCCTCTTATTCTCTTTTACTGCCTAACCTATCCTAAGTTAAAAAAAACAACCCAAAATAAAAGATAGCATAATATATAGAGATTAATTACATTTATTTCTCCAAAAACAAACTTTCTTTCCCTGGAAAAATTCGCCTTTTTCGTTTAGCATAACGAAAAAAAGTAGCCTTTTCTGTTTCAAAAAAATAACCAAAAAAAAAAGTTGCCTTTTCCTCAAATATCAAACCAAAGAGAGAGAGAGAGAGGGAAACTCTTATCTTAAACACATCAAAATAAACCTAACAGAGAGAGAGAGCATCGAGTAGGAGAGAGGGAGAATCCATTGTTGGTTTCGTTCATCATCATCAACAGTAAAGAGTAAGTTATTTTGGTTTTCATCATTTTTGTTGTTCCTTCAAGTTTGTTTATGATTTAGATTGATTTCTACAACACAAAACGCATTAGGTTTTGATTTTTACAACTTTAACTATGATTTATTTTTCTGAAATTGATTAGTTAATAAGAAATTTCTAGGGTTTAGTTGTTTCGAAGTGGTTTAATGGAAGTTATTTTCAAAACCCTAAATCAGTTCAAAGTGAAGAGTATGTTTCTTTTTTTCATGCAACAAAAAATTTGTATTGTTACCTTGTCTCTGTTGTTGTGTAATTTCTTTGAAGAAATGGTTTCTGCTTAAATTTTTTATTTTAGACCGACAATTTAGGGTTCTATCTAATTTAGGATTTTGTATTGTAAACTTTCAAGCATAGTGTTAGATCCAGAATATAGTTACTTTGAATAAAAACTTAATATTTTGTCTAGCATTATTAAGTTTCTTATAAAACTTTATCAATGGTTACCTGTCAAACCTGATTTTTTTACAACCATAGAACATTACATGGTGTAATATGGGAAAAAAAATAAGAGAATAAATTGGATCATTTTTTAAGTTTATCATAGAACCTTGAAATGGTTACTGTTCAAAATTGGTTTCATAAGAAAAATGACTTGTTTGACTAGCATTTTTTAGTTTCTTATAGAAACGCATAAATGGTTACAACCCAAAGATGTCGAATTGGTTTGTTGTTTGAACTTTGACAGGCCTGATTGTAGGTTGTATGTGATTTTGCACATGGAAGAACTTTATATCGAATCGAACTATAAATATTTTCCTAACGAGATGCCAAAAGATGATTGGACAAAACTAGCGCAAAGGAAGAGGGGTAAACTAACTTGGTTGTTGCTGAATGAATCGAAGGATATATGGAGAAAAATGTTTAAGTACTTGTATTTTGTAAAGAAATATGTGATAAAACGTAGCAAACATGTTTATGTTTTAAGTTTGAATAACATCTTGAGTAGTTATGGGATTATTTATCAATGTTCTATAATACCACAATTATATTATGTTTTAGATGTCGTTCAATAGGTTTATAGATACGATAAAGATGTTACTCAAATTTCTTGGACACTACTGAAACTATACAATTATAATACGTGATAGGGCAAAGGCATGATGAACTCAAACATTTAATGCTGAATCCATTGATAACATATATAACTAAGAACACAAATAGTTAGTACAAAAATATATCAAAAATCTGGACATTTTGATTAAAATATAACAAAGGCTAAAACCAACCTGCTTTGATTGTATTGAAAATTGCTAAATTGCTAGAAACATCAAACAAATTTTTCTAGCATGGTCCAATGGGTATAAAGATAACAGTAAGATGTTGACAAAATTCCTCCAACACTACCAGCATTTTTCAATTTTTCGACATTTTGTAACTTACTCTAACCAAATACATATGAGTATAACTACGATAATATCGTAACCATTGATAAAATTTAATAGGAAATAGGAAAATCCTCTTGTTTAAATACGATAATCTAGTAACATTGATCAAATTCTCTAAACATATAAAAGACATAAGTAGAATATTTATGTTTCTAGCAGAATAAGTAAACCTGCATAACCAAAATTTAGGTTAGTTATTATATAGTTGCCGTGCATGAGGCACTATTGTGATAAGCCGATTTTTTACACCGACCACAAACCCTCATTTTTTTGGGTATGTTTCCTGAGCTCTCTCTTCTTATTGTCCTTGGTCTTCCCGATTTTCTCTTTGTTAACAGAGGTAGTGTTCTTATTTCATCGATGTACTCCATTGGCTCATCATAATTTGGTATTGGGTAGACATAACATTGATAAGTGTTGACTAACGCTTGTTTGGTGAAAATGATAAAAAAAACTTGTCGTATCACCATCATAATTCTTGATGCACAACATAGCATGTTGACAAGGGATACCATCTATCGACCACCTACCGCAACTACATGTGAGATCAGTGAGGTTGACAGAGTAGAATACGAATGTAGAAAATGCTAGTAGATGTCACTAGAATCGATAAAATGCTAGTAGAATACGAAAAATGTAACAAAAAAATTTCACCTTATACATTTTAATTACTAAAAAGAATTTGTTAACCTACTGTAACGAATTCATTCAACAGATACTGATAGAATGTAGAATACGCTAGTAGAATCAATAGGATGCTAGAAAAATAGTATTTGGATTTTAACCTACTGCAATAAATACATTCAAAAGATGCTAATGGAATGTAAAAAATGTTATTAGAATCAATAAGATGCTAACAAAATAGTATTTGCTTTTTAATATATTGTAACAAATTCATAACAGATGCTAATAGAATGTAGAAAATGCTAGTAGAATACCGAAAATGTAGCAAACACAATTTCACTTTATAAAACTTTTTTATGAAAAAAAATATTGAATTAATAGAGATTTCAACATTCACTTTTTACCAAAAAGTAATAAAAAATGTTACATATAAGTTTTTTGTCAGAATAAATATTTTTTTTAAGAAGATTGTAGTAATAGAGATTTATAGATTCTGACGATCAATTTAAGTTGGACATACCTCACAAACGAATTTGTAGATGTCTAATTAGATCGAGGTAGAGATAAAACGCAAATCACAACTTCATACTTTCTTGAAGTTCAAAGAACAAAGAGTTACAGAGAGAGAAATTCATTTTTGGGATTGAGCATCTCGTTTTAGGTAAATATCCATTGATTTGGTAGGTTACTTTAATCAAATACAACGGATTTAGAAATAATATACTTTCTTGAATTCAAAGAATATAGAGTTATATAGATAGAAACTCGGTTTTTTGAGAGTGCAACTCATTTTTGTTAAATAACCACTGATTTGGTTAAATATTTATGGAGTTTATGGAAATAAAGATTGGTATTAAATATCCAATATAAATATTCTTTCATAAAATATATGGAAAGAGTTATTAACTTAACCAGTATAAACCTTTGGTTTACCAATGGTTAAAAAATATTTATGAAAAGGCAAAAATGAGAGATAATTAAAGGATTGATGCATGGGGCCCACCAAATAGTTAATTTTTGGACTTATTTTACATTTTCGATTTATTTTGGTTTTATTTTATTTATTAATTTAGGAGTGGATATATAACTCATTACCCCCCTATTTTTGGACCTTAAACTCAAAAATATATTATTAAACTATTAAAATGTCATTACAATACAAAGGAACGATAAAATAAGGTACATTAGTCCATGTCTTCGATTTATTCTTCTTTCTTGCCCATTTCGCAAGCCTATCCGCAGGCGAATTGAATTTTCTATTTGAATAGTTGAATTTCACCCATTTAATCCTTCGATTGACTTCTTATATTTTCCGGATGTGAATTCTAGACTGCCATTAAACTTCATGCTTGATATTCTGTATGTTTTGGATGATATTAATGTTATCACTTTCTATGATGATTTTATTATAATTATGTTCAGCCGCCCATAACAGGCCAATGAGAATAGCTATGGCCTCACCTTCTTCACTCTTTCTGCTTCTAGTAGTAAATGTATGAGCTTCTATGAATTTTGAGTCGGAATCATGGATAATAAGGCTGGTACCTGTAATTTCATGTACATTGATAAAAGAAGCATCTACATTAATTTTCACCCATGTATGTTCTGGTTGATTCCACCTCTCTTGTGAGGTTTTATTCATGCTTGGTTGTGTGATTCTGTTTCTAAGGAAAGATTGTGTCATGTTAATAATATGAGAAAGAGAGTTTATTTCATGTTGAAAACAGTGATCACATCTAGTTTTCCATATGATCCACAGAATAGTAGCTAAGTGAGTTTGGTTAGCAGAATCGCTGTAATGAGATGTGTGTTCCCATGAAAAGATCCATTCTGCCACAGACGTTATGTTCTCTGAAATAATATTAAAATAGAACCAGATGTTTCTAGCTAGAGGGCAGTGAAGGAGCGCATGCTCAATAGATTCAATATCATTACAATTAGGGCAGTTTAAGTTGTTGTTAATATACTTACCAATTCTTTCTCTCATTGGAAGAGCTTTGGTACATATTTTCCAAATGAAATTTTGGATTCTCGAAATAGTCGGGAGCGACCAAATAAAGTTCCAGTTAGGGTTGAGGGGAGGAGGGGAATTCATACTAGTGCTAAGGTATTTATACATAGATTTAACCGTAAACTTACCCGATTTTGTAAGAGTCCAAATTCTTTGATCTTCTCCAGCTTCATAGATTGGAATGGATTTTATTAAGTTCTGGGTCGAGTTATCAAAGGTTCTAGTAAAAGCCTCTTCATTCCACTCATTGTTCATGATCAATTGAGCTACCGTAGTAAGATTGGAATCATTGCTACGGTTCTGCGGAGTATTAATATCAGGGATCCAACTGTCCATCTAAATGTTGATGTTCTCTCCATTATGGACCTCCCAGGTCGTAAAATCTTCAATCTGGTTCAATTGCTTCCGCATAGTCTTCCAGTTCCAAGAGTGATGTGGCTTGACTGGACCCAGAGTCTCCGTATGGGGAAAATACTTAGCTTTCAGAAACCGAACCCACATCGCATTGGGCTCCGCTTTAATCCTCCAAGCTAGTTTACTGAGCATAGCTTTATTGTCTATTTCAGGAAGATGAATACCTAGACCTCCCATGGATTTGGGAAGACAAATAGACGACCAAGATTTCGTGCAAATACCTTTGGACTTACCCCACCAGAACGACTTTTGAATAGTCGAAATGCTTTTGCTTATGCCTTTAGGAATGGCAAAGCATTGCATTTGGTATCGGGGTACGACGGCTGCTATCGTCGAAATAACAACAGTGCGCCCGGCTTGAGAAAGGAAGGAATGATTCCATTTCTCTAGTTTGTGCTTGATCTGTTGAAGGATGTCCTTGAAAGCATTATTCTTATTCTCTCCAATGAACAGCTGCGCCCCTAGATATTTATCCGACGTGGAAGCATTCTTAACTTTAAGGGAACGCAGGATAGGACGCTTGAATTTAGGGTGAGAAATTCTTGGAATAGAAAATATTGGATTTCTTGTAGTTAATCATCTGACCAGAGGATACACAGAAAGTATTAAGAATGTTCTTGAGAATATGAATATTATCCAGGGAGTTGCGACAAAAAATAATGCAGTCATCAGCAAAGAGAAGGTACGAAATGGTGAGGTTAGGATAATTAGTAGGGAACCCCTTGAAAGTCTCAGAGTCACGTTCCGCTACAATCATTCTACTCAAGCCTTCCATGGCTATGGTGAAGAAAATTAAAGAGGGAAAGGGGGTCTCCCTGCCTGATACCCCTGGTCGGATGAAAAGTGGGCCCCGGATGACCATTGATCAGTACCGCCATAGAAGAAGCAGAAATACAACTGGTAATCATCTTAATCCAATGCTCTGAGTAGCCTAGTTTTGCCATGATATCAATCAGAAAATTACACTCAATCCTATCAAATGCTTTAGACATGTCTAATTTCAATCCGAAGTACCCAGTCATACCTTTCATTCTTTTCATCGAGTGAATGATCTCCTGTCCAATGATAATGTTATCCGAGATCTGTCTACCCGGAATATACACTGCTTGAAACAAAGTAATGATAGTATTAAGAGTCTCTTTGAACCTATTAGCTAATATTTTCGTGATGATTTTGTAAGTGGTATTAAGAAGGCTAATAGGTCTGTAATCTGCAAGGGTCTGTGGGGTAGCAGTCTTAGGAATAAGCCAGATGTGAGTATGGTTAGATTCGGCAGGCAAAGTAGCAGTATGAAAAAAGTTATGAACAAGTGTATGGATATCGGGCCTAACAGTGTCCCAGTTGGATTGAAAGAAAAAGGGGGGGTACCCGTCTGGCCCCGGAGCCGCCTCTTTCTTGAGACCCTTAATGGCCATATTGATTTCTTCTTCATCCGGAATAGCGATAAGATTATTATTCTGATTAGGAGAAATGGAATGGTGAAAAAGATTAAGGATATCCGGGGCAGTGGTAGTATTATCCGTAGTGTTGATGTTAAGGAGGTGAGAGGTGAAAATAGACTGAATGTTGTTAATCCCTTCTTGCCATTCACCATTGCTATCTTTAATAACCATGATTTTGTTGGTAAAGTTACGTTGTATGGCCTGTGAATGAAAATATTTGGTGTTCTTATCCCCCACCGAAATGAAGTTATTTCTGGATTTCTCCTTCCAAAGACTCTCTTCGTACATGTACCATTGTTCTAGCTGCTTATTTAGACTAGTGAGCTCCTCCTTATTATTGCTTTTCTGTAATTTCTCAGTAATAATCTTGATGTTTCTCTCAATATTACCGAAAACACTTTTGTTCCATTTGGTGAAAAGTTTACTTAACTTTTTGAGCTCCGCTTGGATATCTTGATTCGTTTTCCATTTTCCCGCAATGAAGTCATGGCATTCAGGATGAGTCATCCAAGTACGAAGTAATTTGAACGGCTTGGGCTTATGATTAAATATTATTAGCGTCAGAGAGGAGAATAGGGAGATGATCAGAGCCAACAGTATCTAGGTGAGATATACCCGAGAATTGGTATAGCGTCAGCCAATTAAGATTAGATAAAGCTCTATCTTGTCTCTCCTGTATGAGATTCTCACCATACTGCTTATTACTCCAAGTATCCGTGAGCTCAAGATGGCTAATAATGGAGAGGATATTAGAAATATGAGAATTGGTAGCATTAGATCCTCCTTGCTTCTCCTACATGTCCAGAATATTATTAAGGTCTCCGATGACCATCCACGGCATATTGTTGTCAACCTTAAGGGTTTTCAGCGTTTTCCAAGGTTTAAGTTTATTCTTTTGGTAGGGGCAACCATAGAAACCAGTAATAAAATTATAGAGAGTGTTATGCGAATTATAGATTTTAGCATGAATAATGTTATTATCCGAGTACAGGATGGTAGTATCTAAATGATGCTTCCAATACATAACAAGGCCACCAGCTTTGTTAAGAGGTTCGACAAAGTGACTACTATAGTGCTTATGAATCTTAATATTCTTATTAATAATATTAGACTTATTCTTAGTCTCTGCGAGGAAAATAATATTCGGGTTATGTTTATTGATGAGGTTAAAAAGATGTTTCTTAGTGAGATACTGCGCTATCCCTCTAACATTCCAGCTAAGAATAGAGGGGCACGGGTTAGGGGAATTATTCATTATGAACGAGATAAATATAAAGCCACCACCCCCAACAGGTAATAGAAGAACTATCACAAGAACAACAAAACGGAATAAAAGCACCCATCCCAAGAGGATGGAGAAACAAGAAACATAAACTAAAGGAGCGCACCACCAACTCTCTACAAAGAAGGTTAAGCTAATAACGAAAGAACTAAAACTACTATAACAACCTAATAACTAAAGATACAAAGCCAGTTAGATACAGACCAATAAACGCAGGAGATTAAAAGAGAAATGATGGTATGCCCGACCACACTCTCCCAGTTGAATCCCGGTCGGGTGATGTGGTCGGGCTAGATTTAGAGAAAGAAAGCGGAATACTCTCTCTCTAAATCTGGACCATCTACATCACCTTGCCGGGAGTCAACCGGGGGATCGGTCGGACATACCATCAGCGTTGCTTTTATTTTCACATGTATTACAAGTCATTATATCATTGCAACCTTACACTATAATACGAGGGCTCACGCGTGGAATGGGCCTAAGTAGATTTGGAAACGGAGGTCCCTTTATTAATTTTATGACAACGTCATTTAATTGTGCCTAAGTACACCAATCAATTTTTTTTTGTTGAACTAGCTTTCATAGATTAAATAACAGCGTTATTACAATATTTATTAACTAACATACAAGGTACATTCTTCCACTCTTTGCTCGCGTTTTTCTTCCTTGCCCAATTAGCTAATCTGTCTGCGCTGGAATTGAGTTCTCTTTTCGTATACTTGAATTTCACTACTTCGAATTCTTTTCTGCTTTCTCGAATTCTCCGGATGTGAATTAAAGATTGCCATTGTAGCGTGTGATGTTTATTGTGAAGATGTTTGATGAGGTTGATATTGTCGCTTTCTACAATTATTTTCTTGAGTTGATTAGCTTTCGCCCATTCGAGGCCGAGTAAGATTACCATCGCCTCTCCTTCTTCACTCTTTCTGGCTCTAGTGGGTTTTACTTTCGCTTCTATGAATTTTGATTCTGCATTGTGAACAATTAAGCTAATGCCCACATTGGATGTTATATTAGAAAAAGATGCATCAACATTCACCTTAATAAAATTCTGGGGCGGGGGTTGCCATTTCTCACTAGAAGTATGTTTGATTTTCTCCTGGTTCATTTTGATTTTTGGGAAGTTTTCAATCATTCTGATTATTTTATTCAGGTCATTGATTTCATATTGAAAACAGTGGTCACACCTCACTTTCCATAAAATCCATAAAATGATCGAAAAGTGAATATTTTCTTTGGTGTAGCAAAGATGAATTTGATTTTCCCAAGAGAAGATCCAGTCAGATATGGACGTAATATTTTCAGATATGATATTGTAGTTAAACCAGATGTTTTTTAGCCAATCAATTAGTTTTACATTTATGTTAAATTGTTCGAAAGTACCTTAATCTATATACACGCAACTTTCCATAAATCAAAATTTTCCGCTGAACTTTGAAATAGTTTTGAGTTTATAAAAAACATACAATTTTATGTCATTTTAAAACTTGAGATGCATATTAATTTCAAAGCTGTAAAGAATTAGTGTTAGCTACTATTTTATTTCTAATTTTAGAAAGAAAATATGCGAGTCATAATAATTAACATTTTTTAAATGAAATTCGACTGTAATAACAACTTTGAGCGAAATTAGATGCATGGTAGCGACTTTTTAGTCGATGATGGAGCGCGTCGTAGGCAAGAGATAAAAAGTATAGAGATCGCTCCTCTATGATTGATTAAATCAAACTAAATTTTATTCAATAAACTAAAACTCCTAACAATGAACAGAAAAGACCTATTTATAGGCTTTAAACCCTAAAATAATAGAAGTCTAAAGTTACTAAAACTCTAAAATATTTAGAATCTAGAATACTGCTAAAAATTAAGAAAATAACCAAAACTGAAAAACTGCTAAAAACTAGGAAATCTTCTCTAAAGCAACTAATGTTCTGAAACTACTAAAACTAAGAAAATATAGAATTCAGAAACTACTAAAAATAGAAAATCTTCCTCTAGGTCATCCAATCCCTGACTTGACACAGCCCCACTTAGCATAAAATTCTAATGCTATTTTGTCAGCTGCATCAGTCGACATAGTAATATAGTTTAAGTGTTAAAACCATCAGTGTCATATAGTTGTATTTTTCATAAAACTTTATATGTTTGCTATATTTACGATGTGATGTAACACATAAAAAATTCTCAATGCTAAGATCAATCAAAATATCACATAATTCTTCAATACAAATAAAACCATAATTGTAGAATAAAAATTTGGGTTATTTCCCAAATGGCCCCCAACTTTGTGACCAGCTTCCTGCCTGCCCCCTACTTTAGCAAATATTCCCGTACGGCCCCCTTTTTCCGTTATCTTTAACTGTTTGTTACTCTCTATCCTCCATCTCATTTTCTCTCTCTGCCAAGTCACCTATCACGGCCACATCATCATCTTCTCCGGCAGTGGTCGCCAGCCGGCCAAATTTCCGGCCGGCGACCTTCAAATATTAAAAAATTTTTTTTTTTTTATTTTCTATTTCCTCTCTCTCTCTCTCT
>BEHA01002522.1:374123-389196 GCA_002897215.1 Eschscholzia californica subsp. californica | reverse complement strand
AATTCCCGCCCAGCAAAAGTGTCTAGTACAGAAAAAAATTTCCAGTAAATAAAATAATTTCCCGGTCACAAATTTTTTTTTTCGAAGTTTTGAAATTTTCAAACGAAATTTCAAATTTCCGCCCAAATTTTCAAATTTTTTTACGAAATTTCAAATTCCCGCCCAGCAAAAATGTCTAGTACAGAAAAAAATTTCCAGTAAATAAAATAATTTCCCGAAAATTTCAAATTTCCAGTAAATAAAATAATTTTCAGAAAAAAAATCGTTTCCCGAGAATTTTCGATGGCAATTTTGTAATTTTCGATGCCATGAACGGTAAATATTTTATTTTCTAAGGGCCCTTTACGTAATTTTGACCCCCAAACTGACACTTTGGACCTCCCTTTCATTTTTAGGCAACTTTGGGTGAAATTTTCATTTTGGCCCCCTTTTTGGACCAATGGCCCAACCCCCCAATGCATAACTTGATCAAACATTTGTGGGAAGTTATTTTTATTTTTTGACTGATGCACAAATGCTTTTAGGTGAGCATGCAGAAGAGATTCTCCATGCAAGATTGTGTCATTTACTTATGTTTATGAGATTCTCTTTTCCTTCCTAAAATAATATCTCGACCAAACTTCATACAGAGGAGTCAACATAGTCAAGCAAACTTAATTGAAACAATGGAGGAAGTTGTTGTAATTGTTGGAGCAGGTCCTTCAGGAATAGCAACTTCAGCATGCCTCAATCTTAGAGAGAAAAGATTGTTTTTTTTTTTTTTGAGTGAATCGGATTACCATTAATATAATTGTTCCAATTACATTGAATAAATCAAGAAAAAGGAACAAACAGGTTAACACTATACACTAAGGTGTAACACAGCTATAGCCCATTATTGAGGGACTAAAGCGAGAGAAGCAAGATCATGGGCCATGATATTGGCAGTTCGTCTGCAGCACGTGTAGGTTACACGAAAATTAGATGCATAATCACGTAGCCCTTGAAATTGAGAGATCAAACGCCATGGCACCGTTGGATTAGGATCAACCAGCTGTTCCATAAAACCCTACTATCCATTTCCATTATAAAGTCATAGACGCCAAGAAGCTCTGCCGTTTCAAATCCTAGTAATACTCCACGAAGTTTACTGTGAAGAGGGGAGATGGGTGTAAATGTGGTCGTTTAGGAGAAGATGAGGTTACTCGGGAAGTCTCTGAGTAACTGCTGCCGCCGATGCTCCATTAGCCCTAAACAAACCATCAGTATTGATTTTAAGCTTTCCCTGAGGTGGAGGCGACCAATCTTCAACCTGAAATATACAAGAGAGGTTAGACGATGAAGGAGATGAAAAGATTGTTATGCTTCCTTGTGGAAGAAAAAAATCCTATGACAGATTGAAGCTTCTGTTGGAATTTTTGGTCAGTTTATTAGTTGAACTATTTTATAAAATTAGGAATTAATTTTTTATTGTTTGAGTTTGAATTTGAATTTGTTTACTAATAGTTATATCTTTTGATAAACATATATGAAGAGATATATTTTTTTTGTGAAAAGATTTTATTTGAAAAATATCTTTTTGTTTTCTATAATTACATCTTCTCAAAACAGATTTTAATGGATTGTAAATATTATGTAGAAATTATGTCGGAATCTCTTTTGCCATCTTCAATGTGTTTTAATGCTCCTTAAGTGAAATATCTACAAGTTACTTGGTGTGGTTTCACAAAGGCTTGTCATATCTTGGGAAGCAATTTGCCTTGTAACCTTCAAGTAATCTCGATCGAGAGGGGGCAAATAATGCTTTAAGGAAATTGTACCTAATACACGTTCCAAGCCTCAAATGCCCATCTCTCTTCTATCCCTCTTATTTGTATTTTCGAAGATAATTTTCTAACAATCTGAAAGCATTAGTTTGCATAGAGAGATATAGAGATTAAACCGACACAAGTGATTATGGAGATTTGGGGAAGTCAAACATTTTTGTGGTATTCGTTTAGATGGAAGTAGTGATGTTATAAAGGTCGGGCTGGGCCGGCCCGGCCCGGGTTTGATCGGTCCGGGCAAGGCCGGCCGGCGGGCTTCAAAAAACGGGCCAGACCAGGCCGGCCCTTATAGCAATTTTTTTTGCTTTTTTGAGGGACAACACTTTTTTATTTGAAAACACTTTTTCTTTACATAAAGCCTATAAGTTGTGTATTACTTTTTTTTCTTAGTTTCTTTATCTAGATTAGTTTGTCTTTTAGTGGTTTCAAATTAATTGGTGTTACTTTTAGTGGTCACTCTTTTGTCTTTTAGTTTCTTTATTCTTTTGCAAGACAACTAAATTAAGCCCACGGCTTTGGGGAATAAAGAAAATTCTTTGGGGAATAAAGACTTTGGTCAACGACATTTGACCTAGAAGACATTTAATTTGAATCCAAAAATTAACTTTTTGACTTTTGACCCCCAATCTTCATCTCTTTCTCTCGTCATCTCTCTCTTGTAACCTGTTCATCCTCTTTTTATCTTTGTATCTCACGAGTATTTCCAAATTCCCTCTTATTCAGAAATCTCTTCATCCCATTACTTTCAAATCCCCCCTCTGTTAAGTTTGTGGCCATCCAACTCAAAACCATTTGGCAATGAGTGGAGAGGACCTATTCTTTATATTTTTGGTTGCTAGTTACCCATTCTCCCATGTGGGACTATTCTCACACGCCCCCTCACGTGTGGCGTTCTTTGAGCCTAACACGTGTGTTTTTTTCTTTACGGGTGACGTGGAGCACGTGTGGCTTTTAAGCCTATCACGTGTGGGCCTAGCTCTGATACCATGTTAAGTTTGTGGCCATCCAACTCAAAACCAATTGGCAATGAGTGGAGAGGACCTATTCTTTATATTTTTGGTTCCTAGTTACCCATTCTCCCATGTGGGACTATTCTCACACCCTCCATTTCAGAGAAGACATAAGAAACAATTAAAAAAAAAATCTCACTTCATCCTCCATTGAATCCTAAACAAAGTAAAATCCACCAATCATAAACAGACACTCATTACTAAATCAAAGAACAATCAAAAGCAAATAAAGATTACAACTTCTCATCTCATCCATAGATTAAAGATAATTTATACACATACAATTTGAAATTGTAAAGCGTTTCAAAGATGTAGGAGGAATAAAACTTATATCAGAGCCAACTATTAATCTCTAATGCATCATCTTATTCCACAAGAATTTCTAATTATTAAGATCAGTTAGAGCCCTCCTTGAATTTCAATAAATATAGATTAACGTCAAATTGATGATGATCGTGACCATAAAAATGAAAATTAGGACAGGAATGATTATTAAAGGGTAATTGATGAAAAAATAGTGGGATTAATAAGGGCAATTGGTTTCTGCTTTCAAACGACCAAGATCTCTAGGTGCAAAATCATAAACATGAGCTGCATCTTCACCATAATCAAAAGACCAAGCCAAACCCTAGTTTCTTTTTCCAAAGGTCTCTGATTTTAGCTACACCTCTATACATGATCTTTTTTGATGATTTTATTTCGGTTGGTGTTTATGACACCGATGATGGTATTATTGATATCGGATTCTTGGTTTTGTTTTTATGTCTTTCTTCCTATAGGTATCCCCTCTTTCAAACAAGAGGAGATGGAAGAAGAGAGGACAGAGAAATAGAAAGAGGGGATAGCGACAATGGTTGGAATGGTGGTGGTCGGAAAGAGTGGTGGCGGTGGTCCAAAATTGTGGTGGCGAAGATAATGATAAGATGAAGATTTGGGGTTAAAGTTTAATCAAGTGGATTTTTGAAATAAACAGTAAATATGCCCCACAAGTCAATCAATATTGACTAAGTCTTTATGCCCCGGAGAATTTTCTTTATTCCCCAAAGCCGCGACCTAAATTAATTAGAAACATAAATGAAAGACATTCAAATGAAATTCCTCCTTTCACATTTTGTGCGGTTACAACTAGAAAACCGAGTTTGTTGCAACCACTCCATATATCCGAAGTAAAAGAAATTCCTCCTTTCACATTTTGTAGTTCGTTCATCACAAAAAAAATTTAATTTTTACAAAGTTCAATGATGTCATTCCTAATGGTATGTCTACTAGTTTTACGATATAAGGGTTGAACGGAATTCTTAAGCCAACGTTCTAATTTTGGATCTTCGGCATATGTTAAAGGTTGTTCACCACTTGCAATATATAAAGCTAAATCTTCCGTCATTTTTTTACTATTATATGTAAATAATGGTTGGCTACTATTTTGACTTCCAACTATGGTTGTTTGAGTTGGAGCACCCCCTTCATGCTTAGGTTTACAAGTTTGTATATGTCGTTTAAAAGTAGACGATCCTTTCGAAGGATCTCCGACATAATCTCTTTTGCAAAACATACAAACCGCCCTCATACTTTTAACCCCTTTGACCGTTCTTTCTTCCATCGTAAAATAATTCCATACATCGGATTTCAATTTTCTTTTAGATTGTTGAGTTCCGGGGGTATTAGTCTCTACAGTTGGTTCTTCACCGGACATTTAGACATTATCATGTCCGGAGGGACTACCAAAATCATAGTTATCCATAAGTAAAATAAAAATGAGAGGGTAGGAGAAAAGAAATTATATGTAAAAAACTCAAATAGGTTGATAAGGAAGTAAATTACTTACTTTTTTTTTGTTGAAAGATGATATATATTAGATAGAAATAAGAGTTCTATTACAATACAATTTACAAAGAAAATAAGGAACATGTTTCCAAACCTTCGATCTGTTTTTCTTTCTTGCCCATTTTGCCACTTTGTCCGCTGCTTGATTGAACTTCCTGCTTGTATGAGAGAATTTCACTGTTTCTAATCTCTTCTTTATGTCCTGGATTCTTTTAATATGTGTAAGGGATTGCCATTGAATGTTGTTCTTTCCTTTCTGAAGGTATTTGATGATATTCATGTTGTCACTTTCGATAATGATTTTTTTTGTATTCATGAGATTCTGCCCATTGTATTCCTTTGAGGATCGCAATTGCTTCACCTTCCTCTGCGTTTCTACTCCTTGCGGTGTAAGCTACTGCTTCGATCAATTTAGATTCATTATCATGAACTAGGATACTGATACCAGTGATACTTTGAGTATTTATAAAAGATGCATCCACATTGATTTTTAAAAAGGACGTTTCAGGGGGAATCCATTTTCCATGTTCTATTTTGGGTTTTGTTTCGTTCACTGTTTGGATTTGTGGGAATGACGATATAATGGTGATCATCGTATCTATCTTGTTGATTTCATGTTGAAAGCAGTGGTCACATCTAATTTTCCATATGTTCCACATTATAGTAGCGTAATGAATTTTGTTAATAGTATACGCATTCTGGTCCTTTATCTCCCAGGAGAAAATCCAATCACATACAGATGTAATATTTTCAGAAATAATGTTAAAATAGAACCAAATATTTTTAGCTATGGGGCAGTGCAGGATAGCATGTTCTATTGATTCTATCTCGTTGCAATTCGGGCAGATTCTATTGTTATCAATATATTTACCGATCCTATCCCTGACTGGGAGTGCTTGAGTACAAATTTTCCATAGAAACATTTTGACCCTGGGAACAACCGGAAGGGACCAGAGGAAGTTCCAATTAGGGGATTGGGGTTGGGGAGTATTTCTGCTAATACATAGGTGTTGGTACATCGATTTGACACTAAATTTACCTGATTTGGTAAGAGTCCATTTCCTTTGATCTTCACTGTCTGAAGATATTGGGATCGCTAAAATTAAATTTTTAGTCTCGTTATCAAACTCATTGTTCAGGATGGTTTCATTCCAGTTACCATGGTCTATAAGTTGAGATACCTTATGAAGGTTAGAATTCTGGTTATGAGGGATGGATGGGAGCGTTGGGATCCAATTATCAGTCCAAATGTTTATACTTTTTCCGTTGTGCACTTCCCATATCGTGTAATTACCTATTATTTTGAGATATTTATTAATATTCTTCCAAATCCAAGAATGATGTGGTTTCGCCGGGCCTAGGTTATCTGTCTTTTCAAAATACTTGGTTTTCAAGAACTTAACCCACATAGACTCCGGTTCCGATTTAATTCTCCAAGCTAATTTACTCAACATGGCTTGGTTATCCAGCTCTGGAGGGTGGATTCCCAAACCCCCCAAGTATTTAGGGAAGCATATTGCCGACCACGATTTAGTACATATGCCTTTAGACTTACCCCACCAGAACGACTTCTGCAAAGTCGTAATGCTTTTGCATATTCCCTTGGGAAGGGCGAAGCATTGCATTTGGTATCGGGGTACGGCCGCTGCAATAGTCGAGATGACTATTGTGCGGCCCACTTGAGAAAGAAAACTATGATTCCATTTATCTAGTTTCATTTTTATTTTCTGGAGGATATCGTTAAAGATTTGCTTTTTGTTAGCACCTATAAATAACTGTGTTCCTAGATATTTTTCCGACGTAGAAGCGTATTTTACTTTAAGAGTTCGCATAATCATACGTTTTGAATTTAGGGTGCGAGTTTTTAGAGTAGAAAATATTAGATTTAGCATAGTTAATCATTTGGCCAGATGCTTTGCAAAAAGTATTAAGGATAGTCTTAAGAGTGTGGATATTGTCTAGAGAGTTACGACAGAATATAATGCAATCGTCAGCAAAAAGAAGATGAGAGATGGAGAGATTGGGGTTTTTCGTAGGAAAGCCTGTGAAATTATTCCTATCCTGTTCTTCTTTAAGGAGACGACTAAGCCCCTCCATCGCTATTGTAAACAGAAACGGGGAGAGGGGGTCTCCTTGTCTAACTCCTCTAGAGGGGTGGAAGATGGGGCCCGGACGACCATTGATTAAAACCGCCATTGAGGAGGTTGTGATGCATTGGGTAATCATTTTGATCCAATGATCCGAGTAACCCAATCTAGACAAGATATCTGTGAGGAAACTCCATTCTATCCTATCAAAAGCTTTGGACATGTCTAACTTGAGCCCAAAGTATCCGGTAGCTCCTTTCATGATTTTGAGAGAGTGGATGATTTCCTGTCCCATAATAATATTATCAGAGATTTGTCTACCAGGGACATAGGCCGCCTGGAAAGGAGAGATGATATTGTGAAGCGAGTGTTTAAATCTATTAGCCAAAATCTTCGTAATAATCTTATAGGTTGTGTTTAAAAGGCTAATCGGTCTGTAGTCTGAAGGCGACTCGGGTGTTGTGGTTTTCGGGATGAGGCAAATGTGTGTATGATTAGTATCTTCTGGGAGTACAGCCGTCTCAAAGAATTCTTGCACAAGTCTGTAAATGTTGGGGCTAACTGTCTCCCAATTAGTTTGGAAGAAAAAGGGGGGGTATCCGTCGGGACCCGGAGCCGCTTCCTTTTTAAGGCTACTTATGGCACCGTTAATTTCTTCCTGGTCAGGGATTCTATTGAGCTCTATGTTTTGTTCTGGCGTAATGGTTTGTTGGAAAAGATTGAGAATAGTATGTTTATCGCTTTGTCCCTGAGTAGTGCTAATATTAAGGAGATGTGAGGTGCAAATAGCTTGAATTTCTTCAAGTCCTTCTTGCCACTCACCATTGGTATCTTTTATGGCTATAATTTTGTTCGTCCTATTACGTTGGATAGCTTGAGAGTGGAAAAATTTTGTGTTTTTGTCTCCCACTGAGAGAAAGTTGTTCCTAGATTTTTCTTTCCATAGGGATTCTTGAAGCCTATATAGTTCTTCTAGTTGATTGTTAAGAGCAGTGAATGTTGTTTTTGTGTTGACGTTATTAAGTTGTGTTATTAATTCTTCAATTATATTATCTATATTACCGAAGACTGTTTTATTCCAATTTGTTAGGTGTCTACTGAGTTTTTTGAGGTTAACTTGGATGTTCTGATGGTTAGTCCATTTATCTGCGATGAACTTGTGACATTCCGGATGGGACATCCACGTAGGGATGAATTTGAAGGGTTTAGGTTTATTCCCGCTTAAATCTGTGTCTGCTAGGAGAATAGGTAGATGGTCAGATCCTACCGTATCCAAGTGGGAGACACAGGAAAGTTTAAATTTTTGGAGCCACGGGAGGTTGGCGAGGGCTCTATCTAATCTCTCTTGAATGAAGTTTTCTCCAAATTGTCTATTATTCCACGTATAGGGATATCCTTTAAATCCCATGTCTGTTAAGTTAAGGTTATTGATATAAGATTGAATTTTGTGGGTGTTAGAATTCGAGATCGCCTTGCCACCTTCTTTATCTTGGGCATCCAGGATAACATTAAGGTCACCTATGACTATACGGGGAATCTCATCTTGAGTATTTATATTATTTAAAATTTTCCAAGGTTTAAGTTTGTTTTTATGGTATGGGCTGCCGTAAAATCCGATAATATTATATTCCGGGCTTTTATTGCTATTATAGATTTCTGTGTGGATCATGTTATTATCCGAGTAAAGGATTTTAAGATTGAGGGTGTGGGTCCAAAACATCGCTAGACCCCCCGATTTATTAGTAGGCTCCACGAAGAAGTGATCATAATGCTTGTTAATTTTAAAGTATTTTTTGATGTTATAAGATTTTGTTTTTGTTTCGGAAAGGAAGATAATGTCCGGATTGTGCTTGTTAATCAGGCTCATGAGGTGTTTGCGGGTACTAAAATTAGAGATGCCTCTAAAGTTCCAACTAAGGAGTTTAGGTCCTAATTTATTTAGCATCTTATACTAAAGTAAATTACTTACTTGATACACTTAACTGAAGTCTTGAATAATTGATTACTAAAGTAAATAATTGAAGTCTTCAATAATTGATCACTTGACTCTTGAATAATAGTCCTCTTTAATTACTAAAGCAATACTTGAAAATTTTGAAATCTTGAATCTTTGTAGTTTTAACGAATGAGAGGTAAAATAATAAAGATGAAATTTTTTAGAGCTTGAAGATGAAATAAAATACGAAAGGTGGGATATATGACACTTAGTGAAATAAAATACAATAGGTGAATTTAGAAAACTTCTGCATCATTGCTTTGTGAAATAAACGAGGATAACATAATATGCTGTATATTACTATGTATCAAAATAGTGGGGGTTGATAAAATTTGTGTCAAATATTTGATGCAGTTATGTTTCTCATAACATTAAAAATGTATTACGGAATTACTAACATTCTTGATATTAGGGCGGCCGACCTAATGTCGAGTGAAAGATGTTACTAATTAATTTTACAATTGATGTTCTTTAATCTCTGATTTGGGAAAAGAGAGAAGACCAAACAAATATTCAAAGTGTGGAGGTATTTGAAATTTTATTGTTGTGTGAAACTCGTTATCGACTTCTAGCATGGATGTTCTTCTCAATGTGATTGTGCACATAGTGGAAATAATGAGAAGATTGGACATGGCATATAATACTAAACGTGAAATACATAATTCATGTTGGAATTATAGTTTCTTATATTTGAGAGAATTGAGTAAGTCAATTTGACTACACCTCTGACGAGAGGTGTATTAAATTTTACATCTAGAGAGATGGGGTTGACACTCTTTACATAAAAGTCACCATTGACGGCAGCCCAATATAACACTAGGAAATTACTAGTCTTAGATTCAATGGGTAACAACAAGTCATTGATAAGTGACTAATTTCAACACTATTATATTTGACCCTATCTAGGATGATAAGTGTTGGTTGCTACGGGTCGAGGTTGAGTTTAAAACTCTTAATGAAGTTCAGTAAAAAACAAGTATCTCTAAAGTTGCAAAGGTAGCGGAAGAACTTCAACTATGTGAACTTAGAGGTGGTGCCGCCTCTCATTAGATTTAGAGTTTATCTAAGGAGAGTTCATGAAACCAAGAAGCACATGACCATATAAGTGTTAGACGAGAAAAGTGCGGAGCAAAAAAACAAATGTATTGTGTGTGTGGTGTTACCGGTTTCATCACAAGGAATAACTGGTTCAATACTACAAGCTACCTGGGATTTCGATAAAACTTTGTGCACTTACACTAAGGTATGGCTCAAATCGAAAGATACCATACTTTATGCACTAATACTACTATATTTAATTTGGCAAAGGTACATTATTCATAACTGTCCAACTGGGGGATTGTTGGAATTTTTGGACAATTTATTAGTTGAACTATTTTATAAAATTAGAAATTAATTTTTTATTATTTGAATTTGATTTTGTTTACTAATAGTTATATATTTTGATAAACATATATGGTGAGATATTATTTTTCATGAAAAGATTTTACTTGAAAAGTGTCCTTTTGTTTTCTACAAATTAGATCTTCTTAAAATTTAATTGATTATAAACATTATGTGATGTTCCCGATCCCGATGACCCGCATACGATGTCAATGAGAGCTAGGAGAAGGAAGGCTGGTCGTAGATCAGCTCGCCTCGCTTTGAACAAAATAAATCATCGTGGACAACCATTTTTATTAAAATCCGTCCCCTCACCCCCAAAGCAAAGGGGAATAACTAAGACGACACAAAAGCTGTTACGCCATTGTATGTTCCAATGTTGCCATACGTGATAAGCAACATTCTCGCTGAAAAAATGAATTGAATATCGAGACCAGTACTTTAGGTAAAATAGGGTCGGAATCTCTTTTGCCATCTTCAATGTGTTCTAATGATCCTTAAGTGAAATATCCACAAGTTACTTGGTGTGATTTCACAAAGGTTTGTCATATCTTGGGAAGCAATTTGCCTTGTAACCTTCAAGAAATTTCGATCGAGATGGGGCAAATAATGCTTTAAGAAAAGTGTACCTAGTACACGTTTGAAGCCTCAAATCTCCATCTCTCTTCTATCCCTCTTATTTGTATTTCGTAGACAATTTTCTAACAGCTTCATCTAGCCAAACAATTTTGCCATCTCCCTCATATGCCACATCCTCCCAGTACTCCTACCTTCATTGTAAGCGTAAATTTTATCCAGTATATCCATCAATACGTATCAAATTTCAGTATCAACCCATTATATAATCAGTCAGTTGAGTCGGCAGCATATGATGATATCGATGGAAAATTGAAAAATCAAAGTCAAGAAAACTGGTACAGGCATACATGAGATATGTGGTGCTAAGTTCGTAGTAGTGGCTACTGGAGAAAATTGTGATGCATATATTCTAAGAATACTTGGACTAGAGACTTTTAAGGGATAAATAGTCCATTCAAGCCAATATAAATCTGGTGTAGATTATAGTGGGAAGAATGTTTTAGTTGTTGGGTGTGGAAATTGTGGCATGGAGATAGCATACGATCTCTCAAATTATGGTGCATCAACCTCCATTGGTATCGGCAGTCTTGTAAGCTTAAACTAATATCCATTTTTACTAGTTTCTTTTTCTTTGTATTAGATTGATTTATTTATTGGTATATCCTTTCCTTTTTTCTAAATGAATAAACACTTTCAATTTAACATATTTTAAACGATTGAGGAGTTGGGCAAAACTCCCAAAAACAAACCTACAATGGGGGTTCAGTCCGCGTCAGAAAAAAAATCGTTGCAGGTCCACACAGAAGCGTGGTTGAGATTTCGAGGGCCCTATGCCAAGTTTCAACGAGCCTCCTTATATGATAAATAAAACTAAGAAAATGTCATTAAATAATAGGTAAATATGATATTAAATTGATAATCCGTCCAAACGTGAAATATATTGATCTAAAAAACAAAAACTAATAGAAAATAAACAAAAAAACACTATAACCTTTACATTCTATGTGACTTTCTTAAATAATTTCCACTTGAATTGTTTTCTCCTTGCATTTTTTGAAGCAAAATCATCAATTAAATCTTCCTAATCAATCTGGTCAAAAAATTCACTTTCGATGGCGAGAAGACGTAGTGATATAGTCGATCTCAAGTATATGATTTCAAAATTTCCAACTTTGAGAAGGTCCTTTCTGCTGATGCAACTGTGACCGCTATCGTCAATAAAATCCTATAAACAATACTTGTAGCTGGAAAACAATTCATTTTCTGCAAGAAATTCAATATGCAACTAGCTTTCTTAAATTCACCAGGCAGAATATTTTGCTAGAGTCTTAGCTGTATAAATAATTCATCTCCTTCGACATCAGAATGTTCCCCATTTCTCAAATTATTTGCAAGATTATCATAAAATGTTTTTTTTAGTTCAACTAGAATTTCATTCATAAGTAGGAAGTCAATCCAGAACATTACATGGTTTGAAAATTGTAACTCCTCTGAGTACAACATGAGAGTTAAATAAGTAAAGTACAACACAGAACTTACAAACGTAAAGTACCTCATGAAGGAAAGAAGTAACAAGAAAAAAAACTAAATGAAAAGACCCTAAAGGTCATAAAATGAAAAGATCATCAAGATTGCGAATAAAAAGACCCTAAAGGTCATAAAATTTTATTGTACTAAAATATAAGTAGAAATTATAAAGCAAGTAGAGAAATGAAAATCGTGCGAGCCTGTCAGACTGAATGTTGTAAAAATAATCACGAACTCTTCTTTCTTGCACTTGCAATCAGTTGGATCGTGGACTATGGATTGATAATCCGATGCCTAATATTATATTTTCCATATTTGTATAAACAAGGAATCATCGATCTTCATCAATGGACAAATTGTGGTGCCATACTATTCATGAAGAACTACCAAATCGTCGATCTTCATCAATGGTTGAAATATTAATCTTTATCAATGGACGAATCACCTTAAGGAACCACCATCTTTACCCACTTCCTCCTCCCTCAATGACAATTCATAATAGTTAGTCGGATGATGATTTGTCGATATTGGTGAATCGGATCTTTTTCCCATACCAACATTTTCCTCTCATTTCTACAGTTATGCTACTCTGCTATGCTCCAAAAACTCTACTGGGATGGTAATAAATGTTGAATTGGGGAAGGAAACAAAAACAACACACTCGTAGTAGAAAAGGAAAAGAGATTTGGGCGAAGGGACTGTTGAAATATCTTTCTATATGTTAAGATATCCCATATAATAGTTATTAGGAAATATCAAATATTAGAAACTAGTAAGAAATTAAGAACTAGTAAATATATTAGTATAAACTATTAAGAAACTAATAAAATATTAGAAACTAGTAAAATTAGAAACTAGTAGTATTGTAACTCTATAAATAGAGTCTTATATTTCTTTTGTAATCCATCAAGAAATAAAACAATTTCTTTGATCAATTTCAACTTGGTACCAGTACCAACAGTCTTAAATTTGTGTTTGGGAATTTATATTGATTGAAAGAGAAAGAGCTTTCATCTTCATCTTCGGTTTAGCTAAAGTGAAGGGCAACTGATGCTTCCGCAATAATGACTCACAGTATGGCAAATTCAAATTTTGCTAAAGTTGTTGGTCAATCTGACAAAATTACTTATAAGTGTACTCACTGCAACAAAATTGGTCATACCAAAAGTCATTGTTACGAACTATTAGGCTATCCAGAATGGTGGGATCATAATCGAAAGAAAAACTCTAAGAAGACCCTTGTAGATACAACTGTTAAGCAAGCTTCATCGACGGTAGCCACTACAGGTAATGTAGGCAAGGCTTTAAATATGTCTACACATGTTTCGAATAGTACTTGGATAATTGATTCTGGTGCTACAGATCATATGAGTTTTGATTCTAGACAGGTCTCGACCATTAACCAATCTTCACATAAATATGTCTCTACTGCCAATGGCACCTCAGCCCCTGTTGTAGGGGAAGGACCTATAACTCTAACGAACACATTGAACTTAGACTCTATTTTGGTTGTCCCATCTTTAGATCATAATTTATTAATAGTGTCTCAAATAACCACCACTCTATTTTGTGTTGTCATCTTTTGGCCTGAATTTTGTGTATTGAAGGACATCCGGACAACGCAAACAACTGGTTATGGTGTTAGACGAGGAAAGTTGTATTACTTGGATTTAGTATCTTAAAGCTCTAATAAATTGCGTCAGGCATTAGTAGCGAACAATTCTAAAATAAAAAATAAAGATGAAATATGGTTATGGCATCACCGTCTGGGGCATGCCTCCTTCGGTTACCTTAAGAAATTATTTCCATCGCTATTTATTAAATGCGATGTTTCAAGTTTTCAATGTGATGTTTGTGCACATGCGAAAAGTCATTGTGCATCGTTTCTGTTAAGTTTAAATAAAAGTCCAGCTCCTTTTATGATCTTACATTCCGATGTCTGGGTCCATCTAAGGTTCCTACTTTGGGTGGGGCACGGTGATCTGTTACCTTTATTGATGATTGTACTAGGATGACTTGGGTCTGTTTGTTGAAATCTAAAAGTGAGGTCAAGTTATTGTTTGAGAAGGTTCATAAACTGTTTAGTACTCCGTACAACGCAAATGTCCAGATACTTCGTACTGACAATGGAGGAGAGTATATGGATCATGAACTTCAAACTTATTTGGTTTCTCATGGTATTTTTCATCAAACTACTTGCCCAAACACCCCTCAACAAAATGGGGTCGCTGAAAGAAAGAATCGTCACTTGTTAGAAGTTATCAAGGCTATGTTGATCGAAGCACATATGCCATTATCTTATTGGGGAGAAGCACTTCTTGCTGTAACCTATTTAATTAATAGAGTACCATCAAGTACTATTGAGTTTAAGACTCCTTTTCAACATTTATCGGATGTTACAACTTCTCCGACAGTTTCAAATTTACCTCCCCGTGTCTTGGGTGTGTAGCAGTTGTTCATTTTCATGAACACCAACGTACAAAATTAATTCTAATGGCATTAAGACATGTATTTGTAGGGTACGGTGCAAATCAAAAAGGGTACAGATGTTATCATCCTCCAACTAAACGAATGTTTGTTACAACGAATGTTATCTTTCATGAAGATTCTAAGTATTTTTCACCTGAGTCTAAACTTCAGGGGGAGAAAACTAAGCAGGAAGTTCTGACTCTTGATTATGAAGAAACGGATAATCATGTAGAAGATAACAAAATTGGATCTAATATTGAAGTAAATTTGATTCCTGAAGAAATAATTAGAGATGAAATTGAAATTTCTGAATTACCAACACCTGAATCGGTAATGGAAGAAAGTGTTAATGAAATCGTTGAACAAATTGTGGATTCACCTCCAATTGAAGTC
>BEHA01002522.1:362876-373175 GCA_002897215.1 Eschscholzia californica subsp. californica | reverse complement strand
TTATTTCCATCGCTATTTATTAAATGCGATGTTTCAAGTTTTCAATGTGATGTTTGTGCACTTGCGAAAAGTCATTGTGCATCGTTTCTGTTAAATTTAAATAAAAGTCCAGCTCCTTTTATGATCTTACGTTCCGATGTCTGGGTCCATCTAAGGTTCCTACTTTGGGTGGGGCACGGTGGTCTGTTACCTTTATTGATGATTGTACTAGGATGACTTGAGTGTGTTTGTTGAAATCTAAAAGTGAGGTCAAGTTATTGTTTGAGAAGGTTCATAAACTGTTTAGTACTCCGTACAACGCAAATGTCCAGATACTTCGTATTGACAACGGAGGAGAGTATATGGATCATGAACTTCCAACTTATTTGGTTTCTCATGGTATTTTTCATCAAACTACTTGCCCAAACACCCTTCAACAAAATGGGGTCACTGAAAGAAAGAGTCGTCACTTGTTAGAAGTTATCAAGGCTATGTTGATCGAAGCACATATGCCATTATCTTATTGGGGAGAAGCACTTCTTGCTGTAACCTATTTAATTAATAGAGTACCATCTAGTACTATTGAGTTTAAGACTCCTTTTCAACATTTATCGGATGTTACAACTTCTCTGACAGTTTCAAATTTACCTCCCCGTGTCTTGGGTGTGTAGCATTTGTTCATTTTCATGAACACCAACGTACAAAATTAATTCTAATGGCATTAAGACATGTATTTGTAGGGTACGGTGCAAATAAAAAAGGGTACAGATGTTATCATCCTCCAACTAAACGAATGTTTGTTACAACGGATGTTATCTTTCATGAAGATTCTAAGTATTTTTCACCTGAGTCTAAACTTCAGGGGGAGAAAACTAAGCAGGAAGTTCTGACTCTTGATTATGAAGAAACGGATAATCATGTAGAAGAGAACAAAATTGGATCTAATATTGAAGTAAATTTGATTCCTGAAGAAATAATTAGAGATGAAATTGAAATTTCAGAATTACCAACACCTGAATCGGTAATGGAAGAAAGTGTTAATGAAATCGTTGAACAAATTGTGGATTCACCTCCAATTGAAGTCGTTGAACCAAGGGTTAGTAATACACCAAATCAATCAGTTGTCGAGGATGTTTCTGAAGTACCTTCTGAAGCACCTAGGTAAATATTACCGTCGCGTCAAACCAGAGGTGTTCCTAAACCGACATATGAACCTGAGCTGTCTAATAGAGTCAAATATCCTATGAGTCAGTATGTGCCAGATCATCGGTTGTCAGAATCAAATAAGTCATTTATAAATCAATTACCTACTGTATACATTCCTAACAATGTGCAGGAAGCTTTATCTGATTCAAAATGGAAAGCAGCTATAAATGAGGAGATGAAATCCTTACAAAAGAATGACACTTGGGAGCTAGTTGATCGTCCAGAAGATAAAAATCCAGTGGGATGTCGGTGGATTTATTCAGTGAAGTATAAAGCAGATGGTACAATTAAACATTACAAAGCGAGACTAGTGGCAAAACGCTACACTCAAACTTATGGAGTCGATTATACAGAAGCATTTGCTCCAGTTGCAAAAATCAACACTGTTCGCGTCTTGTTATCTTTAGCAGCAAATTTAGATTGGCCACTACAACAATTTGATGTAAAGAATGTTTTTTTGCATGGGGAACTATTAGAAGAAGTCTATATGGACCTTCCACCGGGATGCAAGATACTTGAAATACATAACCAGAAGGTATGTAGATTGAAAAAGTCATTATATGGATTAAAACAATCACCAAGAGCGTGGTTTGGAAGGTTTACAAAGGCTATGAAGGAATTCGGTTATCGCCAAAGCAATTCTAACCATACCTTATTTATAAAAAGGCAGAAAGGAAAACTCACAACACTTATTGTATATGTTGATGACATGGTGGTTACTGGGGATGATCCTGAAGACCGAAAGGCTTTACAGAATTACTTATCTAAAGAGTTTGAGATGAAAGACCTTGGTCCGTTGAAATAATTTCTTGGAATTGAAGTATCTCTATTTAGTAATGGAATTTTCCTATCGCAAAGAAAGTATACTTTAGATTTGTTACATGAGGTGGGTATGTCAGCGTGTGAGCCGATTGATACACCTGTCGAAGAAGGATTAAAGTTGTCAGTGGAGCCTAATCAAATACCGGTTGATAAAGGAAGATATCAACGACTGGTTGGAAGGTTGATGTACTTGGCGCACACGAGGCCAGATCTTGCATATGCCTTAAGTATTGTTAGTCAATTTATGCACAATCCCGGTGAAAAACACATGAATGTTGTTTTACGCATTTTGAGATATTTAAAGGCGGCTCTTGAAAAAGGTATTTTGTTTACTACAAATTAGAGTTGTCGAACTATTGATGTATATACTGATGCAGATTGGGCCGGGGAAGTAAATGGTAAGCGATCAACTGCAGGATATTTTACCTTTGTTGGTGGAAATCTTGTTACGTGGAGAAGTAAAATACAGAACGTTGTTGCACGTTCAAGTGCAAAGTCTGAATTTAGAGGAATGGCTGATGGCATATGTGAAGCGTTATGGTTAAGACTCTTGTTGGATGATTTAGGATATCCTTCTGAAAGACCAATTCAATTATATTATGACAATAAAGCAGCATTTGATATTGCTCATAATCCAGTCCAGCACAACCGCACAAAGCATGTTGAGGTGGATCGATGTTTTATTAAAGAAAAGTTGGAAGACAACATTGTAGAGTTACCAAAGATCCGATCTGAATATCAATTAGTTGATGTTCTTACCAAAGCAGTTTCAAGTCGAATATTTTCGAAAATGGTAGACGAGTTGGGCATGTGTGATATCTATGCACCAACTTGAGGGAGAGTGTTGAAATATCTTTCTATATGTTAAGATATCGCATATAATAGATATAAAGAAATATCAAATATTAGAACTAGTAAGAAATTAAGAACTAGTAAATATATTAGTATAAACTGTTAAGAAACTAATAAAATATTAGAAACTAGTAGTATTGTAACTCTATAAATAGAGTCTTATATTTCTTTTGTAATCCATCAAGAAATAAAACAATTTCTTTGATCAATTTAAACGGGGACAACCCCTCACCAGAGCAAATGATGAACTTTACGGTTTTCTCTCTCTGGAAAAAATGGTTATTCAGATAGATTTAAGAGGGGGGAATAAAGCATGTGATTATGTTTGAAAACCAAAATATTTTTAATTCACCATCACAATATCCACTCAACTTTTCTGGTCTCAACAAAAACCCGAAGATCTTCTCATATTCTTGGTATAGGTCTAATCTTCTCTATAATGAACCAATAGCTTCATATGCTAAGAAAATAAAATAATAAACTCTGAAATATTCTTCACCTGATTGTGAAGCTAGTTTTGATGATCCATTACCAATCTCGTGAAAATGTCTTTTTCGACGAATGTCACGCCTCTCAGAAAATATAACATCAACTTCCATTTCAGTTGCAAGTCTCTTAGCATCGACCATAGACTCTTCAAACCCAATTTCTCGGTATTGCTTAAAAGTAGCAATTAAGCCTCTTACTAGGTCAATGACGACATCAATATGCATATCTTCTAATTGCAAACTTTTGCTGACCTTGCTTACTGTAACCAATATCCTGTACCAAATAATGGTGCAAAGATTGAAAATTGCTAAGCTCGTGTATTGTAATAGAATTTGCTTCAGTTGTAGTTTTAGCTTCATTATCACTTCTTCCTAATTCGCATAAATTTTCTCAGGTTATTTGAGGTTGTGTTATAATTGCTTTGCCACTTTCAACACGACTTTCCCAACGTGTCGTTGACAATTATTATGAGTAACTCCTGGATTATCTTTTAAAATGTGCCAACACTTTGTAAAATTTGCAAACAACGTATAAATTCGTTGTATAACTCCAAACAAATCCTTAGCTTAACTATAACAATTTTATATATCAGAAAGAGTTAAGTTGAGACTATGACAACCACAAGGAGTATAAAATACTATAGGGTTAATATCTATGAGTCTTTTTTGTAACCCTTGCTTGCACCCTTTCATATTTGATCCATTATCATATTCTTGCCCTCTCACACCATCTATCTCAAGATCAAAAGCCTTTAAGGCAATTTGTGCTCAATGCTAATTTCATGTTCTTTAAGCCTCACACTAAGATGTCTTCAATCTCCGTATCCTTCATTTGCTAATTTATTTCTCAAAGGTCATTTCTTGAAAGATTTACAACAAAAATAGAAAACTTTATCTGCATTTTTTGAGTACACAAGCCAATTTCGATCATGTTTTTCTTCACTTGATAAGTGTCTAGTGTAGAATTCTTAATAAAATGCCGTCTTGTACTATCCTTGGGACCATCAGTTATTGATAAATCTCTTACGGGACCTTTTTCAGTTATCAGGTCTCTTTGCTTTGCATCTAAAGTATCCCAAAGTCTTGGATCATATATATGTTCAGATATTGGATCATTTTCTTTTTCATGAGATTCATCAAGAATACCATCAACTAAAATTTTATCATTCAAGTGTTCATCACCAAAGTAACTTAACGACTCTGAATATGGTATATGTCACCGTTAAATTCATTACCATTGCTATCATTTTCATTTTGACAAAATCTTCACTTAGTTTTCATTATTCTATTTGGGGTACTAACTCTTCAACTAAATTTGGTTGTTCTTTAATAACAATTCTATCAAGAGCTCATCTTTGTACCTGTATCATTTCTTGATCTTTTGCTTTTGATTGACGTTTGGAATACCCCGATTTTTGTTTCTTTGGTGCCATCTTGACTTAACTGTATATATACAATATACTAAATCAGGACTCATTTGTGAACAAAACATAATATGTTGTTTATTAACATAAATTTTAAATAAGTGAATAAAAAAGTTGAGAAAAAACATAATATATGTTGAGATAATTTTAAATAAGTGAATAATAAATAACATAAATTTAGAAGAAATTTTTTTTAATAAAACTGGGGAAAAAAATGAGTAGAAAATACTACCGGGAGGTTGAAAACCTCGTAGATGGGGTTGTCTTCCTCTAATTTCTCTCTATATAGTGAACTTTGCAAATTTAGATTTGGTATAGATTGTGATTGGATAGTACCATAAAAGAGAGAAATTTTTTTAAAAAAGAAAGTGAAAAAAAAAAGAATAACTCTTGAGATTGAAATGGAAATTAGTAGATATTGTCTATTTATAAATGTTAATTCGGATTAGAGAGGGTTAGAGAGAGAAACTCAAAAACCTTAAAGAGCCTAGTAGCCTACCTACTTAATAGGCTTGTAATGCCCTGGTCAAGTCTTGAGCAATAGTATCATTTATTTTAATAGAGCAATAGTATCGTTTTTTTTGTTGAAGAACAATAGTATCGTTAGAGAGAGGAAAGCATTAAAATCTCACTTTCCTTTCTTTACTTACGGGTCCCACGACTCCCACCCGTACAAGGCACAAGAAAACTTTTTATTTAAGAAAGTGTTGCGTTTTGGTGAGTTGAAGGCTATAGTTACTTGTTGGATATTATTTTTTTTACCACTATATAATAGAATGGGCCCCTAGGTAAAGGTGAGCTCTGTGCCACCGCACCGGTTGCACCCTTTTACCCACGGCTCTGGGTCCACACGCAGGTTTCCTGACAATAAAAAAATGAAGGTTACAAATCTGGGTATACTTTACACGATATTTACAGATTTTCCATGAAAGAAAATTCCGTGTTTTTCTTACTTTTCGATAAATTTACAAATATATCATCCACTAAGATATTGACACGTCATTTTTTTTCCTTTTTTGGTAAAATTAGGAATGTGCCATCCATTTAGCTAATGACACGTCAATTTTTTCTTTATTTTCTTAGTAAAATTACAAATGTGTCATCCATGAAAGAAAATGTCGTATTTATTATGTATAATAGATAATGTTATGTACAATACATAAATTAAAAAATTTCTCTACGTTCTTTCCAGAAGTTAAACTATAAAACTAAAAATTTATAGGACATTTTGTTATGTACAGTACATAACAAAATTTCCTATACATTCCTTCCAAAAGGTAAACTATTTCACTGTAAATTTATGGATATTTTGTTATGTGCTGGAAATTATTTTATGTAATTCAATTTGGTTTAAAGATAATAAAATTGTTATTATTCGATTTAATTTTTAAGAAATCCTAGATCTTGATATTAAGATTTTAAGATCCATGAATCCAGAATCTTCAACGATCCTTGGATTCTGAACTCAAATCAGAAATTTCTTCAGCATTAAATTTTCATCAAATTTATTCAAGAAAATAAACTCAAACTTGTTCAAGGAAAAAATCAAAATTTGTTCAAGAAACAGATCATGTAATTTTGATCATGAATCATTCATATTTCTTCTTAAAACCCTATTAATCTTTGCTTCATTGATTTGTAGATAAACTTTTAGAGAGAGAAATGGTAAAGAAAATATAGAGGAAAATAAAAGAAAAAGAAGATTTCCTTCTTGGATGGGACATGCAGTAAATGAAAAGATTTACTTTTGTCGGAAAAATAGAAGCTTTATTTTTTTTTGTACTGTAAAGGGTATTTCGGGGTGTAAAAAGACGGAAAAGCTGGCGTTTCTCTATGCATTTGGACCTGCACCTTATTTTTTTTCTTTGCTGGGCAGCAACTTATTAACGCCCCCACCCCCCAAGTTTTTAGGTCTCCAACTCCTTTGTGGTTTCGGATTTTGTTCGTTTCAAAATAATCTAAACTCTCACTGATTTTAAATTGACTCCCGTTGAAGATTTTCAGTTTGATCTGATTTTATGTTTAACTTTATATGTGGTCTGACTAGTGTTGAAGATTTTTTGTGACGATATGATTTTGAGATCTTATTTTCGTTTGATATGTTTCATGATTTTCTTATCTTACTTTTTAATCTCATATTAATCTTATCATTTTTTATCTGATTTGGTCAGATCTGACTTCTATCTTAGTTCTATTTATATTTTGGGAAAAATTGATGTATATTTTTTATACGAAGAGGTATTTGTTTGGTACAAATTGGTATTGTTTTTGACAAGAAGGTTTGGAACATAAAAGTTTAATAGAAACTGGTGTTTATTTGGTAAAAACTATATTGTTTATTAATTGAATAATTTTGTGTTTATTTGGTAGAAACTGGTGTATGTTCGATAATAATCTGGTTCAAATCGTTTTTGTTTGACTTGTCGTCGCGTCGTGATGGACACAAACAGGTGCTTTGTCAGATAAAAACAAAGTTTAAATTTGTTTAAAAATATATTATTTACAACATTGCAGTAATGAGCGTTCAGAAAAAAAAAAACAACAACAACAACAACAACAACAACAACAACAACAACAACAACAACAAAAGAACTATAAAAATCGAAATGACACTTTTAAAATGAAAACAACACTTCGTAAATTAAAAATAACGCTACAAAAACAAAAAATATTGATAATAACGATAAAAACCAAAAAATGCTTTAAAAATTAAAAAATTAACTAAAGTAACACTAAATATGGGAAAACAATTCGATAAAAAACACGATGAAAAGAAAAATCAAAAAGTAAAAAAATGGTCTAAACTTTGTAGAGAAATAAGGACTATGACCCGGGAGCTTCCAAATATTACCCAAGTAAAAGAATATCTTAAAAAGCTCAATGATCTGGAAGACCTCTATAGACGGCAAGAGAGTCTCTGGAAAGAAAAATCTAGAGATTGTCGCTTTCAACTAGAAGACAAAAACACAAAATTCTTTCATTCTCTGGCCATTAATCGTCAGCATAATAACAAGATTGTATCCATTTGTAACATATATAATGAATGGGCTTAGATCAGGAAGAAATTCACCACATATTCTACAATCATTTTTCTAACATAGCAACATCATCCAATCTGATCTTGTTGGAGGAAATTATCAATTTATTTAACCCAAATATTTCTCAATATCAGAATGATTTACTTAAAGCCATTCTTACGGATGACGAAATTCGTAAAATCATTCTTTCTCTTAAACATGAATCAGCTCTGTGCCCTGATGGTTAAACTCCTTTCTTTTATTAGAAAAATTGGGAAACCATAAACTCAGATATTATTCACATGATTCAAAATTTTTTCCACAACTTCTATTCTTCCGCATAATTGTAATCACACTCATGTGTTCCTTCTTCCTAAAATTAAATCCCCACAAACAACATCTGACTTTCGACCTATAAGCCTTCTACATACTACCTATAAGATTATCACTAAGATTCTGGTTGAGCGACTTAAACTCATCTCAATGACATCATTTCTCCTTTCCAATCTGCTTTCCGCTAGGTAGACAGATTACTGATAATATAATCATTACGCATGAAATCCTTCATTCTTTCAAAAAAGTTACAGGTCAAAATAGTTATTTTGGCCTTAAGCTAGACATGTCCAAGGCTTTTGATAGGAAGAATGGCCTTTCTTATTTAATATTTTTAAGCAATTAAATTTCTCCTCTCGATGGTGTAATCTTATAGCAGCTTGTATTTCCACCCCCTCAGCATTCTTATTAATGGTAGACCGGGCCCAACCTATTATCAATCTTGAGGGTTGCGGCAAGGATATCCTTTATCTCATTTTCTCTTCATTTTAGCTATGGAATGTCTCCAGCTGTCTGCTATCTGCAGCTGCATATATCAGATAAATCTTTCACGGGGTTCTCTATAAAATCCTCGAACTTAGCTATTCATCATCTTCTCTTTGCAGATGACTGCATCATCTTTGGGAAGAACACCTTTGATGATATTCACAAGCTAAAGAATATTCTCTCTTATTTCTGTTCAGCCTCGGGACAGATGATAAATTTTGGCAAATCTAGTATTTTTTCTCGCATAATACTCATCCTAAATTCAAGAGGATTATTTCCCGGCGTCTCAAAGTCACAAAAAATAAGTCAATTGACAAATAATTGGGAGTTCAACTTCATATTGGCAAAAAAAAAATATCGGTTTTCTCACAACTTATAGACTCTTTCCAATCCAAACTCTCTCAGTGGCAAAATAAATTTCTGTCTCAAGATGGTCGCTCTATTGTCATTTCCCCAATAGTAGCAGTCGTCCCTAGGTACCAGATGCAATGTTTTGCGATACCCAAGGGCATTTGCAAACGCATCGAGATCTCTCAAAGATCTTTTTGGTGGGGAAAAACCAAAACAATACACTATCATAATTGAAAAACTATTTGTTCCTCTAAAATCACAAGTGGTCTAGATTTTTGTAATCCTAATTTCGAGAATCAAGCTTTCCTTGGAAAACTAGCTTGGAGATTTAAAACTGAACCCACTTCACTTTGGGTTCAAGTTCTTAAATCAAAATATCGTATTAAAGATAATATCTGTCTTAGAGTAAAACACATCACTCTTGGATTTGGAAAAACATTTCAAATATTTTGATATTATTGATGATAATTACATTTGGGAAATTCATGATGGTAGAAGCGTCAATATATGGACGGATCCATGGATTCCAAACGTTCATCCACCGATTAGCAATTAAAAAAATTCCTCATTGACAAAAGGCTCCCAATTCATAACTGAAGGTAATTGGAATTATCAGGTTCTATATAATCATTTAGATCCTATGATAGTCAATTCTATTCGTGCTATTACCATACATCAATATGGAACTGATGAGATGAAATGGAATCTTACAACGAATGGTAAGTTCTGTAGGGTTTTGTACGTCTCTAAGACTACTAATCGCCTAACTAATGTTGTAAGCGGAATCTCAATCATCATATGATTAATACTAGTTATCCAAGATCGCATGCAAGAACTAATAATGAACTAGAAACATAAAGAGAATACCTGGATTCGCTTTCCTCGAATTAGATTCCAACTCCTTTATCCCGAAGATGAGAGCTTCATATGTAGCTCCTCTACTTGAGACACCCGAATGAATAACTTGATCTCCCTTATTTGTATGTCAGCTAGTACTTCATTGAAGGTTGAGAAGAAGAACCATTCTTCTTTTGACTCCATAGATAGATTGGGAGCGTTTTTCCTAAAACCCTATCTCTCCACTTAGCTGTATATTGTGAGAGAGAAGCCGTTTTCTCTTTAGAAAAACCTAACCCTTTTTCTGAACTCTAATGACTCTTATATAAAGAAACCCTAATAGGATTCTCACTCAAATTAGGTTTCAATAAGAGACTCCGAAAAGGTAAACTGTCAGAACTCCTTTTGACCGGAAGTAAGGTTTTTACTTAATATGGTGTGGCCGGCCACTTAAGCCCATTATGGGCTTACCCTGGCCGGCCCACCCACCTTATATGGCTGGTC
>BEHA01002522.1:327961-343544 GCA_002897215.1 Eschscholzia californica subsp. californica | reverse complement strand
AGGTTTTGCAAAATTTCACCCTTTCTTTCCTTAATTTCTAGTAGAATTCATAATTAGATAGCACGATCTATCATATGTATTTTGATGTTATCTTATGAATTGCAGTAGAGGGTTGTTTGAGCTTCTTGGGTCTGGGGTTATTTTGGCTTCTTCAATTAAAACTAGTTCTAGATCTTTTATTTGGTTCCGCCGTTATTTTAACCTAGGGTTTATAAGTTGAAGGAGAGGACGAGCAAGAGAGAGAGGATGAGAGAAGGAGATGAAGATTTAAGGGCATAAATCAAAAGAACTCTTTTTTGGACTGAAAATTAACGTGTCTTTATTCCCCGGAGAGTTTTCTTTATTCCCCAAAGCCGCGGCCAAAAAAAAAGAAAGAAAGAAGTAATAAGAATAAAGTTGTTTATGAGTATGTTTGAGCATATTAGCTCTTTTGTGTGAGTGATTGTATATATGTGTTGGTGTTTTTGTTCATGAATAAGTATTCGAGCAAGAAACAAATGTGGAAGTGTTTGAGAAGTTCTATAATGAAGAAGTCGACATTCTCGGGAATCCACCATCTTTCATCATCTCTTGTATTCGCTAACCTTTAGGAGGCATTCTTAAAGGGTAGAATGGGTGAGAAGGGCGGTGAGTTTCCCCACTATATTTAGTGGATAATTCTTTTTTGAAGATCATTTGTTCCAAAATGTTGTCCTCACACATACGAGCGAACCATTCTTGAGTGATTTCATATTTGGAGTGTATTTCTATGAGGCCAAAGTCGAGGCGAAATGTACTAAACTGGGAATCAAGGCTTTGTGGCTTCGGAACGTAGATGTTGCTCATTACGGTATGACACTTGCATTTTAGGATAAGACCATCAGTGAAGGGGCCTTTAGCTTTTACAAGAACTTATTTTCTTGATTCATTATGTGTTGACATGCTTAAACCCTTTACTATAGCAATCATGCTTATCTATGATTTGGATTTTGTACCCTTGTGTATTTGAAACCATGATTGAGTTAGGCTTAAACCCTTTACTATATCAAAATAAAAGCCGAGCTCAAGGCCGACCTAGCCTTGGCCGGCAGCAGCTCACGCTGCTCGGGAAATCTGCTCACGGGAGTGCTATGCACAGAGCATGGACAACAACTTTTGTCTCATGTACGGGAAGCTTCCAGCACGCATCTGCTCGGGATGGTAATGGAGGACGCGTCCACGGGAAGCTCTCGCCGGCGCGAGCAGCAGCAGCAAGGACGCGTCCACGGGACGCTTGCTCGGCTGCTCGGACGTGCACGTCTGCAGCTCAGACGGTACTCGGGACGCGCGCACAGCACGGCACGACCCAGACCTGAGTTTTCTTGGCTGGATATAGGGTTTTGGCCGGATTTCATGCATACTTTGGCCGGATTTTTATAAGTCTTCCAACAACCTTCTCGATCCGAAACCTTAGGGCTTTTACTCCCTATGTCTTCATCTTGCTTCCCATGTGGGTTGATTTGATTTTGGGTTAGAAATTTCTAGATAGAGAAAACCCTAGCTTTAATGGAGGTTGAGTTCTAAATGAAGAAGATGATGATGGTCGCTATGGGAAACCCAGAATTTGCCAAGGGGAGATCGACTGCACCTTAAAGACTCGTATTTTCCGACGATCTTAGCCTCGAACCACATTGAAAAAGGGGGATTCTCTCATCATCTTCTTTCCATTTCTTATTTAATCACCATGTTTAACTAACTTTAGTGTGTTGATTATATGAGATGAAATGTGATGAATTCGTGATTATGTCTAATATGATTTGATGTTTTAATTATAAATTGATGTTCATTTATTTCGATTATCGTTTTGATCGTATTTTCATGTGTCTTGTCAAACACTTTGCATAGTTAATAGACGAAACGAAGTATTCGATATCGATTGTAGTCTAAGTCATAATTTCATGTGTCTTGCCATGCACTTCACATAGTTAGGCGACTAGACAACACTTTCCTTGACTCAGGATAAACCAATTTAGACGTTTATTTGACTAAGTATGATCTCCGGATATACATCGTACTTAGAGAGATCTACTTTAGGAGTCGAACATCGATTATACTTTGAAACATTAGATCGGACTACATATAGTCGTAAGTTTATCATTATGGATTCCCGGACTTCGACACCTCACTCACTTATTTGTCTCCCGACTCTTGTTTCCTTCGACTCTTCTCTCGAATCTCTCGCCCGTTTACTTTGATAATTTAGTTTAGTTTTACTCCTTTTATTCTCTTTTGCTTATTCGATTATAAACCCCTCGTTTACCTTTATTCCTCTTCCTTTTTAGTCTAAGTTAGCTTGAAATATCTAGACAGGTGGATAAGACCGTCCGATATCCGAGTTACTCTCCTATCCTTTGATCAACTCCGGTTTAACCGGTTATTACTTGATACCTTTGCTTGTTTGTGCAACCTTTTCGGGTGCATCAAGTTTTTGGCGTCGCTACCGGGGATAGGTTTAGTAGTTACGATATCGTTTGTTTGTTTTGTTCATTAGTTTAGTGTTATTTGCTTCTTAGATGTTTTTGTTTTATTTGTTTTTGTAGTTTCTTATCTTTTTATCTTTTTAGGCATCGTTTCAAGAAAAGAGCCAAAAGAGACATAAAACGAAGGAAAAGAAAGGAATCGAGAAGTTAAGCAAAGAGGCGAACGAAACGAGAGGAGCACTCGATAGTATCACATTCTATCTCTTCCTTTTTACTTGTGTGTGATTGTTAGTACTATAAGTGTTTGTTCCTATTTTGTGATTGTGTGTTTGCATCCTTGAATATTGTTAGACCATGGAAAGTTTGTCATTTGATGATGATGAGGATGACATTATTCTAACGATTTCCAACACTAGTCGACCATCTAGAAGTCATTTAAACTACTCAAACTTATATATGAATGGCCCGATTAGTGATAGGAATAGGTGAGTTGAGCCTGACCGACCTAGGATGACCATGGGTGAATACCGACGGATGTATGGAGTCGGTCAGACAAGTCATGAATATGGTCTTAGGAATTATGAGCATAAGGCTAATCAACCCCGTAAGAGTCTTCGAGACTATCGACAAGAATTTGGGATGACCACAGCTTCATGTATGAATTTGTCATTTGATGAGGATCGTAGTTCTATGAGTATTGATCGACCACGTCAAAGTCTTCGTGACTATCAACAAGCATATATGAACGGTTCACTTAGTGATGACAATTCCCGACTCGATGATTCCACTCAAAGAGTCGTCGAGTCTAGGTATTTACATGAAGGTAGAGAAGAAAGGACCATGGAGACCATTAGCCCGGTTTGTGCTAGTTGTGCGAGCTTAGACCATTTGACCGAGTATTGTCCCATGATCCGTGTTCCGCGAGAGTCTTCGTCTAGTTATACTCATCTGCCTTATTACGAGGAGATGTCTAAAGATACTCTCCAAGCATTTTTAGAGTATCAAAATAGATTCAATCGAGATATAAAAGAGATCACGGAACGGATTCTCAATATTGTTGATAGAATTGAGTCGGAGCCTATAATCGACGAGGAAGGGGTTTACGCACCTCAAACTCAAGAGGAGACTATGAATGATGGTGAGGGTAATACACCTAACTCTAGTCTTAAGTTGAATTTCGAAGAAGCTCCTGATAGACCCTCTGAGCATGAACTGACCGATGATCCTTATTGCTCACTCCTTCGACCATTGTCACTTCACCACGATCAGACTACACTAGACTTTGATGTTCAGGGTGATAGCTCTATGAGCAAGTTTGGAGATCACACGATGTTGAACTTTCCAATTTTTACCACTTTTGATTATTTGGATGGGTTATGTAGAATGGAAGGTGTTATGCCTAACTTTGAGGCTCCCGATGCCTTTAAGGACTTTGATGACATAGTAGTTAGTGAGATAATTTATAGCTTGTCGTACTATTTACCTAAGGAAATCACGGACCTTGAATTGGTCCCCGAGCCTATTGTCTTACCCTTAGAGTTTAGTTCGACCTTTCACATGATCTCAGACTCGGTTGTTGACCTCTTTTCGGACTCTTCGGACGTTTTCCCTAGCATGTCTAGGGACTTAGTGGATGTTTTACCCCTAAGCTCGAGAATGATTTTTTGCCTTCGACTGACCTCTTGACCCTTCACTTAAATGTCGATCCTTTTGACGACTTCTTAGTCGTCGCCCCTAGCAATTATGCTTACTTAGTGGACCGTGCATCCACTAAGTTTGGGGATGACTTCTTTTCATTTTTCGTCTCGCTTTCACGTTATAGCTCCTATATTTTTGTGAGACGGTTATCATGTGTATATAGTTTCTTTGGGGTGACCCCCAAATCTTTCGTCTTTTGCTGTATGATCGTTAGGCCGACTAAGATGGTCCTTGATGTTTGTGGGTAACATCTCTGGAAACCCTCCGCGAGACATAACTCGTGCTCTTGTGTTAAAACAAGAGAATCAAAGGCTAATTGCATAGCTCAATTTGTTTGTTCTTAAAAGAATTCCAAAAATCCATGAAGAACAACACTTTTGAAAACACTTTTCGAAATCGAATTCAATCAAATTTAATCTTTTGAAACACTTTCAATCATCAATTTTGATTGTCAATATGAAAACTATTGAATTCCATTCAAACCAATCAAATTGAATATCTAAAACACTTTTAGACAAAACTATCAAGCTAATCAATCATGGATTAGTCCGAAACTTAACAAAAATTAGTTATTTGCAAGAGGCTCTGACGCCACTGTTGGGAATTGGTGGCGTCTACTAATGTCTCTAGCGGAATCTCAGACATCACATGTCTAACATTAGTATCCCAGGATCACATACATAAACTAATAATCAACTAAGAGTTAGAGATTACCTTAATCGTTAGTTTTTCCTCGAACCTTTTCAATCGCTTTAAGAAGACTAAGAGCTCCTCTACTTGGGACACCGAATGATCTACTTAATCTCCCACCTTTTAAGCTAGCTAGAACTCCAATAATAAGAAGAACGACTTCTTCTTTATTTGACTAGTTGATAGCTTTTGAAAATTAGCTCACTTTCTCTTCTCTACGTGATGTTGTAGAGTAAGAAAGCTCTTAGAGAAACTCCACACCTTATTCACTGCCGTAAGGGTCATTATATAGAACCATAATAAGAATCCCACTCAAATTTTGTTTCCTAAAAGACTCTTTTGAATAAGATTAAGGAAATAGTCGAAAATAAAAACTAGTTGCTATTTTCTCAATTCCTTGATGAGGGGGCGTCAAACTAGGCCAAAACTGGCAAATCTAACCTTCCCTATTAGGGGAACCGACCCTCCAATTTTCAGCCCAATCCGAGCCCAAAAGTCCCTTTTTGGCTCTAAACTCAAAACCCCTCTTTCGGGCCTTTTATGTTATCTTTGCCTAAACTTGTTTTAGGCCTATGAGACATATTTATGGAACTCATGATTATATATCTCACTCCCACTAGTCATATCATCTGATTTAATAACCATTCTTATGTGTAACCCATTGTAGGATCCAGTCGAAGTTAGCCACGAATTACTTCGTAATCCGACGATCGTAGTTGGTTTCTAGCTAAACACTACGACCCCTAAATCAACCGGACTTGATGATCTTATTCATCAATTGTCCTATCCGAAAAATTGCTCGCATTTCATCTTTGGTCGAAGGACATCCTTCACGCTCTGCCACCTACGCCCTAAATTGGGAGATCGATCAGGATCAGCTAAGAGGAATCAGCCTTGTTTCGCCTACAGCACGATCAGATCAACCCAAGAATCTCTAAAGGAATGATGGGGGTCCACGTAAGCTAGACTGATGCCTCACGCCCTAAACTGGGGAGGCAGAAGTGTGCCACAAGCTTACCGACTCAATCCCAGAATCACCCTCAAAGATCCTAGTCAGTTAAAGATCTTAAGTGTTTAAGCAAGTTTGGACTTCAAGGGTCTCAAAGGAGGAAACATCTCCTAGAAGATCTATCACCTCGGCAGGATATCTACGAAGGATCCTTGAACTAAGGAACTTCGATTTATCCTAGATACGCGATAACTACAAGGGAAACCCTAACCACGAAGAGTGGAAAACTTCCCTAAAAGGTGGATCACAACCGCCTCATCTACACCGTCTAATCACAGTCGGTCTCATTCAGCCTATAAAAGGGCCCCCCATTGTCTTCCACAAGACACATTGTAACATCTCCGAATACATTGAGTTCCCATAACTCGCCCGCAAAAGGTTCAATCAATATTCAATCTTTTACTGCAAAGAGCAACCTGACTGTCTTGAGCGTCGGAGTGATTTTGAACCCTTTGCAGGTTTTCCCCCCAGGTTCTCAAGGAGCAGGACCAAGGAGTAGGAGCTGGAGCAGGAACAGGACGCGGGAATCTTACTCAACATAACATAATATTCTATCATAACGGACGCTGTCATGCATCAAGTTCTGGTTTCATGTTGATCTAACAGAAACCATTTCTCGACATCAGGATAAAGGATTTGTAGTCTATAGAGTGTAGAGAGATATTGCAAAAATAAAAAAGAGTGTAGAGAGATAAGTGTTAGAGGATTGGATTTTCAGACTATGAAAAAACTAAAATACCTTTGTCTTATTAGCCACCTCAATAATGAGTTATGCCACAAAGTACACGAGGAAGTCCCCAATCATTTTTGTTGTGTTTTAGCACAACTTACAAGAGAGAATGAAGACAACAAAAATTTATATAAAGAGAAAAAAGAAAATATTTAGGCTTTTAGGTCAGACTAGGTTTCTAAATTGTCTTTGTGGGCCCACGCTTTAATTGGTTTTCACCTCCTAAACTTACAGTAATTTGCAAACCGAAAGAAAAGTAGGGAAAGAAGTTGGGCCACGATTCGACTAGGTTTAGGCGTTTGGCTGCGCTTGAATTTTTTTTAAGTGGCTTTAGTTAATAGTATTTTGGGGCCCTCCCACAAATGAGGCCCATAACAACCGCTTTGACTTTTTTTTTACTGCTTTGGGCCTGGGCCGGACAACTTGTTACCGGAGAAAAAGTGTGAGGTGGAGGTGGAAGAAGATGGAAGGTTGGTTAAGTCAAATTTGACTTAACCAGTGAGTGACCTAACGACATCAATTGACCTGTTAGGTCAAACTCAAATGGTATTGCCTTCTTTTTACTTGCATTTCCTCTAACCAAAATACATTATAAAACAGTTGCCCTCTACCAACATTGTCTTTAATCATAGAGGACATTGCCTATAGAACTTCTCTCGTTATGTCATACTTTCAAATAATTACTGCAATATAAAAAAGATTCAGAGAACAGCAAGTCTTCAGCAACAGATTTAAGGTTAAACATGTGATAAGTGAAAGAAAGAACTTATAACATAGGAGAGGAATCTAATGTCGGCAAAAGAATACAAAAGTCAAAAGAGTATCTCATAACCATCCATTAATCAATAAATTCATAAGATAACAACATAATTTAGTAATCAGAGTACCTCCAATCTTTGTGTAGTTTTCAACAAAAAAAAAATGGTTGTTTTTTAATATAAAATTTTAACAACTTGATGCAAACCGACATTCTCTCCTTCCACCCCCACTATTTTCTTATATGGTGCTCTTGTATTGTTATTTTAAAAACTCTGTTTCATAACTTAAACAATTCAAAACTACTTATCTTGATGGTACCTCTTGATTTTTATTAGCATCCATAAGAGTGAGTGAATCTTTCAACAAAGAAGAAGAGTGAGTGAATGAGTAAATAATAATCTAAGTGATTTGTCTCCATAAAAGTATAAATATTTTACTTGGTCAATTAAATGTTCAAAAGTTAATATGGGTTCTTCTATTTTTTTGGTCAATTAAATTCAAATGTTTTAGAAAATATCAATAACAGAAAGCTAATGTACCTGAACTCACAACTTTAGCGAGACTAAGTTGTAGCATCATCCCATGAATATATCATTAATCAACTAACTTAACTAATTTTATATTGAACTACATAGTTAGATATACAACACGTAGCGTATTTTCATAAAAAAAAATATGTAACGTGTGTCTAATCTATTTAGAGTTGGTCCATCTTCCCAACTAATGCAAAACGATGTTGTTTTTAATATAAATGTCCAAATCAAATGGAGCAAAGCAGAAAACGACTCTACAACGACATTTTAGTAAAAGAAGTATATTTGTTACCTATGCTAATTGTTGGAATCGTAGCAGATTTTGGTTCGGTCTGAATGTCAGACTCATAAACAAAATATGTCATTACATTAATCTCACCGAGCTTTTGATTTTAGAGCGAAGAATCACTTGAATCTGAATCTGGATTAATGAGATATTCACGTTTAAAGTTTGGACAAGGTTCAGTCATTTTAGGGATTAAAACGACAAAGAGGAAAAGTTAATTTGGGGGCAAACAGTAATAAAAAAAATATCTGGATCAGACGATCACGCTCCGTCCGAAGCCTGAGATCGGGCAGCTAGTGTTTGGTCATCGGGCGCGGTTCAGGCAACCTTTGAGAAGGTCCCGAAGAGTGCAATCTAACGACCGAGATGCCGCCTATTTCAGTACAGTTCGGTAGCCCGCCTAAGATCCAACTGACGGCGTTTGTTCCGCGATTTTTCTCTAGATCTAACGGATCTCATTGTTGTCGAAGCTTTTAATTTACGAAAGTCACCTTTAGTTCCAATTGTCACTAATCGCGTCCCAATTATTAAGAGATGTGTCTGTTTTGACTATACCTATTCGATTCCTATAAATTGAGCCCAAATGAAATATAAATATCATTCTGTTTTTTCCTATGATTTCACCAGTAAGAGCTTTACATTCTTGTGTGTCAAGAATATCAACTCTAAGGAAAAAAGTGAGGAGTATTCTGGTGTGTCTAGAATACATCTCAGTGGGAATGTCTGAAGGATTAATTTATGTCTCTCATTCTCTTCTGAATTAAGCATTTTATGTGTCTCTAGAAAATAAGCCTTAACTTAGTAGACAGATCAAAAGCATAGAATCTAAAGCATTTTAGTATTTCCAGATTACAGAATCAAAAACATTCTAGTATGTCTAGAATCTAGAATCTAGAATCTAGAATCAAGAGAACTCTGTCGAATTGAAGATATGGCTCCGAAACATCTGATTGTGCCTAGAAGACAGAATCAAATCAGAAGTTAAGTAGAAGTCAAGTTAGAACACAAGAAGGTCAATTCAGCATAAGTCAAAGAGTTAATATTTCTTACGAAGGTTTACCCGCTTTCAGAGTCGTGAAGTACCATTACAACCCTCAAAGGAAGTCGTTGAATCCTGAGAGACACACACCCAACTATTGGTACTATTACATGGGTGTAAAATGTCTTCAGAAAAGTTAATTCATTATCGCCTCGACTTAACCCACTTATCGTCTATCTCGGTTATATCTGAAAGAACGTTTATTGTTAGGCGGCAACGTTGTTGATTTCTCTAATAATTAGACGATGGACTATTTTGGTCTGAGTAAAACAAGAAACTCTGTTTGACGAAATAGATAGAATGACAATAAAAAAAATAGTCATGCTATTATATTTCGACTAAGAACAGAAACTCGATTTGTGTTAAGAAAGCCAAAGAGAGTGAAAACTCGAATTGAACTAGAGAAACAATACTAATACTCTATTTTCAACAAAAATTTTCTCCAATTTTTTTGGATAATGTTTTTCTTTACATAGACTCAAGAGTCGTTACCTATTTAACGCAGATATAACATGAATATATTACATCATTTTCAGCAACAAAAAAATGAATATATTACATCATAAATTTGAATAAGTATTATAACTAATATCACAAATACATCTTAGCCCCTTAAGATCAAAGATTTACTTTTATGCACTCCCAAAATCCAACAATTCCTTTTTTTTTTTATTTTTTTTGTGAATTATTCAGCGTGCCTCGAATCTTAGACATCTAAGATGAAGATTATACTTCTTATCATTCCAACCAAAGGTTTTTGGCTATTTCCCACCTTTTACCTTATTTATATCCCCTATTTTATATCTCACTTTATAATGAAGGACCCCCCTTTTATAACTAGCCATTACACAATCTTAATCTTTCTTTAAAAACAAACGCATGGTTTATGATTATGCACCGTCAAAATGTCTACTTTTATTCATATGCTGACGTCACCACTAATCGACGTCTGTTAGTAAATCAAGATTGGTGTTAAAACCCATACCAGTTAATTACTTTCCAGTCCTCGGCTTGATCTTCTTCTTAACGACGTCCCGCCTTTATCTTCTTCATTCTCCTTCCCTAACATGCATTACTTCTAAATCCACCATCATTTACTCACACTTTCACAGTCTCCCTCTCTCTCTCTCTCTCTAAAACTTTCTCTCTCTAGAGAGCTAGAGTGGTTTAATGGCGGTACAGAGTGTTATTAGAGAGAGGAAGTATCCATTCATTTTCTTTCTCTTTTTCTTGCTGCTTTGTGTTTCGTTTATTCTTCTCTTCAATAATCAAGATTCTTATTATCCCACCGTCACCGATCTAGAGAAATCTCAGTCGATCTCTTCATCATCTCCGATCAAACCATCAATTTACCCTCCTCCTCCTATAACAAAGCTCAAGGAGGAAGAAACCCCAGTCGAAATTGTTAGTAAAGAAGGAGGAGGTGGAGGTGGAGGAGGAGGAGGAGGAGGAATATCTTCCGATGATTTCGTCAAAATCGATTTCAATTGGAAGATATGTAGAGGAGTTGTGGCGACTGATTATATACCTTGTCTTGATAATATGAAAGCTATAAAGGCGTTGAAATCAAGAAGGCACATGGAGCACAGGGAGAGGCATTGCCCTAAACCTAATCCGAGGTGTTTGAGTCCACTTCCACAGGGATACAAGATCCCAGTCCCATGGCCAAAGAGCAGGGATATGGTGAGATTGATGATTCTTTGGTAAGAGTCAGATTGGTATAGCTTAGATATTATTAGGTTCTTTGTTCTTGTTCTTAAAAGAGTATAATAGAGTTCAATTACTCTCTACCCTAATTATAGGTTTTAACATGTTATAGGTGCCATTAAACTTCGAATTGCAAATAGTTATACGAGTAATTGGGAATTTTGTTGATTGAACTCATTTTCTGCCTTCGAATGTTAATGGGTAAGTCGGTGCTTGTACTAAACTTGTTTCCATTTCTATGATTGCAGATTTGGTATGACAATGTTCCTCACCCTAAACTTGTTGAATATAAGAAGGATCAAAATTGGGTTCGCAAATCTGGCGATTATCTTCTGTTCCCTGGAGGTGGTACTCAATTTAAAGGAGGAGTAGCAAACTATGTTAAGTATATAGAGAGGGTATAATCTTGTGTTCTCTTTCACTTCCTTTTTTAATCATATTGAACTCCATGTTTTGATTTATCTAATGACAATTGGTTAAGTCAATATTGTTGGAGTTAGTCCCACATTGGTTGTGGAAGGTGGTGGTGGTAACTTTATAAGTTTGACGAAAAAGCCTTGCCTCTTTGGCTACCCAAGATCACTTGGAGGCAAGGAAGGCCCGTGACTACACCACATATACATACTATATCCTAAGTGTTTTGTTCTTCTAAAGCATGTGACCCAAACAGACATTACCACATGTACATCACTTTAGCATACTTAACCTATCAATGAAGTGACCTGAGTCTTGATGATGTGTCGACTCTCGAGACGTGGAGCTTATATGATGTACCCATTCGATACATTGTATAATCACTGACAGTATATTTTCTCTAGACATTGAAGCTTAAATCATTTCTGAAAGACTGCCATGCTAGTAGCTATTTAGAGACTGCATTGTTGCCGAGCATCTTCAATTAGTTTTGCTACCCTTTGGGATTGATTTATTCTTCTTTCCCATTGGACAGACATTACCAAGCATTAAATGGGGGAAGCAAACAAGGGTTATACTAGATGTTGGTTGTGGTGTTGCTAGTTTTGGTGGACATTTGCTTGATAGAGATGTTATTACCATGTCATTTGCTCCAAAGGATGAACATGAAGCTCAAATACAATTTGCTCTTGAGAGAGGGATTCCTGCTACACTATCGGTCATTGGAACACAAAAGCTTAACTTTCCAGATAATGTGTATGATCTAATTCACTGTGCCCGATGCAGGGTTCACTGGGATGCAGATGGTGGGTCGGATTCCTCCATCTCTATTCTAACTCATATTAGGTTCCATTGCCGCTCTATGTTAGCCAAATATGAAATTTCTTGAATCTATTCTGATTTTTTGGTTGAAATTGTAGGTGGAAAGCCATTAATGGAGCTGAACAGGATTCTTAGGCCTGGAGGTTTTTTTATATGGTCTGCTACTCCAGTTTACCTTGATAACACAAGAGATCAGAATGTCTGGAAAGGTCTGTGGGTTTCTTTCTAGAGATAATTCAAGAGTCTTGACTCGTCCTGTTCCTTCCTATTCTTTGCTTGTTTTGCTAATTTGCTTTTCTTGATTTTGCCCTCAATGTCATGTTCCCCAAACACCAAACATTCTACTGACTGGATTCAGTATTACCCTTGCCATGTCACGAACAAAACCAGCCTCTGATGTAATTTTCTAAAATTTGTGGGCTTGACTTCCCATGAGTCATGCCACAATGTTATTGCTAGTTTGGCTGGTGAATATATACGCCGCAGTTACAAGTTACATGGTTGTTAGATTGAGTGTTAATTTTGTGAAAATCCTCTAGATTCCCGTCCTATTACTTTGTTGTATTCTGACTCTACTTACAAAATTTGTTACAATGTCAATGCAATTTAAGCCTTGCAATTAATGGTAGAATGCTGCTGCAGCTATGGTGGCTTTGACAGAATCAATCTGCTGGAAGGTAGTAGCAAAGACTAAAGATTTATCTGGAATTGGACTTGTCATATATCAGAAGCCTGATTCAAATCTGTGTTATAAAAAACGCGAAAAGAAGTACCCCCCTATGTGTGATCAAATGCAGAAGCAAAATAGTTCATGGTATTTCTACTGGATCCAATAGACTTCTCTAGTAGTTTCTTTATTCGTCCGTCTCATTTGTTGTAATAATGGCTTCTTCCCTTTCTTCCTGAGGCAGGTATGTACGCCTCGAAGGTTGTCTTCCCCTACATCCAGCTGTTGCTGTGGGTAGAAAGTATGAATGGCCTGCCCCATGGCCTAGAAGACTTAGCAGTAAACCTTCAAGTCTACCAATGGAAGCAAATGCAGAAGAAATATTTCACGAAGACACTAAGCACTGGTCTTCACTTGTTTCAGATGTTTACTTAGGTGGTCTTGCTATCAACTGGTCCAGTATACGGAACGTAATGGACATGAATGCTGGTTTTGGAGGGTAAGGCAACTGAGTAGTTTCTGTTAAGTTTCTGGTCATCCAACTCAAAACCAATTGGCAATGAGTGGAGAGGACCTAGACCTTATGTTCTTGGTTGTTAGATACCCATTCTCCCATGTGGGACTATTCTCACACGCCCCCTCACGTGTGGCGTTATTTTGAGCCTAGCACGTGTGTTTTTTTTCTTTTGGGGACGTGGAACACATGTGGCTTTTTTTCAAGCCTATCACGTGTGGGCCTAGCTCTGATACCATGTTAAGTTTGTGGTCATCCAACTCAAAACCAATTGGCAATGAATGGAGAGGACCTACACCTTATATTCTTGGTTGCTAGATACGCATTTGCCTATGTCGGACTATTCTCACAGTTTCATCACTCATGTTAGTTCCATTTTTGCACTTCTCTTACTTTTTTCCTAGTATTATACCTTGAGCTTGATGGTTCAGTTATGATGGATAATAGGATAGCTAAAACATGACTTGAGGATATTATCTACAGAACTTTAAAAGGTTTCCTGTCTATTATCAGATTCGCTGCAGCATTGATCGATCGACCTCTCTGGGTGATGAACATAGTGCCGGTCCACGTACAAGATACTTTGCCTGTTATTTTCGATAGGGGGCTGATTGGACTATATCATGACTGGTGTGAACCCCTGAATACATATCCTCGAACTTATGATCTCCTCCATTCCAGTTACCTGTTCAAAGATCTTTCACAAAGGTACAAAATTTGCAACCAGTACTGTCGTTTATCCCTAGAAGTTTCTTGTTCGACCGAGTATCTTGTCGGATTTACTGAGTTGCATATTAAGTGAATACTGATTCTCTCTTCATTTTTTATTTGGGTTTATGATCAGATGTGACATTGTGGACGTAGTTGTAGAAATGGATCGAATTTTACGACCCCTTGGGTTAGTTATTGTCCAAGACACCTTAGAAATGATTAATAAGCTGACTCCCATCTTGAGATCGCTCCATTGGGAGACCAAGCTCCATCAAGATCAATTCCTGGTTGGCAAAAAAGGCATCTGGCGTCCCACAGCTCCTGGACTATCCTTAAAATGAATAAATTAAGGTGCGCTTTCGTTTCTCCAATAAACCAATCGAAAATTGCACCATATCTAGTCATAACCACTTTTCATGTGAAGATAAACTTTTTTTTGAGCTCCAATAAAATTTTGTTATTTATTAATGTGGGATATTTTATTTGCCTAATTTTTTGTGTACGTATTGAATATCATTATATCAGAATAACAACTAGTTTGTCGTAGTTTTTTAGTGCTTGAATTAGAATATTTTTGACGAATAATAAACTTTTTTTTTTTTTTCGTCTCTTCCAAGTGTCCTGATGAATGGTTCAGATCACCAAGTCATATTGACCTTTGATTAGTTAAGAATGATGGACAATTTAAGATATTAATGCATATAGGAATGGAAAGATATTAAAGAGAATAAGTGGTCCAAATTAATCTGGTTCGTTAAGCACATGGTATAACGGTGATTAAGTTGTTAATTGAGCAAAGTATTCTTAATTTAATACCTTCTGGCTTTAAATGGTTGCAGTTTTCCAACTAATCAACTTTTCGTAGAAGTGTGATTTCATCACTAATCTCTTTAAGTTTCGCACTATAAACATACTTTCAACATGGGTTGAACACATCTAATCTAACAAATTGGTACGATTTTTATTTGTTTAAGTTTCTATTCATGTAACAAAATTTCCTTTTGACTGGCCCAATTATGTAACAATATCACATTGTGTTCAGTCTTAACATTTTTGTATTGAGTAGTAGCGGTTTCAACTTCAGTAAAAGTATCTTTCTGGTTGTCCAAACGTCAACCTCTTTTATTATCTTCAAATCGCGTGGGTCATATCGTCGTCTAGGACAGTTTAAAAAAATATTGTCTAGGACGAACCCACCTCAAAATATGCGGGGGCATATGTTTCTTAAAAGTTTGCCGAAAGTTTGCTGACTCAAATAATCTCATCCGTGCAAGTTTGCCGACTCAAATAATCTCATCCCTGCGCCTATAGGTGTCTTCCTTTTTTTATTCTGGTAATGTTCACTTATTAGAACAGTCCGAGGACATTCGACTATATCGATATGTGGACTTCAAACTGATGGGCTACGAGCAAAAAGACGAGGCACCTTTAGATACACAGGGGTGGCCCTGGGCCAAAGCGAACAAAGCGTCGCTTCGGGCCACCGACTTTTAGGGGCCACCGATACATTAATTTCTGTTAGAAATATATAAGAAGTCCAACTCTCTAAGAAAATTATAAGGGCCC
>BEHA01002522.1:289489-320375 GCA_002897215.1 Eschscholzia californica subsp. californica | reverse complement strand
CTTCTCTTTCCAATTTGTTTATAATGTTTTGGGGAATCATTTGGTAGCTAAAATGGTAAGTACAGTATGAGTCCAAAACTGATTTGATTAGTACAGTCCTACCTGCTTGTGAGGTTAATCCTTGTCTCCAACCTGATAATGAGTTTTTGAATTTATCCAGAAGCCAACTATGAGAATCTATTCTATTTCCTGGTTTAAGTATAAATGATCCTAAATATTTGTCTTCATTTGTCATCGTAGGAGCATGAAGCCTGGAAGTAAATTGATTGCGCACATTTGGAGTCACTCCTTTACCAAAATAGATGGAGGATTTTGCAAAGTTCACAGCTTGACCCGAGAAGCCAACATATTCCTCCATGAGATGAAGTATTGCATTTAAATTTCTATCATTTGCTTCTCCAAAGATTATAAGGTCATCTGCAAATAACAAATGCGAGACGGGAGGGCAATTTCTGTTTATCTTGTAACCTGTAAAAATACTCTGACTCTCATAATAGTGGATTAGTAAGGATAAAGATTGAGTAGTTAAGATAAAAAGGTAGGGTGACAACGGACACCCTTGCCTTAGACCTCGAGAGGCTTTAAAAGCCCCATGGAGACCCCCATTAATCTTAATGATAAACTGTGCTGATGTGACGCAAGACAGAATAAGAGACAGGATAGGTCCAGTAATACCCATGGCTTGCAAAACTCTGGTAAGGAAAGGCCAACTAACTCTGTCATAGGCCTTTGCCATATCCATTTTAAGAGAAAATCCACCTTTCTTGGCTACAGATCTATTCATAGAGTGGATTATCTCGTTTGTGATCACAATGTTATCTAAAATTTGTCTATCCGGTACGAAAGCATTCTGGGTCCACATGATATTATCCTCTAAGAAAGGTCTCAGTCTGTTTGCCACTATCTTAGTGATGAATTTGTAAATAGAGTTGCAAATGGCAATAGGACGAAAATCTGAGGCCATACTCGGATTTCTAATCTTAGGAATAAGAGCAATAGTCGTAAAATTAAGAGTTGGGTGGATAGAACCTGAATTAAATGCTGCCTGTATGTAACGAATAAGATCAGGTCCAATCACGTCCCAATTATGTTGAAAGAAAATACCTGGTAACCCATCTGGTCCTGGACTTTTTAGAGCAACCATCTCGAACACGACGGCCTTAATTTCCTCTGAGTTAGGAATCCTTGAGACGTAGCCCAGGTCTTCTTCTGAAAGCACCTTGTATGCTTGTAAAATCTCTGTCGGAGGAGCAGTGACCGTCTATGCCGAAAACAAATTCTGAAAGAATCCCACTAAATCATCTGCAATCTCCTTTATATTAGTGGTTTCCTCTCCAGTTTGAAGTCTAAGTTGATGAATTGTGTTTCTCTGACGCCTTTGAGACATTGCTGCATGAAATGCTTTAGAATTACGATCCCCATTTTGGTTAATTTTGACAAAGGTAAAAGGTCAACAGATTGGCCAAGAACAGGTAAACTCTCGTCCAACCCATTAGGGAGTTGGATTTTTAGGAACTCCGCCACCTGAGTCCAAATATGAGATTGGCACGAGCGTACTAGGCACCTTGCACCCTACGGTGGTCCAGAGGCAAGCAAAGAGGTGAACTCGAACTAGCTTTGGTAAGAGCCTGCTTTGGTCTCGGAACAGTGAGGGGAGGTCTACAAAGGTCATCTCGTGTTGGGTTTGTATCATGGTTGGGCCCATTTGGGTGATTCCTTTGTTGGGCCCATAACCATCTTATAATTATTTGAGAGTGAGCCTCACCCACTCACTACTAGTCAAAACTATTTGTCTTCTAGTTAGCACATGGGTGGGGTCCACCTCTAGAGGGAAGATGGCATTCAAAGCTTTCTTTCTCTAGACAATAAATGTCCCACATCTTCCAACTAGTGAAACCAAAGTTGCCCTTATAATAAGTTGTTTGACAACTCATTGTAAAGCACATGGTGGAGTAGAGAAGGCTCCCACATGCGCGCGCACACATGTGAGGCAGTTGGGCTTTTAACCATTTGGACACTTTGGCTATTTGGGCTATTTGGGCTATTTGAGCTATTGGGGCTATTTGGTCTTATGGGCCTTTGGGCCTTTGGGTCGTGGCCCGTGACCCGTGTGCTCGGGTGCTCGGGGCTTGGGTGCTTGAGGCTGAATCCCCTGTGCTAATTCTCCATTCCCATGATGTGGGGCGGAGCTAGCTAGAGTAGAACTAGCAGAGCTCCATTGAGGGGTCAGAGTTTGACCTAAGGATGAGCCTAAGGCTCTTAATGTATTCATAGCCCTTTGTGGTGGTTCTAATGAGACGGACTTGATGAATGCACCGACTAATGAATGTGTTCATAACCTGTATGACGATCCTATTGAGACGGACTCGATGGACACATTGTTGTCGATGATGTGAGGATGAACTTGTAAAAGTTCTTAATGCATTTATAGCCCTTTGCGGTGGTCCTATTGAGACGGACTTGATGAATGCACCGATAGCTAATGTATCCATTACCATAATGGTGGTCCTATTGAGACGGACTATATGGTGTATAGCTGTAGATGATGATGAGGATGAACTTGCCAAAGTTCTTAATGATTTCGGACCCGAGTAAGGGGTCAGAGTCTACGCTGAGGTAGACTCAAAGAAATCACCTACGTGAGCCCGAGGGTGGAAGGCCGCCCTCTATAGAAGACAGACAACAGTCTTCTTAAAAACTCACTAGTCCCGAGGTATGTTCAGGGCCTACTTAATGAGCATGAACGAATCGCGGAGAACGCAGAACTCTCCGGGTATCGTATGTGTTGTGGGGGTCGCAGCCAAAAATCTCCAAGTTCAAGAATAATTTCAATTGGTTGCTTTATTTTTGGTTGTTGCCTCACTCCACTATGTGCCAATTCAAATCGAAAGATATCGAACACTTAAGTACATGTCCCACTTCTAGCTTAGCAGTCAGAAGTCTTTGATAGCCATCTTGTGGGGGATTGTTGGGTTTGTATCATGGTTGGGCCCATTTGGGTGATTCCTTTGTTGGACCCATAACCATCTTATAATTAATTGAGAAAGAGCCTCACCCACTCACTACCAGTCAAGACTATTTGTCTTCTAGTTAGCACATGGGTGGGGTCCACCTCTAGAGGGAAGATGGCATACAAAGCTTTCTCTCTAGAAAATTAATGTCCCACATCTTCCAACTAGTAAAACTAAATTTGCCTTATAATAAGTTGCTTGACAACTCATTGTAAAGCACATGGTGCAGTAGAGAAGGCTCCCACACGCGCGTGCACACATGTGAGGCATTCGGACTTTTAACCATTTGGACTCTTTGGCTATTTGGGCTTATGGGCCTTTGGGCCTTTGGCCCGTGGCCCGTGAGCCCGGGTGCTCGGGTGCTCGGGAGCTTATAGTGAAAAACCTCTTTTGCCACGAAGAGTAGTTTTACTTAAACTCGGATTTTGACTAAGTCGGTGGGATTAACCTAATCAGTATTTGAGTATATCTCCAACTGATCTCGTAGGGTTAATCAAATTAGTTTCCGAGTTTATCTCCCACTCTCTTAACTTCTCTACCACGTTTCCTAGGTGGTTAGGGTTTTCTCAGAGGCTATATATACTGGCCGAAATTAAGAGTGAAAACACACAACTCAATTTTGGCTATCTTCATCTCTCTGTCTGTTCAAGCTTGGAGTTCTTCAATCTCCATTACTACCTCTGTCAGTGCAGACAGAGGCGGTAAGCTGTGGTCAATCCTTGGGGAGTGAACGGAAACAGTAATTTGCACCAAGGTTACTCCGAAATCACTTTCAAGGCAGTGGCCTCCATACCACGACACAACGAAGAAAGTTATTACTGTTCGATAAATTCCACTGATCTTTCCAATATTTCCAACAATTTGAAAGTGATTTTCTGATCAATGGCTGTTGTTAATCTCAAAACCCTACCTGATATGTCAAAGATGATCCCTGTTGATGGAACTAACTACAAGAGGTGGTCACAGAAGCTGCTTATCTTCTTCGAACAACTCGAAGTTGATTATATTCTGTTTGAAGATTTATCCACTGGTTCTTCAATCGACATCGATATTACCCCTGTTAAGGATAAGTCATCTACTTCGAATGGTGATGTTGTCAAGCAACAGAAAGACAAACAAAATCGTTTGAGGACATCTGCTGAATCATATGGGCAACAAGTTATTCGACATGTTTGTCAACTACAAATCTGCTAAGGATATCTGGGATACCCTTCAAAAGAACTATGGAGCTGACGATGCTGGAAGGAAGAAGTACATCGTGGGAAAAGGGTTACAGTTCCAAATCAACGATGACTCTTCAATCATGGAGCAGGTTCATGTCTATGAGAACCTAGTTGCTGAAATACTTGCTGAAGGCATGAAGATGTGTGAAATCCTTCAAGCCAATGTTCTGCTGGAAAAGTTTCCTCAATCCTGGAGTGACTACAGAAACCATCTGAAGCACAAGAAGAAGGACATATCCCTTCAGGAGCTGATCAGTCACATGAGGACTGAAGAGGCAAATCGCCTCAAGGATAAGTTTGCTAACCTCTATTTGAACTCCTCTACTGCTAACTTGGTTGAATCTGTTCCCTCTGGAAACAAAGACAAGTCAAAAACTAATTCTCCATTCCCATGACGTGGGCCGGTGCCAGCTAGAGTAGAACTAGCAGAGCTCCATTGAGGGGTCAGAGTTTGACCGAAGGATGAGCCTAAGGCTCTTAATGTATTCATAGCCCTTTCTGGTGGTTCTAATGAGACGGACTTGATGAATGCACCGACTAATGAATGTGTTCATAACCTGTATGACGATCCTATTGAGACGGACTCGATGGCAAACATTGTTGGGATATGGTGTCTCCTAGTGTTCTAAGCGGAATCTCAGTCATCTAATGTCTAACATTAGTATCCCCAAGATCTCATGCATATGCATAATATGAACTAAGTAAAGAATAGTTGATGATAGAAAGGTTGATGTGATGTTTCCAATAGAGAACAAGTTCGCCTGCTTTATTGGTAGGCTCCACAAAATGACTCGCATACCTTTTCGCAATCGGAATGTGTTTCTCTATATTGAAAGATTTATTCTTAGTCTCTCAAAGGAAAATGATATCCGGTTGCTTAAGGTTAATAAGATGAAGTAAGTGTTTTCTAGTAAGGAAGAAGGTTGTGCCCCTAACATTCCAACTAAAGATGGAAAGGTTAGGGTTTATATTATTGGTTGAGGCCATATGAGAAGGCAGGAAGAAAGAAGAGGATGGAAGACGGAACGTGAAACCAAAACTAGAATACAAGGTGACTAAACATAAGATATGAAAACTAGTATTGACAGTAATAAGATATAAGAGGAGACAATCACCAACACTATAACATATTAGAATGAAAGAAAGAAAAAACGATAATAGGAACATTAATTAATAAAAGAGAATAAAACTAGACGAACCACCTAATCTCCTAAAGAAAAGAAAGACAGCCGGAATGAGATAAAATTAACAAAAATACGAACATACCTTCGCTAAAAAGCAACAGCTGTAGTCACTACAAAAACGAAGACCATTTATGACGGAAAGGATCCGTCGAAAATAAAGGTAAAGCCGTCGGAAAAGACTTCTTACGACGAGGCGAGACCGTCGCAAAGTGGTCGGAAATGGTGGCGACGGATTCCGACAACGGCGGTCGTCGAAAATAGATTCTTTTCCGACGAATAACTTAGAAAAAGGCGTCGGAAAACATTCTCGTAAATGTCAACCTGCCTCGGCTTATTCCCGATGGTTTGTTTTTGATAATCCGGCGGAAATAGTGGCAAACATTCTCGTAAAGGAATTTTGTTTTTTCCGCTACTGCTGCTGCAGCAGCATTATCAATTATATAAACCTGCTGACAAAAATAACATAAACCAAACATTCACAAGAATAACAAATTAAAAGTATTGGATATTTCATTACTGAAGTCATATACATGAAAAGTAATGAAGTCGAAAACCAATAAAACTATTGGTTTCATACAAGCATATATACCGTAAAATAATAAAGTCGCCAAGTAATGTAAACGATAAAACCAACCGAGTCAAAATCGAGGCTGAGATTCAAAAATCCAATTGATATTCCATTCAACACCACAAACGACTCGAGATATCATGGTAACTGCATTAACATACATACAAAATGAAGTTAGTAACTGTGTTATGATTTGAAACTAGCAATTATGTGAAATTCGACCAAGGCAAACTAAATCCTTATATAAGTATCTTTACTAAACCTGAACTAAACATGAGACTCTGAAATTCGACCAAGGCAAACTAAGTAGATATAGATGGTAAAACTTCTTTGCAGTATGCAGCAGATTCATCTTTAAGTGATGAAGAGGTTCTCATACTTTTAACGGACACAAATAGATAGAATCACTTTCAAATAGGATCGAAAGGCCGATCACTTTCAAATAGGATCGAAATTATGTATAGTTTATTGGTATGAACTGTTTTGTACTAAGTTTCCACTATCTTGTCAAAGAAGTGATTCGAGTGGAAACGTTTCGTTTGAGTGTGTTTTGGTGTTATTTTATATCATAAAAGGAGATACTTTTGCAAATTGGTTGGGTGTAATAGTAATTAACGTAATAAAATTATAAGTTAATTATACCTGCGACGATGAACTTGCAGTGTGTGACTGCATGAATCTCTTAAATAACTCCATCTCTTCTTTCAAAGCCTCAAATTCATCCATCTTCACTTTCATAGCCTCAACTTCTGCCGTTAATGTTTTGTTTTTCTCCGTTAAATCCTTAATGACACCCGAAGATGACTGTCGACCCCATATGTCTTTTGGTTTTACCATTGGAAGACACTGAATACAGCCACCTCTTTCACGTCCCATGACGGTGCTAAATACGTCATTCGGGCTTGGCGAGTCGTCAAAATCTTCTGGTCCGGGCAATTCTACTTGCCTCTAATTCATCCATTTGTCTCTGCCAAGCAATACAAAGTTGATTACCGTCCACGTATTTCATATACATATAAGATATTAAACATATCAAATGTTAATATGAAAAGAAACTTACTGCTTTTTCCGCAGAATCCTCATTTAAAATCTCTTTAGCACCTTTAGGAGTTCGAGTGACTTTAAAAATTTTGGTTCGACTCTCGATTGTGATGCCTTCTTCTATTTCGACCTACAAAAATTAAAAAACGAAAAGACTTCACAAGTAATAACATTACAACATAACAATAATGTAAGTTTGCCAAAGCATTTTAACAAACTTATGTTAAGTGAAAGATGAAGCTTTACCTCCGATATGACTCGTGAAAAGGACTTAAAACCCGTAGTGTGAAGACACTTCAAGGCAGCTCTATTTCTGGCATTTCTTTCGGAAACTACCTATATTACAAAAATTATAATACTTTAGAGAACACATCAAACTTTTACCTAAATGTGTAAGAAAATAAAATGTTTGTACCTTTGAATCATCAATTCCCCAAAGCTCAATCAAAGATAACCACTGAGTTGCAACAACTCCTTCAGGTACAAACTCGCGACATCGGTTTTTGGCTTCTTCGTTCTTGTAGTATGTAGTTTTTCAAATAATTTTTGTGATCTTTCCATCGTGAATTTAATCTCTCTTAAAAAGTTATCGCAATTACTAGGAAATTCAAACAAAACCTAAATAAAAAAGAAAGATTATTAGATGTAAGAAAACAAAGAAAGAAAAACACATGTAATTAAATGACACATTTACCTTTATCGTTTCTACGGCGTCATCGATCTGTTCTCCTAACTCGTCCCACTCTTTCGTGAGTGAGAACCTATTTCCGTCTTTCGCGAGCAAGGAAATATATTGCGCCAATGCTAAAGCATTTTGTCCTATTGGTAAGTTCTTTGCATTGAGTTTTATTACTATTTTCTCGTTTGGCTTCAATTTTTCAACCACCCATTCTTTCCCTTTCCCCTTCCTCTTTTTTTTTGATGTTGTTCATCACCCATTTCACATAAACTGCACACAAAATTTCAATTGTCGTCAGAGGAATGATGAAACAGATACGACTAATGTAGTGAGATAGAGAATCATCAATGCGTCATCTCGTGTATATAAAACGAGTATTAACGTTATTGCATTATCAATACAAAAACTTCAGCCAACACAAATTAGCATAGTTTAGTTTGCAGTTGTCAAGAAACAAATTAGAAATCATTGACGCTGCTTTATGAATAAATATATATGCATAAAATCGACCTACGTTGTATGGAGTCTCTATTATAAATCTACCATCATTTGAGACACATGGTATGGTACCTTGCTGGAATAATGTGACCTGCATTTGGGAAATGTCTCATAAAATGTTTTGTTGTCCGGTAGAGGGATCTGATGTTGATCAGCCTGAAGCCCAAAATGTTCTTTTTTTTGGGCATAAATTAGCGGCCTTAAGGGAACCCGAACCCAAAGAACAACAAAACAGAACAAAGAAGGCTAAAAAGCCAGTTCCAACATCACCAAGTCACTGGGAAAACCCAATGACATAAAAGCACAACCTTAAACCACTAATGCTAAAAAATAGAAAATCAAATACTCAATCTATTTAACCCTCTGCCGGACTGCCCCTTGCTGTTCTTCTTGCAAAATTCTTTGGAATTCAGCCCCAAGATCTCCAGGTGCAAGCTCCTCCTCACCTATACTAGGTCGTGTGCTAGCCAACATATCAACAAGCCTGTTGGTCAAGGAAAGGGAGTTTCTGGACAGCAAGGAGGCTCAAAACAGCATGCCAAATATCCTTAGAGAAGTTGCAGCCAAAAATCAAATGATAATCATCCTCCTCACCAATATTACAAAGCACACAGGTAGCATTTGGCAGAATACCCCACCTATGAAGCTTACTCTTAGTTTTCAGAGCCCTCCTCATAGCAACCCAAGTGATAAAGCTTTGCCTAGGTAATTTTCCTCGATTTATATACAACCTTAGGCCTTAACTATATATCTTTGTTTTCTTATTTTGTATTTGTACTCTTCTAGTTTGCTTTTGGTTGTTCGATTGTAAAGAGAAACGTATTTGGTAGTCTATTTCTCTCATTATAATAACTCTTCGTTGCTTTTGAACTGCAGCTCGTTTCTCCCCTGATGATAAGTACTCAAGGCAGAGAGTTCTTATGTTTTTTTGTATGTGTTTTTACAAGTCTTAGTTCTATAAAGTTGGATCTGTAAAATGATATTGAAACTAGATTTTAATTTTTTCCAGAAATACAGAAATCATACGGTATAAAAGTAGATTAGCATAATCAGATCAAAGATACAGAATGAACAGAGATTAGATTAACTGATGAGGTTAATTAATGAGAGACTAATTACCTGATTATGACAGGAGAAATTGAAGAAGGGAGTAGTTGAGATGAATTCCGAGAGCTACCGCTCCAGATCTGGTTAACAAATCTCTTACTCAAACTTCCGATTCCACCATGTAAGACCTACAAACAATAGTCATGACACAATTTACAACTTAGGCAAGTATAAATGACAAGCTAACTAGAAATAGTTTTCAATCGAAATGCAAAAGTGTAAGCGTTAATCAGATTCAAAAGCTGAAATATCAAGCTAACTAGAAATAGTTTTAAATTATTTGAAATAGTTAACCAATTACAAAATCAAAATTTTAAAAGGATAAAATAACAAATTAATTCTTAAGCTTCATCGAAGTCGTCTTCATTTTCTTCGTCATCGTCGTCCTTATCATTAATTCTCTTCTTCATCGTCGTCTACATAATTCTCTTCTTCATAGTCGTCCTCATCATTCTTAGGATCTTCTTCTTCTTCATAATCGTATTCATGTTCATCACCTACATAAGTACTCATTTCAACATCTTCATATGTCTGATCTGTTACATGGTTGATCTCATCATCACCATCATAGACATTTGTAGGATTAAGGATTAACTCACTATCTAGTAGTTTATCATCTTTATCGTTACTCATGTCAAAAGTATCCCTTGGTCTATTCTTTACCACAACTTGCCAATCTGTTTCAATCGGATCTTGAACATAAAAAACTTGTCTAACTTGCGATGCCAACACATAAGGATCTTCATCTTGGGTCTGCAATAGGTGGTTGAAATTGACAAGTGTAAAACCTAATGGATCAAGCTTTGAACCTCTGCCTTTTTTGACAACATCAACCCAATCACATTTGAATAACACAACTCGGTGACCTTGTCGATAGGTAATTTCAATTATGTCGGTTACACGCCCATAATGTGATAACACTGCATCAACTGGATTTGAATCTTTTGCACTCGAGAAAAAAGTCTGATTTGCATCAAGCGTGACGCCACTATTCTGTGTTTTCGCTCGAATCTCATCGGAATAAATCTTGAAGTTGTAACCATTAATTGTATAACCTTTAAATCGTTCAGCATATGGAAATGGACCATCGGCAAGGATGTCGAGTCCTTCAGCGTATTGTTGTTTCGCTTGCCTAAGCATTTTAAGGTGTTGTTTGAACCACTGAGCAAATTCTTGTATGTGTTTCTTCTCAATTACAAGTAGAGTCAACTTCTTTTTGTACAACCTATGTAACATTGCTTTGTGATGCCTGCAAATTGAAGCAACGATTTATTATTTTCAACAACTTTTGAAAATTAACATGAAAGTTATATATCATTTCTAAAAATATTTCTTACTCAATATAGTAAGAGACATCTTTGTCATTTGACAAGATATAATAATGCACCCGATTAAGCTCAGCTTGATCTAATATAAATTTGACCCCGCCACGAATCGAAGTGTTGTCTTTGTATCTTGGTGGTTTATTCGACCGCGTTTCAACATTCTCCATATATCTTGTCACAAATGAGACACACTCATCGGCAATATATCCTTCGGCAATTGATCCTTCCGGTTGGGCTCTGTAGCGAACGTATTTCTTTAAAGTACACAAGTATCTATTCACACAAGTAAATAATCATTAGAGAAGTAAACACAAATAAGAAGATTAATAATTAATGAACGAAATAACATGTTATATACCTTTCGATTGGATACATCCATCCATAATTGACTGGACCACCTATACGTTCTTCTGATGCCAAATGGATAGACAAGTGCATCATTATGTCAAAAAAAGTTAGTGGAAATATCATCTCCAAATTGCACAGAATCAAGGAAATTTTATCTTCGAGTCGTTGATAATCCTCAACTCGACCCACTTTTGAACACAAATCACGAAAGAACATGCTGTATTCGATTAAAGTGGAGCAAACTTTCTTCGGTAACGATTTTCGAATCGCCAAAGGTAACAATTGTTGCATTATTACATGGCAATCGTGACTCTTCAACCCAAGTATCTTCTGTTGTTTCACATTGACACAACGAGCAATATCCGAGGAATAACCATCCGGACACTTGAGATTTTTCAAAACATTGCAAAACAACTCTTTACGAGACTTGTCCATAGTATAACATGCCGCTGGAATGTAAAATTTTCCATTTTCCTTTTGTATAGGGTGCAACTCAGATCTAATTCCCATTCTAACAAGGTCTAATCTTGCCTTCAAATTGTTCTTTGTTTTTCCTTCAATGTCCATAATAGTACCCAAAATATCATCACAAATATTTTTCTCGATATGCATAACATCTAAATTGTGCTTAAGCATGTTATGTTTCCAATATGGCAATTCATAAAAAATACTCAACTTTTTCCAGTTATCGGGCATATCTTCTGTGTCCTTTGTAACCCTTCTTCTTTTGCGACTAGTATCCCCTCTCAAACTTTCCTCAAATTTCTTACCAAACACATGTGGTAAGTCTCTGAACTTTTGCAAGATATCAGTACCCAAAAGAGGGTTAGGAGGTGCTCTCTTATCAACTTCACCATCAAATTCCTTCCTCATTTTGCGAAATCTATGATCCATAGGCAAGAAGCGTCTATGACCCATATAACATGTCTTCCGCCAATTAGGCAAGTATAAATGACTTGTTTGCTCATAGCAAGTTGAACATGCCATTTTACCTTTAGTGCTCCAACCAGATAACATAGCAAGTCCGGGATAATCACTAATGGTCCACAATAAAGCTGCATGCATTTTAAATGTTTCATTCCTAGAAGAATCGTAAGTATCTATCCCTTCTTCCCATAATTCATTGAGTTCATCAATCAACGGTCTCAAATATACGTCAATGTCGTTTCCAGGACTGCGAGGTCCAAGTATTAACAAAGACAATATAATGTTAGGTTGTTTCATGCACAACCATGGTGGTAAATTATATGACACAAGTACAACTGGCCACGTGCTATGAGAAATACTCATTGTTCGAAAAGGATTAAACCCATCACTTGCCAAACCCAATCTCACATTTCTTGAATCCGCAGCAAATGTCGGATTCCTAGCATCAAAATCTTTCCAAGCTTCAAAATCTGCGGGATGCCTTAATACTCCGTCTTTATTACGTTCCTCATCATGCCATCTCATGTCAGTTGCACTCTTTGATGACATGAATAGTCGTTGTAATCTTGGTTTCAAGGGGAAGTAACGAAGAATTTTTGCAGGTGTCTTTTTCTCCTCATTCTTGTAGCGAGCCATGCCACAACGAGTACAATTTAGAAGCTGAGATGTTTCTTTGTAATACAACATACAGTCGTTTGGGCATGCATCGATCTTTACATAGTTCAATCCCAAATCTGAAAGCAACTTCTTGCAGTGGGTAAAGTTTTCTGGTAAGGTATACCCATCTGGTAAAGCATCTCTCAGTAATTGAAGTAGTAATTTGAAAGAGGTATCGCTCCATCCACCAATGCACTTATAATTCCATAGTTTGATAAAAAAAAGATAGCATAGTCATCTTATCACAACCAGGATATAACTCTTTCTTCGATTGTTCTAACAATCTATAGAACTTATTCGACTCAAAAGAACCATCATTTTGTACTCCTTCGGTTGAACCATCTATATCTACTCCGACGCCATGAAGTCCACATATGTCTCGCACCATACCCTCTAAGTCTTCGCCATCTTCTACCTCGTCGTTGGAAACTTGTTCATTTGTAGCTTCCATTGGTGCATTCATATGAGTACTTGTCGGTCTAGGTTCCCCATGAAAATACCAAGTTACATAACTTCTCATCATCCCATCCCATACCAAATGTCCTTCAACTGTATCTCTGTCATAATACTTAGTATTTAAGCATTTGGCACATGGACATTTTATCTTATTTTCTTCGGTGACAAACCCGTGAGCGAATGCAAAATCTAAGAATGCATTTACACCATCTTCGTACTCTTTTGTAATCCTATTAGCACTCATCCAAGACTTGTCCATGTTCTACGCAAAAGACTTCAAAGATTCAAACAATGAAAACTAAAATCAAATTAAAGAAGGCTGAATATCTTGAAGATGATAGATATAACATAAACATTCTAAAATCACATGTTCAAATAAAACATAGAAACCAACAAATTATAAATAATACAACTGAAAGGATTAAGAAAAGAAAAAAGCTAATCTTTAGGTATATGCAGTTCCATCTAACATACAACTTAAAGGATTAAGAAAAGAAAAAAATTTGTTGAAGTGTCTCTCCTAGTAAAGTGAGCAGAACGCTTCACTTCAAAAAGCTTGGCTATGTGGATTTGGAATGTTCATCATCATCTATCTATTCACTTCACAAAGTTGTCCTAAACCCAGAGACTGCCCATAGGTGCATATACTTTGAAGTTTAAGAAATATGTTCGTCATCATCTATCTATTCATTGGAAATTTCATGGCTAAAATCCTTCCCATTGGAAATATCATGGCTAAAATTCTGTTTTGGAAATTTCTCTTATTCCAGGACTATTTAATATGAAAGAACATGTCCTTATATCTATATTTGCTAATGTTGTTTTTGCTTTTGGAAGTGGATCAGCTTATACAGTTGGTATTGTTAAGATCCAAGAGAATAGAAGTTAGAAAGATAACAACATAAATGATCAAACTAAAAGACTAATAGAAACAAAAAGCTGGAGGTTGAATAAGTAGAAGAACTTACTGAAATTAGATTGGGATACTTCTTCCTGATCCGAGCTGCTTCTGCCTACCTCCTTTCTGAATAGTAGAAAAAATGACAATTTGAGACCAATAATAGCATGATTTATATGAACGCAAGATCATGAAGCAGATGACAAAAAAAGAGGGTCTTGTGAGTAGTGATGTAATAAAGTACCTATTAGAATTGAGCATAGGATACACATTATGTACCTGCCCAATATCACCTACTGTGTCTTTGAGATCTTATCGGATCTAATTGGGAAATACCTATTCGGTGCTGGACTTTATCGAATATGAAATGTAGATCCACAAACTCAAGAAGTTTGGAGGCCATTCTTAGGTTTGTTTAGTAGTTTGATTGGTGCTAATGTGTGTGCTACTGTTCTAGTTGCTAATTTTCAGAGTTTTGAACATAATAGATAATCTATACTACTAATACTACTCTACCCAGCTTTCGGTAAAGGTAGTTTCAGTAGGCTATGTTTAGGAATTAAAATTCAAAATGAAAAGAAAATAAAAACGAGACGTAAATAGGACATGATTATATGATATGCAACTACGTAAGAAGCAACTAGACGCATATTTAAACGGAGCTACCTATCTATAGCTTCCATTATATTGAAACCCAATACACATGTTTGCAAATTTTGTAGAACCTCGATTGGATATTTCTATTTGAAATTCATCAGAACTTTATGACATTACGATTGCATATCGTTAAAGACAATTTGAAATTCTGAAAAGCTCTAGTTAGTTTGAAAATGGGGAAGGATATCAAGACACTAACTAATTAGATTGCAGCACTATCGTCAAACAAAATATAAAAAGAAAGCTAAGAAGACAAGTGCAAGTAAAAGATTGGTGCGATAATAAATAAAAAACCTCTTTTGCTGCTGTTGAGTAACTATTGAATGCAGATACAGAAGGAGGTAAAATCCTCTGCAAGGATTGCCCTAGAATCTGAGTGAGTGTGACACAAAAATATACAATTAGTAAGTGAAGAAAGAAAAGGAGAAAAAGGAAAGATCATTCATTCTTCCTAATTAGCTAAAATGAATGATTTATTCTCAATTTCATTCAGGAAGTACACGGATTTACGACAACAAGTCGAACTCGATGACATAGAAGCAGGAAAAGAAACAGCAAATCTCGATAGATTTTTTGAATTGTTGTTTCTATGGCTACAAGTTCATCAACTGGTTATAATCATCACCACCATTATAATCAAACCTCTGTTTCTCAATCTTTATCAACTGGTTTTACAGATACTAATACTACTGAAGAAGAAGAAGATATGGCTAATTGTTTAATTCTTCTTGCTAATGGTCATCATAATTATCACAATTCAAAACCAACTACTACTACAACTTCAAAGGGATTTGGGTTTTTTGTTTATGAATGTAAAACTTGTAATAGATGTTTTTCTTCATCTCAAGCTTTGGGTGGTCATAGAGCAAGTCACAAGAAACCTAAAAATATGGTTGTTTGTCTTGATCAAGATCAAGAAAAGAAATCTTTGGGTTTATTAGAAGAAGATGATCAAAGTAGTAATCAATTAGTACAATTCAATAATCATCTTCAAATTCCCAAAATCAGACCTTCAATTAACAAATCTAAAGTTCATGAATGTTCAATTTGTGGGTCTGAATTTTCTTCTGGTCAAGCTTTAAGTGGTCATATGAGAAAACATAGAACAACCACCATTAATACCACCCAAATCCCAAGTGATATTCAAGTTACTTCATCTGAATCTGTTGAAGATGATGAAGAAATCAAGAAATCAAGAAAGTTTATATCTTTAGATCTTAATCTTCCAGCACCAGAAGATGATCGAGATGGTAAATTCAACAATTTCAATACTTCTAAGCAATCTCTGGTTTTCTATGCCTCATCTTTGGTGGGTTGTCATTACTAAAATAAAATACCCAAAATCATTCACTAACTTTTCAGTTCATATTTCATAATCAATCACAAAACCCGTAAAGAAGTTTCACTTAATCGAAAAACCAAAGATCGAAAGACAACCATAGTTGAAAAAATCAGAATTCTATCAGGACTGAATTCTATCACGACTGAAACGGGTAGGTCTCGCTTTTTTGGTAACACCCAAGTAACAAGTCTATTTGGTTCTGATCCAAGCTTAGTTAGCTGAGCAACTCAATTCAGTAACTCAATCTAAAACAGTTCAAATGTAAATGAACATAAATTTCAACCAAAACACAGACAGTCAATCCATTTTCATGTTCGTTGAATCATCAGTTCATCTCTTTCTTTCTATCATTACGAAAAGATAAGCATCTTGAAAAGAAAACCTAAAAATCAGACAAGATTGGAACTAAAATACTATTTATCTATCTATACAAACTACAAAGTAGTGTTGAAACACTCAAGGATTAAGTCAAAACAAAACTAATTGAAGTTAAAGAAGGGGAACCGATTAAACCTAATGGGAGCTTAGAAGTTGAAGAAGAAGATTGAGCTCACCTGTGAGTTTCACTTGATTTCTTCTTCAATCTCGGTGAGAAACTAGCAAGATTAAGCTCGAACTCAAACTCAAATTAACAAGAAACCAAAACCCTAAAAATATAAACACAAATTTCTAGAGCCCCAAAAACCTAATAGAACAAGTGAGAGAAAGATAGAGTAATCGTTTACCTGAGAGAGATGAAGATCTAGAGAGATGGAGAACTGAGAGAGATGGAGAACCGAGAGAGATGGAGAACTCAGAGAGATGGCGAGGGAGCTGTGGAATATTTTAGCGCCAAAATAATTTCTTATTCCGACGGAGAAAACATTTCCACCGTCATAATAAGGGTTTTTTCCGAGGACATGGGTGCCGCCGAAAAAAAAAATATAATTGTCAATTAGCAGCTTCAACATTTATGTCAGTTGGTCGTTAATAAATGGTCACAAATAATGGCCATTTTCGACGGAGGCCGCACTCTTCGTCGGAACTATCTCTACTTCCGACGGAATTTAAGTTGTCATCCACATCACTTCATAACACTCCCCCTTGGATGACGATCAATAAAAGTAATTTCCTCACTGAAATTTTGTCAGAAAAATCTAGTTAGAGATTTCAGGTTTCACTGGATGTGTGAAATGCTGCCTCGTTAAAACGTTGCCAGAAAAACCCATTGGGACAAAAACTGGACGAAGGAAAAAGAGTACATAGAGTAAATATCCAGTACTACTGATGATAATATTTTCCCCCTGATGAATATCATATAATGGGTTGATGTAATTTTACATCTTTAGATTTTTCAAGCTTTCCATTCCGATGCCTTGTACTAATTTTCTAAAAGTTGTACTAGGCAAAGACTTGGTAAACAAGTCGGCATAATTCTCACATGATTGAATCTTCTGAATATCAATTTCTCCATTCTTTTATAGATGGTGTGAGAAAAATAACTTAGGCGAAATGTGTTTCCTTTAATATATCCTTCCTTGATTTGAGCAATGCAAGCCGCATTGTCTTCATAAATAATGGTAAGTGTCTTTGTAATTCCAGTAATATCACATGATATTCTGATATTGCTAATAATGGACCTTACCCATACACATTCTCTAGTAGCTTCATGAAGAGCAATAATCTCTGAGTAGTTGGAAGATGTAGCGGGCATACTTTGCTTACTTGATCGCCAAGAGAAAGCTGTACCACCACTAGTAAAAACATAACCTGTTTGTGAAACTCCTTTATGTCGATCAGAGAGATATCCGGCGTCAGTATATCCTGTTACTTGTGAACCATCGGAGGAATTTTTCGAATAGAATAACCCCATGTCAGTAGTTCCCCGAAGGTATCGAAGAATATGTTTTATTCCCATTCAATGTCGCTTTGTTGGTGCCGAACTAAACCTGGCTAATAAATTTACTGCAAAAGAAATGTCAGGTCTAGTACATTGACCAAATATAATAAAGCACCGATTGCACTTAAATATGGTACTTCAGGACCAAGTAGTGTTTCATTATCTTCTTTAGGACGATAAGGATCTTTTATAGTATCTAAAGATCTGACAACCATGGAAGTACTAAGAGGGTATGCAGTATCCATGCGAAATCTTTTCAAAACTTTTTCTGTATACAAATTTTGATGGACAAGTATACCACTTTCACTTCCCTCAATTTGTAAGCCAATGCAGAATTTTGTTTTCCCAAGGTCTTTCATCTCAAATTGTTTTTTCACATACTCTGCAGCTTTTGAGATATCTTCAACTGTCCCAATTATATTTATATCATCAACATATATATTGCAATGATAGCGAATCCAGTACATGATTTCTTAATGAACACGCATGGGCAAATAGGATCATTTACATATCCTTCCTTGGTCAAATATTCACTGAGACGATTGTTCCACATTCGCCCTGATTGCTTTAAACCATATAAAGCTCTATTAAGTTTTAGTGAATACATGACACGTGGTCTTCTATCTGGTAATTTGAATCCTTCAGGAACTTTCATATAAATATCGGTATCCAAATTTCCATATAGATATGCAGTAACGACATATAATAGATGCATATCAAGTTCCTCTTGAGCTGTCAGACTGATTAAATATCTAAATGTAATTGCATCCATGATAGGAGAATATGTTTCTTCATAATCTATTCCTGGTTTTTGTAGAATACCCTCTGCCACAAGTCGTGCTTTATAGCAAACGATCTCATTATTTTCATTGTGTTTTCTTACAAAAACCCATTTGAACCCAACTGGGTTTACATCTTTAGGTGTGAGGACCACTGGTCCAAAAACACTACGTTTATTGAGTGAATCTAATTCTGCCTGAATTGCATCTTTCCATTTTGACCAATCGGGTCTTTGTCGACATTCCTCAATAGAGCGTGGCTCATAATCATCATTCTCTTTTAGAATTGAGGTTGCCACCGCAAAAGAGAATACCTCATCCATAATTGTTTCATTTTGGTCCCACACTTCTTTTAAACATTCATAATTTATAGAGATTTCCTCATTGTTCGGTATCTCTGCCTCATCAAGGGTTTCACCCTCTTCAAGGGGTATTTGTTCAGAAAGTGTGGTTGTATCATTAATAGTCTCTTCTAGAGAACAATTATTTTATGATTGGTTCTTCCTCTTTCTAGGGATAGTATCTTTAGAACCAATTAATCGTCCACGCTTCTTACGTATTTTAGATGATTCATTTGCTATAGTAGTTTCTCCTGCTCCTTTAGGAATATTAATTCGTGGACGAGCATTAGCAGCAGGGATATATGATTCCGTTACCCTTGCTGCATCATTAAATGCATCTGGTAGTTTATCCGCAATGCCTTGTAAATGTACAATCCTTTCTACTTCTAGCTCAGATTGATTTGTATAAGGATCAAGATGAGATAAACTTTGTGTATTCCAACACAATTCAATTTGTTTGTTATTCACTGTAGACAAATTTTCTCCCCCTAATGGTGGGAAAATTTTCTCGTCAAAATGACAATCTGCAAATCTTGCAGTGAAAGTATCACCTGTCGTAGGTTCAAGAAACCTGATAATAGATGGTGAATCAAAACCAACATATATCCCCAGACGCCGCTGAGGTCCGAATTTTACCCGTTTAGGAGGCGTAATTGACACGTGCATCGCACATCCAAAAATACGCAAATGCGCTATATTTGGTTGATGGCCCAAAACAAGTTGCAAAGGAGAATGTTGACCATTCGCAGTAGGTCGTAGGCAGATCAAAGCAACAACATGTAATACTGCAGATCCCCATGCAGAAATTAGCAACTTGGTTTTCACCAATATTGGACGTGCAATCAGTTGTATATGTTTTATGAATGATTCCGCTAGACCATTCTGTGTATGAACATAAGCTACAGGATGTTCAACATCAATACCAACTGATATACAGTACGCATCAAAAGCCTTTGATGTAAATTCGCCTGCTCCATCAAGGCGTATGGACTTAATCAGAAAATCGGGAAAATGGGCTCGTAATCGAATAATTTGGGCAAGCAACCTTGCAAATGCATTATTACGAGTAGACAGAAGATTAACATGAGACCATCTTGCAGAAGCATCTATCAATATCATGAAATATCGAAACGGTCCACATGGTGGGTGAATAGGACCACATATATCTCCTTGGATTCTTTCCAGAAAATTTAGGAGATTCGATATGGACTTTTGTGTGAGACGGTCTTATAATTAATTTCCCCAATGAGCAAGGTGTACAAGCAAAATCTTTGCTTATTAGAATCTTTTGATTTTGTAGTGGGTGTCCCTGAGAATTTTGAATTATTCTACTCATCATAGTAGATCCCGGGTGTCACAAACGGTCATGCTAAAGTGTCGTCACACTTGGATCATAAAACTTTTGGTTTATGACAATATAAGATTCAACCGTTTTCATCCTTGTAATATACAATCCTGAAGAGAGAGTTGCCAATCTCTCGAGATCATGCTTCTGGCCCGAAGCAGCTGAAGTAATATACAAATATTCTTCATTATTTTCATCTTTAGTTTTAAGGTGATAACCATTTCGACGTATGTCTTTAAAACTTAACAGATTCTTTAAAGATCTGTTCGAATATAATGCATCGTCAATGGTTAACTTCGTACCACTTGGTAATATTATAATTGCTCTGCCAGAGCCGTCAATGAGACTAGATGAACCAGCGATAGTAATCGCATTAGCCTTATACAATTTTAGAGTCAAGAAGTACTTTTTACTTCGAAAGATGGAATTCGTGGTTCCACTGTCCGCCAGACAAATATCTTCATCATCTCTCAAAAATGTACTTCTAGAAGTCATACCTTAACTAACATAAAAAAAACATAAGATATCGATAGAAAACATTTAAGTTTTATATATTACATTGCTATACAATAGTCAAAAAGTAAAACATTAATATAATACAAAATTTACAACAACTGAAAATATTATAAAAATATTACTAAGGAGAGTTACGAATTCGATCAATCATTTCGTGAAACTCATCATCGAGTAATTGATCGAACTCATTAATAAGATTTTCATATCCACTATCATAGATATCCTTTTCTTTGATGAGATATAGAAACAACGATGTGGTGCTTTTCAGATTAATCCCATAATCTGTGACTTTTGACTCGGTCCTGACTTAAGTACGATATATTTCAACATCGTCAGTTAAATAGTCAGATACATCCAATCTTGTGTTAGATGAAGAATCATCGATTTCCATATGATTTGTTTCTACATTGGCAGTACGTTTCTTCAAGGATGCTTGATAAAGATCTACTATATGCTTAGCAGTCCTACACGTTCTTTGCCAGTGCCCTGTCATACCACATTTAAAACATGGTTGATTCTTCATTTTAGAAGGTTCATTTACCACCTTCTTCCCTTTATTTTGCCGATTATACGGCTTGTATCTGTTACCCGAGTTATTTACCCATCGGCCTCGGTCGTTACCACGACCGCGCGCCCCCAGAACGGTAACCACCACTTCTGGTATCTTTATTTTGATCGTCACCACGACCATGTTCCTCCAAATTTTTATTCTGGTAGTTGCCACGACCACGACCCTTATGGTTTTGTTCCTGGCTTTCAGTAGAGACGGATGTAGAATAAGTTTCTGAAAAGTTAGTATATCCCGTTGGACGGGTTTCTTGATTTTTCATGATTTCTTTCCTATTTTGTTCTGCTACAAGAAGACATGAAATTAACTCCGAATGACATTTAAAATTCATATTTCTATACTGCTCTTGCAGATTCATATTGGATATGTGAAACGTGGAAAACGTTTTTTTCTAGCATTTGTTCCTCAGAAACTGGATAACCACAATGACCTAATTTTGTAGTTATTTTAACTAAGACAAAATTATATTCAGAAACTGTTTTGAAATCCTGCAGCCGCAGGTTTATCCAGTCATTCTGGGCTTTCGGTAAAATAACCTTTTTTTAAATTACCGTATCGGTTCTCTAAACATTTCCATAATACAAGTGGGTCTTTCTGATACAAACATTTCGATTTGAGCTCTTCACATAAATGATGGCGGATTACAGTGAGGGCCGTTGAGCTTCTGTAAAGCGGTTCATTATTTCCCTCGCAAACTGTCTTCTCTAGTTGTTTGGCTTCTAGATGAGCTCCGATTTCAAGCTTCCAAGTAGTAATATAGTTTTTCCCCGATAAGTCGAAAGCTGTAAAATCAATACTTGTTAGATTCGACATATTAAACTTGAAAGATTACGAAATACCGGTAGATTTTGGTTATCTCCTTAAGTTGGATGAAATCTCCTCTATAGCACAGCTAGAGACTGTCATGCTGATAACGTAGTATGAGTATCTCGTATTGTATTATATTACTAGATATATTAAAAGCAAATGAAAGTGAAAGATAAGAAATTGATTGGCTTCTGTAATTCTCCTTTTATTATTCTCTTTAAAAGTACAAACCTAAATGGAACTAAATATGGTATATATATATACTAGTTATAAAATTTAATTTTAAATCTTTAATAATTTTTAAATTAAAAAAAACTAGCTTTAATAATTTAAAGTCAGGTGAGCTAAATAAACTGGGAGACAATATAAGTTTGTATTTTTTATCGTCAAATCAGCTTATAGGAAAGGTGGAGAGAAAAGCCAATACGGAGGAGAGGGTGACACGTAGAAAGTAAGATGTGTTTGTTACAAGTTGAAACTTAATGAAGAAACTATAGTGAAACAACTAATAGGATATTGGTTCAAGATCGTCTTAAATTCGTTCTCAAATTCGTGGTCAATTCAAAGATAACACATTAATATTAAAAAGACTTTTATCCATATCAACAAAAGACTTTTTATAATTTAAATGTATTGAATAAAATTCTCAAACTTTATAAACATTTAATAATGATAAAATATTCTTGAAATGTTATTTAATTTAATAAAAAGATAAAAGTTTAATAAGATATAGTACTTCAACATTATAAATCATTAAATATATATTTCTTTGTAGAGGCTAATTGAGCCGAGGAAACTGAATGAAAAATATATATTTTTTAATTTAAAAATTAATATGAGATGATTTATGTAAATGTAATTTTTTTTTTTGTATAAACAACGTATAAACTCATGCTAGTATTACAGACAATTTTATAAAAGACATTAATGTAACAAATATTAAAGAGAGTGATTATAATAAAAGATGATCAAATAAGGATCTGTCATTTTGAAAAATAACTTCCAGACCGTTTATTAAAAGTAACATTTACGTTTTGTTAATAGCTAAATAAAACTATTTGAAGATAAAAACTACCTATAAACTTTGAATTAAAAACTTTAATAATTTGAAAAGAACTGTTTCGCAATTTTGAATTAAAGTTAGAAACTAAAAGTAGTAGATATTTTCGTAAAAAGAATTTTCTATTGTTTTCAACAATCTCTACAAATGTATTAAAGACATTAAACCAGTGCGATTAGGATTTTTACAATAAGATAACTAAGTAAAGAGTATAATGGTATATAATAAGCTAAATGAATAATAAATTATATTTTTTCAACATCAAAAGTCTTTTTAACAACTTTGAAAATATCTCTAATAGTTAACTAAAAATCTATAATTTTTTTTTAATTTTCAATAATTAAAAATAATTTAAAACATCTATATAATAAAATAAAAAATAGATAGTAAAGATATTCCTAATATTTAAAGAAGTCTACCGCCCTTACTGTCTTTTTATTTTGTTTTTGATAGGATTTCTAATTTAGTTTGTTTAGGTCAATTTTTCGTAACTAAAATATAACTTATGAGACAAGTTTAATTTAATTTTTATTATTAGAGATGCACTTAAAACAAACTTATTGGTTGCTTAACTGGACAAGTAAATATCTTCACGACTATAAATGTTTTTTTTTCATTTCTGTATTAGTGGTAAAATTAGAGTACTCAGTACTGATGGGTTTGTTTAAAAACATTTCAAAATAGCAAAAAAAGAAAACCATTGTAATTTCAAAATGAATGTTTTGTCCACAAGGGGTAAAGTAACAAAATTTTCATCTTTTTATCGTTAACCTACTATTGAACTTATTTTCACGAATTTATGTTAACATTTTTCCACCGTATACTTAGTTGTCTTTTTTGTTTTTCTCTGTTTTTTCCCTTTTTATATAAATTTTCTTTTGAATTTCAACGGCTTTCGCATATTTATTTTCAGGTAAATACTAACTTTTTCTTTTTACTTTTAGATAAATATAAACTGCAGTATAGAGGTGGGAATCGGTCCGGACTGGCGAGAAACGGACACTAACTCAACCGATCTGGGCGGAACGGTCACAAGTCCTAAGTTTCCGCTCGGACAAAACGGATGGACATTTCAATTTTTTTTCCAACAAAGTGTCTGTCTGTGACTGTTTTGATAGTCGGACAAACCGGGTAACGGTCGGTCGGACACCAGTCACTGATGAACAACTAAAGAAATTTTTATTCGAAATTAACCAATTTAGTAGCTAAATACAACTTTCTAAACTCCCACTTTATAATTCCAATAATTAAATGAATACAAATTAATAGATAATCATTGAGATTTCTCATGGATTACGATCGGTTCTATTCTTCTTCTGATGGATTACGATCGGTGTGTTGTGGATTCTTGGGTTAGTGATGAGATATTGAGATTTTAGAGAAGAGAGATACAAGAGAAGTGGAGAGGCGAAGAAAAGATTAAGAAAAGTGATTTATAGGGTTATACATTTTCACTGTTGAAATCTAACAGTTGTAGCTAAGCCTACAAATCTAAAGGCTTAAAATCAATCATATAGACGTGCAGGTATAAATGGTTCGGTCGGGCGGACTATATAAGTGGGCGGACTCGGCCGGATCACCGGGTAAGTATCTATGTTTGCGTCCGTCTGCTTAAGTTCTTTCGGCCAGGCGAGTACAAACCAATTCAGGCATCGGACAGTCACAGATAGGGGTGTACACGAGCCGAGCTCTTAACGAGCTGCTCGAGCTCGGCTCGACTATTGCTCGTGCTCGACTCGAATATTAACGAGCACGAGCTTAACACGATCCCAAAATCATGCTCGTTTATGTAAACGAGCCGAGCTTGATCATTCTTTAGTGTATCGCGAGCTACTCCGTGAACAACTCGTTTAACATATTCTTATAATATTGTAGTACATAATTACGTATTAGTATTGAAACTTGTAAATGAAATATCAACCATTAAAAACTTATCGGAATATTAATCATTAATCATTATTATTGTACTAGGTATAACCCGTGCCTCCGGCACGGTCGATTATATTGAGTATTTCATACGTCATAAAGTAGTTGGCTACTCGTTATGAAAATGAATGACTCTAAATTTGCATAAATAAACCTCCTGCTATCACATCTATTAGATCTTTTTTTTATCAGAGATGAACCATACTAACTATTTGAAAATTGAAATCTTCAAAAAAATATCTGTGTACACAAACAAATCGAATTTACCCAAACCAAAAAAAAAATTCAATTGCTTCGTAAATAATTTTTTTTTGAGTGACTCTTGATATGAACTAACTATTTCTTTTTTCATTGATTTTAATTTTTTAGTGTGTTTTCGTTTTATTTTCAGACTCTGCATCCACGTATCTTTGTGTTTTCTCTCTTACCGCTCCATTTTGCAGTTGGTGTAACCGACTTCTACATTGTATCATAATTTACATTGAGTAATCACACTTCGTTATCTTATTCATGAGAGTAAGAGCGGAGATATTCTTTGCTGAGAGATGTTTGAAGAATATGATAATTTGGAAAAGCAACCATTCTCCTCTATTATAGTGTTAAAATCCTCAAATTAGTTCAACCATTGTCTTTTTTCTTTTTAATTGTTCAGCGTGCCTCAAACCCTTGCCCTCTAAGGTGGAAGACTATACCTCTTACCACTCCTACCAAGGGATGTTGGCGGTTCAACCATTGTATTCTCTATGTCCATAGCATAATTTTGTATTTCAAATATATTAATCTTCCTTGTTTCTCGAGAAGCCGATTACCCTTTGTATTATCATAAAGACTAACATAAAACTTTGAGATCATAATAAACCTATTGAATTTTCTGTTTAAATTTCAACATTCGAATGTCTAAGAAGCTTGTAAAAACCCATTGTAAGCCCTGATCATTAACAAAAAGTCATTAAAACCCACAAAAACTTGTACTAAACCTCTCTGCAACTCAATGAGGTGTAATGTGAATTTAATCAATCTTGCTAACCTTGAAATCAGGCATCACCATAAGCCCAACCCTCAATCTATCAATAGATTAGCTTCAGATTGCATCATCATCATTATCTTCAACCACATCTGTCCATATGTGTGTATATATATATAGACAGATTTAATCATCTTCAGATAAGTTTGACAACGGAGTCTTGGATGTCCAATATTCAAGATTAATGCTTATTTACACCTCAAAATGTTGTCCTCATTCTTGAATGAACAATCAGTAAGTACTTTGATCTACAAAACTTAGCAAATTCTAAATCCGGTTATTCAAAAGAATCAAATGAATTTTCAAACTTCAAAACATCACCACCTAGATTGTAAATTTCATAGAGTATCCATAAAACGTTCGCCTCGAAATATAAGCTTTTGAATGTGTAATTTTGTGAGACCTTTTGGGGTACTTGATAGAGTCTCTAATGGAGTTTAATGCGAGATTTAACTGAATCTTCAAGATCTGTAAAAGTCGGAACACATACTGATGAAGAAGAAATCATCAACATTCAGTTCCATGTATGAACGCCGAAGAAGCCTATTTTAGGACCAAAATGACTTATAGAAAGTGATTTTTTTTAGAAAGTGAAACTAAAATGAAATTTGCAAAATGGCTGACAAACGAATATACTTAATAGAAAGGAAACCTAGGTGACAGGACAAAGAACTTCTAGTTCTCTTTTGATGCAGAGTAAATTCAAAAGAATTGGAATGAGTCTGGAGCTCATATAAACTACCCGTCAAACATGCAAACAAATTTAGAGATACAAAAAACAATGCGAAAGAAGCCATATAATTGATTTTGAACTACAATAAGACACTAAAGCTATGATTATGACAATAAGTACACTATAAGATCTCCGTAAAAAACTATCCATGTACGATACATCGGGTCTGAAACACACATTTACCTTTGTTGGACCAAGAAGACCATTCATACTTCCAAGAAGAAAATTTATAACAATTGCCATCCAAAATTTTTTATTCAGACCAAATAGAGTAATGAGCACAACCCTGAAATGGAATAGACAGAGATTGGTATGAGAATTTTTTTCATAATAGATTTCGTATTCAAAACTTCATGAAGAAATTGACACAAACTTGGTAACATCTAAATTGATACTATCATCGTATTTAACGAATCAACCCTGAAATGGAATAGAAAGAGATTGATATGAGATTTTTTTTTCATAATAGATTTTGTATTCAAAACATCAAGAAGAAATTGACACAAAATTGGTAACATCTAAATTCATACTATCATCGTACTCAACGAATTATAGATTGAGTTACTATTAAGTAGAAGGTTATGTATCACCCTGAAAAACCATTGACTCTGAAAAGCCACTGACTTTGAAAACCAATTGTAGGAAACAATATGCATAGATAGACTCTGAAAAACTTATAAAAAAGACCATTGATAAATACATAAACATATATGGCAGCATCTGAACTACTCCCTCAATCCCAAAAAGAATGACCTAATTTCTATTTTGGATTGTCCCCTTTTAGTGTCCTATTTCTAAAAATAAAGAAAGAAACTTTTCGCTCTTTCCAATAATACCCACTACTATGAATTTAATGACAACTTTATTTAAAGGTAAGTTCAACTTTTTCATTGTAAATTATAATAGTTAACGAGGATACAATTGGAAAACCCATGTTATTTTTGAAAGTCAAACACCAATTAATGATGTTCCCTTAATAAGTTGGGTTTTCAAAATAGGTCATTCTTTTTGGGACAGAGGGAGTATTAAAAATCAAACAATGCCAAAGATCAATGAAGCAATAAACTTATGATGTCTAGATTGAGATACTGTTAAGTAGAAAATTATGTATCAAAATACATAGACTCTGAAAAACATTGATAAAGACTTTGAAAACCATTTGTAGGAAACAATATGCATAACATTTGTAGGAAACAACATGGATACCATTAGTTAATTTCTATTAGACATTTCATCAAACATAGATATGACAACATCAATATTCACATAAATCAATCATCCAAAAATAAAAAAAATACTAACCTTTTGATGAAATATTGAACTCCTGAACTATCAAAATGTGTTCTGAACACCTGAACAATGAAGCAAAAAAATGATGAAGCAAATGAGAAAACAAAATGAAATCATCAAAAAAACTAATTAAGCAAAAGTGTTCCGACCTTTTCAACGCAACTTTTAGTGAGGGAGATGAAATTGTTTTGTAGAGGTAATTTTACGGGACCGGGAGGGTTTTGGGCGTTGAAGATTTAGAAATTTAAGATTTGTGTAACGCAAATCTTGATTATGATTGGAAATTGAGAATATATGGCCGTTGAGAAACCATGAATTCAGCTTTGAGATATAGGTTTCTCAGGAATTCAGCATGGATGAGAGAGGAGTAAGGAACAGATTGTTATGCTAAGAGCCTAAGACTGCTCATTGCCATATTAATTCGAAGAAATTAACCGATACATTATTGCTGAAATTAAAATTAAATGGACATAAATTAAAATTGAACGGTTGTTAATCTTAAAATACATACTGAAAATAATTGGACCAAGCAAGAAACCGTTGTTATGCTAAGAGCCAAAGAGTACATGTTGCCATATTAATTGGAAGAAATTAAATGCTATATTATTGCTCAAAATAAAATTAAATAGACATAATGAACCAACCGTTGATATGTATTGAAACGAACGATTTGTATGCTTTTCTTTGTTAATCTCAAAATACATACACGGTGGAGATTTAACACGGGATAACGAACGGCTGGATTTATCTCTGGGTTTGTCTTTCAGTTGTCCAAAACTTTGTCCCAGTCAGCACTCTTCATTCTATTTTATATAATAGATGTGACAAATGATCATTGAAGTATTTTGATAATTTAGAAAGTTTTAATTTGAAGTATTTTGATAAATGAGTTTAAAAGAATGCGGGCTCGAGCTCGAGCTTTTTCAAACTTATACGAACCGAGTTTGAACAAGTGGACAATTACTTGAACGAGCTCGAGCTCGACAGTCAAATACACGAACCGAGCTTGAACATCTTACTATTCGGCTCGGCTCGACTCGAGTACACCCCTAGTCACAGATCATTCAGACTCAAACGGTCGTGGGTGAGTTCCGTGTTACCGGACCAAAATTCCATCCTTACTGCAGTGTGCCACCAACACATTGTTGAATAATGTTTCTAATGAATTAGAAAACATTCGATTGACCATTCAATTTGGGAGTTGTTTTCTGCTTAATTTAGGAAGAGCTTGGTGTTTGCAAGTATCCTTATTTTGATGTTTCTACTTTGTTTTTTTTGTTGAAAAATGTTTCTACTTTGTTAGTATTGGGATTTTTAGTTTGCCTCTTCTTTTACTTGTCATATTCTACACATAGAGAGGAGTCAAACAAGTCAAAATTAATCAATTTCCTCATTTCTTTGTGTTCTTTGATATTTTGTCGTTTTGTCCGTTATTAATTTTCTTCTTAGCTACATCTACATCAATTTTATTTTTGTGTGGCAAACATCATTTCGGAATCAAGGGCGGACTCACCTAGGGATTTGTGGGGGGCACGTGCCCCCAAGGCCCCATTGTTTGGGACTGATTCCTAATAGAGGTGAAATGTATTATATAATACAAACGCTATACATCTAAAGAACAGTTAGTGTGGTGGTATTACCTCAAGTTGTGTGCCTTGTTGATTTAGGCTCCAATCCCTTGGACCTCACTTTTTCTTTTTTATTTTCCAATAAGTAAATTCAGATATGCCCCCTAGTTTGTAATTAGCTATGCTTTTAGGCCTATATTTCTTCATTTTGACCCCCTATTTACAGATCAGTTCACTTTTTAGTCTTTTTTCAGTGTAAGTTCAATGACTCCCATTAACATTGTTATAGATATTTTTCTCTATATCATTCTTATGCCTTCTTTTTATTTCATTTTCTTATACATATATATTTGTTATTTTCTGACTATTTTTCTAAAATGAGTTTGTTCATCCTCTTTAACTTCTTTATATATAATTTGAATGACTACTTACTTATATTAATTTCGATCAAAGTAACTCACAAGATGATAGTGGTTGAATTAGATTCGAATGTAACGATAATGTACAGAAATTATTCGCTTTCACATCACGTTAAAAAAATTGGATGATTTTCGTTCTAACTAAAAGTGTTTCCAGAAAGAGAATTTCCTGGGTCCGCCACTATTTGGAATGTGATTAATTTCTAGTAATCATGTTCTGTTTCCATGCGCCAAACATGGGCGTGGGTACGAATGTCACGCTAAAGCTCAAAATCATCTCACCGAAAGAGACAATACGTACACACCGTATATGCATATAAATGAATAACACCAAATTGTACGTGTTTAAGTGATCCGGAAAAGAATTGAAACAATCGAAATAATAATAAAAAAAAGCATAAGAAAAATGAAATTTATTTATCTCATCAATCGCTCACATTTTGAGAGGATCGAACTCAATGAATTGAAATGTTCTCATTACAAAAATGTACTATATGAACATATGCAAAACAAAAATAAACCATATTAAACTAGTGATGATGACCGAGCACCCTTTGTTGCAGTATCAGCATAGAACTTGGAAATAAGATCTTGAAATTCCATATAATGAGCACAAGGATTTCTTGATTTCAGAAGGTCTAAAAGGTACATAAACAAATCAATCTCACAAGCTATTCTCAATGCACCTTTATATGAATACCCAAATTCTT
>BEHA01002522.1:262448-289012 GCA_002897215.1 Eschscholzia californica subsp. californica | reverse complement strand
GAATCGATGTAAGGGCAAATGATGATTCCGCGGTTTTTTTCTTTCTTTGCAATAATTGGATTCGATCTGTTTGGTATGTACTTTCCTAATCCGTACCATACAATTCTTTTTTCATTATCTTATACTAGTACTAGTTATATACAAAAATAGATATTTATCCAATAGTTTTGAACCTTTTAGACTAAATAAATTGTGTTTTTTCAAGGTCAATAGAGTTTTTTCTTGGACCACTTAGCTAGAATATCTGCATAATTTTTGCAATTCCTGCTAACAAATTGAAAATGGGTTGATTGGAACCTCTTGATATTGTTGATAGTTGAATCTCACTTTTAGGACTTTGAAGATGACAAATAAATTTTGGTTTTCGCCTTTAATTATGAAGAAGTTGATGTGCTTAAGATTTTGCCCATTGCATCCCTTTGAGATTTACTTTAGCTTCAATTTATTTGTTGGTGGAGAATGTTAAGTTTTAATGATTTTATCTGTGATAAATCGAGGTTGTAATAGTGAAAAATTAAGGGTTATTTCTCAAATGGCCCCCAACTTTGTGACCAGCTTCCTGCCTAGCCCCCTACTTTAGCAATAATTCCCGTATGGCCCTTTTTTTCCGTTATCTTTAACTTTCTGTTACTCTCTCTCCTCCATCTCATTTTCCTTCTCTGCCACATCATTCCAACATGCCACATCATCGTCTTCACAGGCAGTGGTCGCCGGCTGGCCAAATTTCCGGTCAGCGACCTTCAAACTTTTTTTTTTCTCTCTCTAAAAAAAATTCATTCCTCTTTCTCTCTCTAGAACAGATCTAGAGAGAGAGAAAGAGTCATCACGAACAGACTCTGTTCATCACGAACATACCTCTGTTCGTGATGAATCTTTCTCTATCTCTAGATCTGTTCTAGAGAGAGAAGAATGAAAAAAAAAAATTTTTTTTTAGAGAGAGAGAGGAAAAAAAAATGAAGGTCGCCGGCCGGAAATTTGGCCGGCCGGCGACCACTACCGGTGAAGACGATGATGTGGCGTGTTGGAATGATGTGGCAGAGAGAGAAAATGAGATGGAGGAGAGAGAGTAACAGAAAGTTAAATATAATGGAAAAAGGGAGGCATACATGAATTATTACTAAAGTAAAGGGTTAGGCAGGAAGCTGGTCACAAAATTGGGGGCCATTTGAGAAATAACCCAAAAATTAGACCTATTTGGATATCATCTGTCAATGAGATAAATAAGACATCAACCTTCCTTAACTAGCATAGTAGGGGGTATCCAATGAGGGGTGATGGCATCTTTCTTGGTTTATGAAAAAGAAAAATTATTGTGGTGGTTATTTGGAGGCTAATTTTGTTTAAACTTATCAGAGATCAAGAGACAGAGTAGTATACATACATAAAGATTAGGTCTTAGTGATTTGAGCCGATCTTTTTTTAGAAAAAATATTAGCTTTAAACAAAATCAAATTACGGTATTATAGGGCCAATTTAAACTGTAGGTTTCTCTAAATTATTAGTTATATAGCTACTATATTGTTGTCATGTGTTCGTCAAATGTTACTTGAGAGTTCAGCCGAATACTTTTTTTATTCCAATTATATTATTCATTATTGTTTAATCGTCATCTACTGATAGGTCGATTTCATAAACTAAAAATGGTTGCATGTTAGGTATATCTTGGATCCTTGATTACCTAATTAATCTTAATGTTTTCATTACCAAACTAACTAAATTATTAATTAGAATCATCAAAATGGGGCTCCATACCATACCTTAAGCTAACAAGATAGGTAGGACCCTAGAAATGACTGGTGCCATGTGCTATTCCTCTTATATCAATCATGTGACTTCTCATAAAAATATCAATATAAATGATTCAAAACTAAAACAAATAAATAAGTTATTTTCAATTTGTTATTGACTAAAAGTACATAAATATATAGTAAATAATTAATTTGGTAATACTTAACCACCAATCAATCATTTAAATCCAATAAGCCGAGTGGAGATTATCTTAAAAGTCGAGTCGAGACAACTGTTTTTCAAGTTTAAAACTAATTAACAAATAAATAAATAAATAATAAAGAATAAAGTTTAAAATAAATAAATAAATAAATAAAAGGGGAATGGTCAAATATTGAAGTGTGAACAGTTTGAAGTTAGGAAACTTGTAGTGTTGCCAAAGTCAGAGCCAGCTAGATAAGGAAAGTTCCTCTGTATCTGCCATGTCAGAATCACTTTAATTTGTTTGTTTTGCTAAAGAAGGGAAAAAAATTAACCAGAAAAAAGATTTCCATTGCCGGGATTTGAACCCGGGTCGCCTGGGTGAAAGCCAGGTATCCTAACCGGGCTGGACTACAATGGAGTTGTGTCTTGTAACTTCAAGACTTTTTTTTATCAAGGAACAATCTCATGATGTAGTATGAGTGTTGCCATGTTGGTTAGTTTGGTATTTTCGAACCCAAAATTACACATGATTGTTTTTAACCTCTTAATCTTCTATACCTTTTTTCCACCATCACAACTTCCGAGCATCACTACCATTTCCCTCCACCGCCAACCTCCCTCTTTCTCGCTCATTATTTCTCGCTCCTTTACTACTTTTGTTTCTCTGTCTCTATTCTCTCTCTCTCTTCCGTTGTAGTTTTGTTCGACTTCGTGGTTGGTGACCACAGAGAAACCCTTCTCGAGATCTGAGGTCTGGTTTCAGCGAAGGGAACATTTCCCTTCACCGGAACTGTGTGTCTGAGAGAAAGGGAACAAGAGAGAGGGACGTGTCTAGTGAGAGAGAAAGAGGGAGCGAGAGAGATGGACGGTGAGGGAGACAAAGCGAGATAAAGAAAGAAGAAAAGAAAATGAGAGAGAAAAACATGAGGAGATGCAGATCAGGGGGAAAAAAGCAAAAAAATCAATATTTAGATACTAAATGAAGATGATCTTAAGCCAAGTCTTGTGGAGGGAAGTCTTGTAGTCCTAAGGCCTTTCTTTGGGATCCAAAACCGCGGACAATTTTTCTATCCAAAGAAGAAAAAAAACCGATCAGATATCATGGGGGAATGACTCAAAAGATCCAAAAAGAAAATGGAAGGTTCTATAAGCACGTCACTCTATTGCTTCCGGCGCCTTTTTTTGAGAAATCGACTACGATATACGTTAGTCGTTACAAGACATTGATACATCAGCAACATGTGATAAACACGACAACTGCCTAAGTTCAACTATTAATGAAAGAGATCTAAAACCCAATAACATGAAAGAGGCCTAAAGCCCGATAAATTTATTACATTATTTACACCTTTAATAACACAAATTCAATAAATCATGGATTCCACCCTCTTTAGGAATCGAACCTGAGACCTCCATGATTTTGGAATTTATTTCACACTTTCAATCACTTGGACAAACACGTATTGACGCCCCTTTTAATTACAAACACCTTCCAAGATTTGGGTGCATGGGGGTGGGGGGCATCAATAGTAAATCCCCGATAAAACTTGGTAGTATTCACGAGCAACAGAATATAGGCAATCAATCAACATAGACTGATTGAAAAATCTGATTAGGGCTACCAAAAGTGAACAAGAGGACAAATTTTTCGAAGACCATTTTAGTTGGGAACTATAGAGTTAAGATATTCGTGGATGTAAAATATGAATCTAGGTTAGTGCCTGGTTCCCTCCGGTGATTACCTCTCCATGATCTCGTCACAATCTTTTTGCTTCTTACTTCTTTAATTAAAATGAAGGTGAATTAGTTATTAATTGAATTTTTTTTACAATTAAATTTACAAGCAATTGTGAAAGAAGGAAAATAGGAAAAAAATATAAAATTGGAACTCATCACAGGAAAATTTTCTAACTACATATCAATTATATCCAAGTTAAAACTATAATTGATAACTCTTCTTTGTATCAGTAGAATTACAAGAATAAAATTTAGAAATGAGATCTTGAAATTCCATATAACGAGCACAAGGATTTCTTGATTTGAGAAGATCAAGAAGGAACTTAAACAAATCAATCTCACAAGCTATTCTCAATGCACCTTTATACGAATACCCAAATTCTTCAACTGAGAGTTGTAACAAATTCTCAAACAATGGGTGGTTTAGATAATTGGCTTCCACTTCAAATTTACATGGAACTTCTTTACCAACATAAACTCTTACATGACCTTCTGGTAGACGATCCGAACGAGATGAATTCTTTAACCCACAACACAATATCTTCTTTAGAATTCTAGTCATGTTTTCTTCACTGAAGATATCAGAGTTGGAATCTTATTGTTTTCAAGGAAGAAAAAAGAGAGATTTAGTTTTAGAAGGAGAAAAAGGGTGTATACTATGTATAGAGTTGATAGATGATTGAGTGAAATGGGTAGTGATGGTTATGGGGAAGCAAAAGAGGGTCAATATATACTAGTTGATTGATTGTAGAGAGAGAAAGTAGGGATAATAGAGGCAGCACTAGCAGGGGATGGGTATTGGCTAGCTGGGAAGTACATGCAAGCAGTTGGGAGGAAATAAATAAAGAATTTGATTGAAAGAAGAAGGTGGAGGCTTGTGATGCTGAAATCGATGATTTATTTACCTTTTTCAATAATTTATTGAATTATTTGATCCGTACTTCTACTCTCCTTTTGAGGAGGTATCCTTAAATTTTAGCTGGGTTTCTTCTGTTTCTGTTTCTATTTTTGTTTTCGTTTCTTTCAAAACAAAAAAGAAAATACTTTTGTTTTAACTAGCTAAGTATTATATTGGGTTGGCATTTGACAATGACATCGGTTTACTAATATATAATTAGTGTTAGAATATATAGTTAGTCTCACATTGTTCAATTGTTTAAATATTTTTCTTTTACTACTCCTTATAAAGATCTTAGGTAATAGCTATGAAGATCAATACAAATCATTACATTTCTCTTTTCTTACGTGGTATAAGAGTCTAGTTTATCTTTCTTGAGAGGAGTTAGTCGATTATAGTTGAGAGGAGTTAGTCGATTATAGTCTTCCGCTTTGCCGGTGGCGGTAGTACCATTAATGGCTACGTCCGTCGGACTTTATTTTGTTTTTAGTTTTTTTTTTTTTTGCAATAAGAGTAGTTTTCTTCTATTGTTCAATTCTAATCATTATTCAATACTTTTCTCAATAGTATTTGAAAATGATGAAGATTAACAAGAAGAAGAAATCGAAACAAGAGTGATTTGTTGAAGAAATCAAAAGATCTCAAGCATTTCAAATGCCTCAAGTTCTCCACAACATTGAAGTTATGTGGATAAATGATCATTTAAATGAAGGTCTATTTGAGATGTGAGAAATTAGAAAGCTGGGTTTTTCTTAACCTAGTTATTTACCCCATGTTTTATCTTGAATCTATACTTATAGTTGTCCAAAATTTTGATCTACTAAATGATGCGCACCACATGTTTGATAGAATGTGTGAAAGAAATGAAGCTTATTCTCATAGAAGGTTTTCTTTTGATGTTTTTGTAAACATATTTGTGGGTTCGTTAATGGCAAGCGAATTCATCCTCTTCGTTGATTTGCTCATACTTCTTATATCCAAGATAAGAACTCTCAAATGTTTGTTCCTTTAGTAATCTACTTGGTTCTATTAGTTTTTTTTCCATAAGATCAAACGAAGAGGAGATAAGAGAAAGAGTATAAATGAAGAATTGAAGTGGGAAAGATCAAGAATGGTGATTGCTAGTGGTTGAAAAAGGATAAAATCATAAGATAAAGGGTTTGCATTTTATATGACGTAATAATCATGTGTAAGAGCTATTGAAAACAAGGAGTATATCTCCGCCCACAACCGGACAATGGGTTATAATTGTCCGCTTTCTCTTTAAATAGAGAACACAATTCTCTTTAAATTGAGAAAATACCTGGCAATGGAGGCAACCTGACAATGGAGCCAACAACAACAAACAAGATAGCAACCAAGATAGCAAGTCCAAAATCTACAATTTGTTAGCAAACTCATGAATTTTTCACTAGCAAAAGTCATTCGTTTGAGAGGAAATGTTAGAATATATAGTTAGTCCCACATTGTTCAATTGCTTAACATTTTCTCTTGTACTGCTCCTTATAAAGATCTTATGTAATAGCTATAAGGATCAATATAAATCATTAGTAAAATAGGTATATTCAGGTGTACATATAATATTATTCATTATTATATCAACCGAGATTAATTTTTGTGACTTTTTTTTTTTATGAAATAATTAATTTTTGTGACTTAGTAGCGAAGAACTAATACCACCATGACCGGCCCCATAATTTTTTCTATCTTAAAAAATCTTTTTAACTTGTTATCTTGCATTTTTCTTACCTCTACTTCAGAATTTTCAACCAAAAAAAAGAACGGATGAACCTTTCCAATTGTGGAATGTCATTTTTAAAAAATATTCAACAAATTGGAATATTATGATTAAAGTACTACCATGACAACATTCATTTTTGACCTAGAGAGTGAAAAACTACATTTTTGGATGATGCAAATTCTATAACATTTCTACACACCTTTAGAGCTAAAAACTTTAAAACATAAGTCATTTTTGATTAATTGATTGAAAGAGTGAGAATATCATGCTAGTATTTCAACAAAAAAAAAAGAGAACATCATGCTAGTAAGGAAGTGATATTATGAAATCATATTTAGTCTTTTTCTTTTGTTGCAAACAATCATATTTAGTCGAGATAAGAACATCAACATTTTGGTACTGGAGAAATTAGAAATTAGCAGAGTTTGAAACTTGAAGTCAAACTTTAGGTGAAAGTCAAGAAAACGTTGTTGTCTTTTCTACAAACGATTTATTCAACTTAGGCCACCGAAAAAAAAACTAAAAGTTGTTACTTAAGAGCATCTCTAAAGAAAAATTCATTTTCACAAACATCTTTTTAACTTATTAAGATAAATATCATTATTTTTATGCAGCAGACCTTGATTATCATAATCGGACATGTTTCACTAATTAATCTAACGATTGAGATTCAAAATTTTACTTTTTTGGATCTTAAGACAAATCGATCAAGCATGTTGAATTGTACATTGCTTTTTAACTTTTCTGAGAAATCAACTGTGATCTACGTTAGATATTTCAATCACTAGAAAACGAAAATAAAACTAATTTAACTTTCGTCATATGTCACTTTACAAGGATAAAAATACAAACTCCATCTAAAAATTCCAAAAGAAAATGGAATAAGAAAAAAAGGGTCTTAGTTCAACAAAAGAAAAAAGAAAAAAAAGGGTCTTCTCCCTAAGACATATAAGAAGATGCCACTTCTAACTAATATAATAGGACCCCAAAAAAGAAACTAATTTTGGATTGATCCTTTGTTTCTACCAGTAGAATTACAAGAATAAAATTTTGAAATGAGATCTTGAAATTCCATATAATGAGCACAAGGATTTCTTGATTTTAGAAGGTCTAAAAGATACATAAACAAATCAATCTCACAAGCTATTCTCAATGCACCTTTATATGAATACCCAAATTCTTCAACAGAGAGTTGTAGTAAATTCTCAAACAATGGGTGGTTTAGATAATTAGCTTCCACTTCAAATTTACATGGAACCTCTTTACCAACATAAACTCTCACATGACCTTCTGGTAGACGATCCGAATGAGACGAACCCTTCTTCATTCCGCAACACAATATCTTCTTCATTAAACTAGCCATATTGATTTATAATTGATCGAAGGTAGTTTAGAGAGGGAGAGATGGGTAATGGTTGTCTATGGAAGAATAAGAAATTAAACTAGCTAGGGTTTATATAATACTAACATGAAATGAAAATAATGAAGGTAGAAGAAATTGGAATAAATGTAGAATAGTCAGTCGTTGGCATGTGGTATTGAATACGTCGTATGGAAGAAAGGGATTGATGGAATGGGATCCAAGGAAGAGATCTAGAGAGAGGTACTACCGTACTAGTACTACTCAAGTGGTGCAGAAGTCCAATTAAGAATATTTATTCAACATTTGATGATTCCATGTTGCTTCCTCTCAATAATTGGTACCACTACTTGTTTGAATACTCTTGGTTAACTCATTAAGTCCCTATCTGCCTTCTTATTCCATAGAAATTAACATGAGTAAATTCTTGAGTCTTATAAACAGTGAGAATAGTCCCGTATAAGAGAAGGACGGCTAGACGAGCTATCAACTTAGAACATAATGTCTTAGTCATCTCCACTCATTATCCATTGGTCTTGAGTTAGTAAATGACTACAAACTTAACATGGTATCAGAGTTAGGTCTATACGTGGTCCACGCCATCTAAAAAGAGAAAAAAAGCATGTTAGACTCAAAGACTGTTTTTTCAGTTTGTTCATTCTTAAACTCTGTCAGACTCCTTCGCTCACCGAATCACCACAACTAAGATGGTATAATTTATTAATGAGACCTAAAGCCGGTGTACAAAGAGATTATATAATGTTAATAGTTTTTCAATTGAGGAATTCATATGTGAAGTCATTAAGACTTAGAGTTACGATGAATATGGGAAATTGAAGTGAAGCCGTACCACCATATAATTGCTTTTAAACTATTACTGCTGTGGATACAACAATATAATTATAAATACCAAAATTTTGATCAGCAACAATCTAGATACAACCTGGTATATATTAATTAAAGGGTGGTACTTACTACTTTTGGGATTATAAGCTCGTTCTCCTCTCAATAAGTAAATATTCAAGTTTCCATGTGGTTAAGCTCATAAAAATTACTAGTATTTGGAGATTCCTCACATGGGAATGCAAGTCATTGACCTTATATTCTGGCCCATAATAATTAAAAATAAAGAACTATGGGACTTCCTCACATGTATATATCTAAAGGCTGTACACTAGAGTTCTATTTTATGAAATTTTAGAGAAAATAGAGATTTGGAAAGGCCAGCGCTTTGGGGAAAGCTAAATAGTTTCCGGGGTGTGAAATTTTAAAGGGTAATGTAAAATTTTAGAGATTTTCCGGGGAAATAAAAAAAACACTCCACCTCACCTCACCTCACTCTCTCTCCACCTCACCTCTTTGTCTTCTTCGATTTGGTCGCCGGGCAGAAAATTTTCCGGCCGCCGACCATTAAAAAAAAAAAAAAAAAATTTTTTTCACTCTCTCTCTCTCTCTAGAAACTCCGGCGAAGGGAAACCCCTTCGCCGGAGTTTCTAGAGAGAGAGAGAGAGTGAAAAAGAAATTTTTTTTTTTAATGGTCGCCGGCCGGCGACCTAATCGGAGAAGATAGAGGTGAGGTGGAGAGAGAGTGAGGTGAGGTGGAGAAGTATTTTGCTTTCCCCCTAAATAAAATTGTCAAACAAAATTGACTAATTTTTGAACAAGTCTTTACACCCCGGAAACTTTTTAGCTTTCCCCAAAGCGCTGGCCTTTGGAAATTATGAGTTGGTATATCTTACATAATTATGTTATTTTAATTACTTAAATAATGGCATATGTTAGGGCCCAATTCATTATCATATATCCCCTATATGTTTAGGTTTAAACACGGGGATCGAGTTCCGTTAAGCCCATACAAAACCGACGACCCATTCTCGAAGACGAAAGGTCTTTCTGCGACCGTTCATCAGAGGATTTAGAGAGAGAGAGGAGAAGACGACGAAGTTGTGTTGTAGTCAAACTACTAGAAATAACAACGCTAGATACAACTACACTCTCGACCCTTCTGTACTCCCTTGCACACCGCTTTAAATAGGATAAGGGACAATTTTTGTCTAATACTCTATGTAGTCAACAGTCAAGGATAATGGTCAAGGTGTTAGAGAAGTGTTAGAGTTTAACTTTAGTTAGAGAAAGTGTTGTACCATATTCAGTGTGGCTTGTCACACTGAATCATAAGCTCCGAACAACCTAACTAACTTCTATAACAAACTACCTAACTCTAACAAACTCTTGTATATAAAGTGTAAACTAATTTTAATGAAATCACAAGTTCTCATTTTCTCAATATGGTATCGGAACATTAGCTTCCCTTTTTTTCTCTCTCTATCTTCATCTTCTTCTTCGTCATCTTCTTCGTCATCTACTTTCTCTCATTAAGATTTACAGTTCTGTTTTTAGTTTCAAAAGAATTAGAATTACAAAATCACAAATCAAGATAATGGAATATCCTAAGATTAGCTTTAATAAATTCGATGTCAAATGCGATTCCTATAAAGCTTCAAGAAGACAATTATATAGCCTAGAAGTCATTATTTCTGCCTATTTTCAGAAAGTATAGAGTTCTTGATATAATCGAAGGGACAAGGCCTTGTCCTCCAAAATTTCTTGATGATGATGATCAAGCAACTGAAAGTATAAATCAATCCTATGTTGATTGGATAGAAGAAGATCAATCTCTTCTTATTTGGTTAAATTCAATTCTTTCAGACTCGGTTATACCCTATGTTATTGGCGTAACATCTGCTAGAGATTTATGGTTGAGTCTTGAAGAAAATTTCTCAGCCTCTTCCACTGCTCATGTTCTTCAATTACAGAACAAACTAAGAGAAATCACAAAAGGAAACCTCTCCATTACAGAATATCTAGGTCTGATCAAGAAGATTACTGATAATTTGGCAGCAGCAGGTTCACCTGCTTCTAAAAATGAAGTTATTGTGACTATGCTTCGAGGTCTTCCAACTGATTATGATGTTTTTGCTGCAACAATTAGAGTGCGCAATCTTCCTCTTATAATAAATGAACTGCATAATCTCTTAATAAGCGAAGAAATCACATTATCTGACAAAATTAAGTAATCATCTTCATTTGTCAGTCAAGCATTTCTTGCTCATTTTCCTCATAATAACTTTCCTGCCCACAAGCCTCAAGTAGAGGTCGTTGTAACTATGATGTCAAGAAATATCAAGGAAGAGGAGGGGGAAGATTTCAGAATCAATATCATTCTTCTAAGTATCCATCTAAGTCTTCTCAGCATCATCATGAAGGAGGACATTCAGGTTCATCAACTTAGTCTTTTTCGGATAAACCTCATCCAAGGTGTCAGATTTGTAATAAAGTTGGTCATGTGGCCTATGAGTGTTACCATCGAATGAACTTTGTTATTCAAGGTAAAAATCCTCCTAAAATTCTTTCAGCAATGCTAGCTTCAACCAATATCAATGGCATCAATCCCTGGTATGCAGATACAGGAACATCTAATCACATTACTCCTGATCTTTCTAATATTGCTTCAACCTCATCTTGTCATGGAAATGATACTGTCACCACTGCTAGTGGTCAAGGTATGTGTATTTAACACACTGGTTCATCTAATTTTCAAGTAGACAAACATAATTTTACTCTCAAAGGAATTTTACATGTGCCTAAGGCCTCACATAATCTCCTGTCTATTCATAAATTCACTAAAGATCATCATTGCTCAGTCACATTTGATCCTGATAAGTTTCTTGTTAAGGATCTTCACTCTCAGAGGATGCTTTTTCAAGGACCAGCTGAGGATGGTCTCTACCCAATGCCTCTTCAAATTTCACAACCCAATGATGTTAAAGCTCTCCATACCAATGCCGCTTCATCTAATGTGTGGCACAAGAGGCTTGGACACCCCTCTTTTCAATCAATTCAAAAAATTAAACATCTTTTACCCTTTTCTGAATCATGTAATAAGCCTATGTTCTGTGATGAGTGTCAACTAGGCAGAAGCAAAAAACTTCCCTTTTCATGCTCCACTACTATATCATCTAGACCTTTTGAACTTCTTCACTTAGATGTTTGGGGTCGAACTAATGAACCTGTTGTTTCTAGTTCCAAGTACTATGTGAATATAATTGATGGTTGGAACAAATATTGTTGGGTGTTTCTTATCTGCTAAGTTTGAATTTACACATATTTTTCTGCAATTTAAGGCTAGAGTTGAAACTCATTTTCAGTGTAAAATTGATACTACAAGAATTGATAATGGTGGTGAGTTTTTCACAAAGAACTTCATCATTTACCTGCTTCTCATGGTGTTCAACATCAGACAACCTGCCCTCAAATAACAGAGTAGAATGGTGCGACAGAATCCAAACACAAGCGCCTTATTGGTATCACTCGAACCCTCTTGATTCAAGCTTCACTTCCCTCTTCTATTTGGAATGAAGCCCTACTCACTGCTAACTTTCTAATAAACAGACTACCCACAAAGTTTATTGATTTCATTAGTCCACTTGAGAAGCTTTATGAGGTTCCTCCTGATTACAATATGCTTATAACATTTGGATGTGCTTGTTACCCTTGGTTAAGACCCTACACCACTCACAAACTGAAACCTAGAAGTACCCAATGCGTCTTCTTGGGCTACTGTTCCAATCAAAAAGATTATAGGTGCCTTGATCACAAGACTAATAGGATCTACATATCTAGACATGTAGTTTTCAATGAGTCTGTCTACCCAATGGCCAACACCACTATTTCTGTACCCAAGATTTCATCTCCTACTGTCACATACTTTACCTTCACAACCTATATTTTCTTCACCATCTCTACTGTCTCACCTACACCTATACCATCTGTCCCTATACCATTTGAGTCTATACCATCTATGCGTATCCCATCTGAGCCTATACCGTCCGTTCCTATACCATCTGAGCCTATAACATCTGAACCTATCTCACCTGCTTCTTCTTACTCCCTCTCCAAGTGTTGTTCCATCACAACCCATCTCTCATCCAATGGTTACAAGGTCCAAGGTATCTTCAAGCCTAAAGTTCTTCAAGTTACTAAACATCCAGTTCCACAAGCATTTTTAACCAGTTGTATTCCTGACACTCCCACTTGCTTCACTCAAGCAAACAAGGTTCCTCAATGGAGAGAGGGTATGCAAGCAGAGTTTGATGCACTCCAAAAGGCAGGAACTTGGACTCTAGTTCCTTCTCATCCATCTCAGAATTTGGTTGGGTTTAAATGAGTTTTTAAAATCAAACAAAACTCAGATAGATCCATTGAGAGATACAAGGCAAGGTTGGTTGCTAAGGGGTTCCATAAAAAAGAGGGTGTTGATTTTTCTGAAACATTTAGTCCAGTTGCTAAACCAACAACAATTTGAGTGGTTTTATCTCTAGCAGTTCAGTATGATTGGACAATTCGACAACTAGATGTAAGCAATGCTTTCCTTCATGGTCAACTTAAAGAGGAGGTCTTTATGACACAACCCTCTGGTTTTCAGGACTCTCTTCATCCATACTATGTATGTAAGCTTCAAAAATCTTTGTATGGCCTCAAACAGGCACCAAGAGCTTGGTATGGATGCTCTTCTGGGATTGGGATTCACTACTTGTATGTCAGATTCTTCTTTATTCATAAGTTACTCTAATGGGGTTCTCATCGTTGTTCTAATCTATGTGGATGATATTCTTGTTACTGGCAACTCTCCTTCAGCCTGCAGGTCCTTAATGATCAATTAAGTACATCTTTCTGCATGAAAGATTTAGGAGACCTTCACCACTTTTTGGGTTTAGAAGTTAAGAGAGATGCACATTGTCTCAACCTTACTCAAACCAAATACACTTTCGATCCATTGAAGAAAAGTGTTGTGATTGGTGCTAAACCATGCTCCTCTCTTGCTACTGTTGGTTCTAGACTCTCTCATAATGATAGTCCTGCACTAACTGATCCCACTTATTTTAGGTCTCTTGTTGGTGCCTTACAATACTTAACCTGGACTAGACCAGATATTTGTTTTGTTGCCAGCATATGCAAACACTCACTGAAAATCATCTAGCTGCTGTCAAGAGAATTCTTAGATACCTAAAAGGTTCTCTGCATCAAGGTCTCATTTTTAGAAAAGGAGATATCTCTCTTACTGGCTTTTCAGATGCAGAATGGGTTGGTGACTTGTCTACTAGCAAATCCACTAGGGGTTATATATAATTTCTTGGTTATAATCCTATAACATGGTCTGCTAAGAAGCAATCAAGTGTGGCAAGGTCTTTCACAGAGGCAGAGTCCAGAGAATTGGTCTCCTCTGGTCGACTCAAGGTGCAATATATAAAATCTTCTGCCCAGCCTGCTGACATTTTCACCAAGGCTCTTTCTTCCCCAAAGTTTCTTGAACTGAAGTCCAAGCTGAAAGTTCTTATCAACCCATTTCACCTTGGGGGAGGGGGGTAATGGTCAACGTGTTAGAGAAGTGTCATAGTTTTAACTTTAGTTAGAGAAAGTGTTGTACCTAACTCTATATTATATTAATGAAACCACAAGTTCTCATTTTCTCAATGAAGGTATGCAGAAAACAAAAGATATCCTTAAAATCCCAAGTCACCGGGAGAAATCTGAGAAACAACTCATCGGTATCCCAACTATAAAATCAACATTATTACAAGAACCTCCATTTGAATCACAACTTTCTCTAACTAATTTTGGTATGTGCCTGTGTGTTTCAACTAGGTATCCCAACTATAAAATCAACATTATTACAAGAACCTCCATTTGAATCACAACTGAGTCCGAAATTTAATAGTTGCCAATACTTAAAAATGTAATTGGTACATACCAAAAAAGGAAAAATGTACAAATGCGCATTAATATATCATCATGATAATCATCTCATATTATTGTTTTCTTTTTTTTTTAGTAAAACCAGATCTCATATTATTGTTTAAACACAAACATTCCGAACTAGTTTATATAATGACTAGTTGGGTCTCTGTATTAAACATTAATAAATTTCAATTAAGTAATTTAAAATTAGCACAACAAAATAAAGAAAGGAATAATTAAAATAAATAAAACATTAGATGAAAAAGCATGGAGGTTAATAATTGAGTTTATAAGTCAAAGACAGCTAGCTATATATAGAAACGCGTACGGCACTTTTAAAGCTCACTCTTGTTACTCGTCATGGAGAGGAGAGGAGACTAATGAAGAATCTTATTTTCTTCACTCAATTTTAATAAATTTTTGTGACCCATCTGAGATTATTATTTCACTGAATTTTGGTCGTCTCTTTCCTTGTTGATCTAGATTACGATTAGAATAATTTTCAACAGAAGATCATCAAAAAAAATTATTTAAGTCCAAAATAGAACATTATCGGAATTGAAATGGAGGTTTTGGCTGATAAATTATTTTAGAGCAAATTGATACAGACAAAATAAAGGATAGAGGGTAGAAGTGCCAAAACCGCAATATGTAAGTGTCTGAATCGTACTAAATACGGACTGTAGATGTAAAATAATATTCGGCTTAAAATTTGGTGGATTAGGCAAGGTCAGACAACTTATGGACTAATTTCATTGTTACACTTCTAAAGTGGCTTTTTTTAATTATTATTTCTATTTTTTCTGTTGTTAGATTCTTATTTTTCTGCTATTTTATTTCTTTACAAGTTATTTTAAGAGTCCACAGGTCAATAGGCGATAAAAGTTGTTCAGGGCTAGGAAATCCTAATACTACGTAGAGAGGTTCCTATACAAATAATTTCTTTATGTCTACAAGTTTATCAGTTTTAGTAGACTATTTAAATTTTTTGAATTTTCTACTGAATCGCCCTTATAACAAAAGTTAAATTCTGAATGACAACATAAGCCATATAAAACAAAAAGAATTAATTCCTACATGGCCCCCTACTTTGTGACCAGCTTCTTTTATGGTCCCTTTTTTTTTCGTAAATTCAAATATGGACCCCTATTTTCAAGATAATGTCATTACTACCCTTCTTAATTCTAAATTTAAAAAAAAAATTAGAGAGAGAGAGGAGAGAGATTTTTATTTTTTTTAGATTTGAAGGTCGCCCTTTCTTTTTAGGTTTGAAGGTCGTCGGCCGGAAAATTTTCCGCCCAGCGACCTTGCCGGAGAAGAAAGAGGTGACTTGGAGAGAGAGAGGTGAGTTGGAGAGAGAGAGAGAGAGGTAAGTTGGAGAGAGAGAGAGGTGAATTGGAGAGAGAGAGAGAGGGGTGAGGTGTAGGGAGAGATGAGGTGGAGAGAGAGAGGGGTGAGGTGGAAATAATTTTTTTTTTTTAATGTTTTAAATTTAGAATTAAGAAGGGTAGTAATGACATTTACTTGAAAATAGGGGGTCATATTTGAATTTACGAAAAAAAATGGGCCATAAAAGAAGCTGGTCACAAAGTAGGGGGCCATATAAGAATTAACTCAAACAAAAACATCATGTAAATGTTCACACTCCATTTATGTTTTGATGAGATATCTAATCGAATACCTTCAAATTAACATATATCATGAATCTAATACAATTAGATGCGAAAAGTTGTACCTTCAATGTAACTGCAATAATCAAGAGCAGATAAATTATTATGGAAATTAAATAATAAAACATCACCAAATGATAATAAAAACCGTTCCAAAAATCTCCAGATACCACACAGAAGAGTAGTTCCTTTCTCTTTTTTCATTTTAAATTAGTGGTTGTTAATAACTTCCGCAGAAGATCTTGATAACCTTAGCTTGCGTTCTTCTGAGAGAAGCTTAGCGAAACGAATCAAAGCGAGCTCGTTAGTTCCTTCGCCTTCGGCAATTTTGTATTCCCCAGTCTCTATATTCAACCTTGTCATTGGCTTCTTCAAGTGAGCTTGGCCCAGGTCAACCAGTCTTTTCAAGTTCTCCTCTGTTGATATATCAACTGAAGCTTCGATTCCTTCCAAGTCATCAATCTGACAAAAATTATTTCATACAATCGTTAATACTAGCTATATAGTAACTAAAGTTTGGTTTTTTGACGAAAGACTCGAAGAACCATTATATTTATTACATAAAATTCATATGTCAATAATAAGTAAAATACAATGTTGAATGAGCATACACATTTACCACTCTATAGCACGTACACGACCTGAACTAGACTACTCTCACGCGCACATTTGGATATTATCTAACTTTAACTAATGTCTATTTTTTTTTTTACGTGGAGCACGTATGGCTGATGGGCCTATCACTTGTGGACCTTGCTCTAATACGTCTAAATGGGTGGATGAATCTGACTCTGAGTCTATTTACATCCGTAAGAGAAATTTAGACTAAGACACCATTATCTAAAATAACCTAAACAAATATTGTATCTCTAACCAGAACATATCGAGTCAAACGAGTTAAATTTAGATAAGTCAGATTAAGAGAAGAAAAAATGCTACCCCAGTCCCCCTCCATGTTTCCGAACGAAGTGGAAGGCACATCCCCATGTTTATGGCTAGTAGACTTCCCCTATTGCAAATTAAAATTTGGGTATGAGGGATCAGCATACCCAAATTAACTATCAATCAAGTAAATTCAGAGAAATATTAGGAACAATGACCTCAAGGCGGAGATAATTTTTCTCGCTGCGGAGCGATTGGAAGAGGACGGAAGCATGAATATCCACCATATCTCCACTAGCTTGAGTGAAAGTATCAACTAGTGGCATGTTGGCTCCATTGTATACCCAGTGAAATATCCCCCATTTGGAGGCCATAGGCGCATCGTATTTATATTCTTGTTTAGCCTTTCCCGTCCCAAGAGAGAGAACTAGGTACTTCCTACAATCCATATGATTGATTTGCTTGAAATAGTCGTTATTTGCTAAAACCTCTTTCGTCACTTGGTACATTGCTACTAACGTCTGCACACGTAAAAGGTGTAACAATTGTCAAAATAGCTAGCACACCATTTTTTTTTTGAATGAATGAGAGATAAGTATAGAACTGACAGGATTGTTCGCAGCAACTCCACCATCAATGAGATTAAAACTCCTGAGAACATTTCCTTGAGGGTCTTTTGTTTCAAAATAACAAGCAGGGAAAAATGTTGGAGCCGCAGATGTACTGATACACACATCCGATAACAAAGCATCCTTTGTAATGTCTCTTTGTGCCTATTTGACATTGACATAAAACTTAGTTAAGACGGTTGAATTTAAACCACGGTCCTATTGTTTTAACAACTAAATATAGATTATTGTTTTAACAACTAAAGTAGTGAGCTTTAGGTTAAGGATTCACATTTGATTAGTGTTATATCGCGTGGAAGCTTTCAAAATTCAAACTAAGGTAGAAGAAAACCAACTTCATAAATAAAGAAACACTATAAAATAAAGCAGAAAGAGAGAAGTAATACAAATTTTTAGGTATAATTTATAGATTCGACAATACCTAATAGCAATAAGAGGAAGCCCTATAATAGGGTTCGACTAGACCTATTACATTATTTATACCTATAATAACCTATATTCAATAACTATGGATTCCATTTCCTATGAGAATGAAACTTGGAGCCTCTAGGATTATGGAGTTTATGTTAACACTATCGACCAGTTGGAACCTTGGATTTATTGTTGTAGGAGAATGTGGCTGGGAAGGGAGTTGGGTTGACAGGGGAAATGTGCTTGAAAAAGGAGAGGAAAAATTTGGGTTAATTTCATTTTGGCCCCTTAAAAATGACCAATTCATCAAAATGACCTGTTAAAGATGACTAACTTCTATTTTAACCCCCTCCTGCATATAGTCAACTTTAACTATTGAATCTTTCATTCTTTTTATCCCTCTTTACAAGCTAGATATGGTGCATGCCTATATTCTTTTATGGAGTTGGTCCATACCTAATTTTGTTTTCTTTTATGGAATTGATAACTATTAAAGAGTTATGGTATGACTAAACATCTAACTACGTATTTCACAATAAAAAAAAAAAAAAATTGTATTTCGGTTACTATCTTAAATAATTAGAGAGATTTTATAGGCGTTGTCATTTGTTGTTAAAGGCAATGTAATTTGCAAGCTTGACTTGATCAATTTATTACCAAGTTTGGTTAAAGACAATGCTACCTTAAAGGGTTAAGTTCATCCTCTCGGCAAAAAGTCGTTAACCGACGACTTTAATTGAAAAAAAAATAAACAAATCTTCTTCCCTTCGTCAGCGATCTGGGAAGGAACCCCATATCAAGGTGACAAGGTAACGATACCTTGGCGTTTAGATCTGGGTTCCTCCCTAGATCCAAAACAGTGAAGGGAATCCTCCCATTTGTCGACAATAGAAGAAAAATTCAGTCAAGGTAGTCAGCCGACGACCGACGACGACCTAACGACGATTGACGTCATTAGATCAAACGTTAGTTGAGGCATTGCCTCTTAAACACACATTACCTTTAACCAATCTAGGCAATTGCCTTTAGCTAGATTGCCTATAACAACTTTGGACATTCCTATAAAATCTCCCTAAAAATTAAAGAGGAACTACTTTTCTAAAATGAGGCTTTAGATGGGCCTTGGCCATATTCACTGCCCATCCTTTACCAATAAAGTTTGAGATCTTATAATTTCTCCACATAAACATAAGTCAGATCCACACAAATTGCACAAATATAAAACTTTTTTTTGTTGAAAAATTCTATAGGTAACTTGTAAACCATAATCTATGTACAATTTCCTTTTTGAAATCCTTTTAATAATTTTAGGCAATATAGTCAAATGTAGAGATATCCATTCAAATTCAATAGATTGATTTACATTTAATGAGATAACCACTAAATATTATTTTTTCCAACCTTTCCTTTTCATATTTAACAATAAGGAATGAAGAAATTCTTTTTTTGGTTTTTTGTAACAATATAGATGTGACATCAACTTAATTAATTAATTCAAAATTTTTACTAAGTCCAAAAATTAAAATTATAAAATAATGAAATAGATAATAAAATGATAAATTATATACTAGTACCTCATGAGATGAGAAGATAATAGGTTGAAGAAGCTTGATATCAAAAGTAGGAATGACAAGCATTGATAAAGTCTGAGTAATCTTTGTCTCCTTTAGAAACCCTTTTAACAGAGAATGCAAATATTTTCCCTCATATTTCGGACCAGTTGCTGTTCCCACAAAGTTTATCACCGACCCTAGGAACCCCCCACTGCATGTACATTTATGCATCGAAATATTATAACTACCGTAACATAATCTTACACTACGTTTACACCTTCCGCTTATATTACTATGACTGTTCTTTTATCGAACTAAATGTCCATTGTAAAAGTACTTTTTTTTGTTTTTCTTGAAGTATAATAACACAAAGGTATTGTTTCTCTTGAAGCATAACCCACATGATATAGTCTTTATATTTAGTGGCAGGACACATATAGTATTAGAAAATCAGCAGCGGATTCAGGATTAATGTTAAAGTAGGACTAAATTAAAAAGACATAAGAAAAAAATCACGGCGGAAAGTTACAGGACCTCTTTTTATTTACGGGAGTACCTGTTTTTCTGAGGGAAGATAGAAGGGGAATGACGAAGATAGAAAGGAACTATGTCTTTAGCAGCGTAGAGAGGACGGTTTTTAGCATCAGGGGCAGTGATCATTGTGGCAATTAGCCCACCAGTGCTAGTTCCAGCTACAACATCAAAGTAATCGGCCAGTCTCATTTCATCTCCATCTAGTTTCTGCAATAACGATAACTTTTAGATAAATCGAACAAAACACTCTAGGCTAAATTTTCTTTTGTGAAGAATGACTCATACAACTCGTGGCATGCACGGAGTAAAATTTACACCAACATGCCAATAATTTGCACATATTTACGTAGATTCTATTTGGAGGCTGGAGCACAAATTAATAAAAGAAAAAAACCAAAACGAAATGGGCTCTTCACCTAATATCCTGTTTATATATATTTATATGATCATGAAGTTGTTATGAAAATAATGAATGAGAGTATACCTGGAGTTGAGCTTCAAGAAACGCAAGAACGGTTCCGGGGATTAGACCTCTTACACCTCCTCCATCAATACTCAACACTGTTACCATCTCCCCATAAGCACTTGATACCTTTTGACTGCTCCCCATCTCTCTTTCTCTCTAAACCCTTCTTACTTCTTCAATGAAACCAGCAAATACAATAGCAAACTAGAATTAAAATGGTTGCAAAGACATGACCTAGGTAATGGATATATATATATATATATATATATATATATATAATAGTTTAGTGATAATAGTTTAGTTTAGAGCATGTCACTAAGGAGAATGACCAAGTAAAATGATCAAGATCAAGAGTACAACAGTGCTACATTGCCTGAAATTTCAACCCGAACAATACCCGAATGGTGATGTGCCATGTCATTTTCTACTACCAGATGTGCCACATCATCACTTGAGCCTCCTTCGAGTTAAAATTTCGGACCAAAGTATCATATTTTTTTTGTTGAAAAAGTATCATTTTCTTTGAGACTAACAAGAAAAATAACATTTGATAGTAAAAGATCCAAAGATTATTTATTCTTGAATAATAAAAGCTATCCATCACTTCACTTACAAATTGGTAGAACCATAGGCGTGTTTGAAGGGGGTGCAACAACCAGTGTGGTTGCATCGGCTCCGCCAAACTACACAATTTTCTCAAAAATCTAGTCGTCTCTAGGTACCAAATTTTTGGCTACACCATTGTCTGGATAAAAATATAGAACCCTTCTATTGGTGATCATACATTTCTTTCGAGACTTAAATATAAAAAAATACTAATAAAAAGTAAATTGTTTTGAAGAATGATTCCCAATTCAATATAGGTGTACGAAGGTTTCAAATACTCAAAACACCATTAGCACTGTTAATGTATAAAGTTATGAGGGCGTGTTTTATGATTGCTAATAGTGTAAGGGACTCTATTGTAATTACTTTATCTCTTCTTCATTATAAATAGAGAGGTTGCCCTAACTTAAAGGGTATCCTCGTTTTCAGCATCTAACATGGTATGAGAGCCATCTTCTCTTTAAAGTTTTTTTTGGGTCTTGTGTTTCTGTCTCGTCTTCTTCATCTCTTCCATTTTCTTCTCCCTTCTACGGTTTCATTCATGGCCGACACTCCTATTCAAGCTTCGTCTCCTACTGGAGCTTCTTCCTTTCCTCCCTCCACCGCCTCTGTCTCCACATTACCAACCCTCACTAACACTGCTTATCTTGTTTCCATACGATTGGATAACACAAATTATCTTCTCTCGAAGGGTCAACTTCTTCCCATTTTGCATTCTCAAGACCTCTACAAATTCGTCAATGGATCTTACCCACCACCTCCTGAGTTCCTTACTTTTTCTTCTCCTGAAACCTCCTCTGCTTCTCAACCAAACCCAGACTATGCCTACTGGTACGAGTCGACCAAAAGCTTCTTTCTTGGCTTAATGCCACTCTCACTGATCCTTACTCAGGTTCTAGGCCTAACATCCTCTCGAGCAGTCTGGGAGTCATTAGAAAGAAGTTTTTCCTCATTTAACTCAGCTCGTTTTATGAATCTAAAACTCCAACTTCAAACCTCTAAGAAGGGTTCTCTTACCATTTCTGAATTTCTTCTGTGTCTTAAGAGCACGGGCCACCCAGTAAATGATGAGGAACTTGTTCTAATAGTTCTCTCTAGCCTTGGCTCGGAATATGAAGGATTTGTTACATCCATAACCACTCGGTTAATCCCTCCAACTTACTCTGAACTTCACTCACAGCTCCTTACTCATGAATTTCGTCTTCAACTCCTTCAAACAAACACCTCTCAACCCACAACTCTTTACTCCCAAACCCCTTCTCTTCCTCCTTCCTCCACAAACTCTTACTCTGGTCGTGGACGTGGTTGAGGAAGCTATACCAGAGGTAATCGTGGTCGAGGAGCTTACTCTGGGAGAGGTAATTTTTGCCAATTTCTCTTCTGTTCTTGGCAAACCACCGGATCGTTCACCTCTCATTTGTCAATATTGTGGTCGTGTTGGTCATTCAGTACGACAATGCTATCATCTGACTCGACAAAATGATCTTACCACTTCTTTTGCTGCTCTTGGGATTGATTCCCTCTCTCCTGATCCAAATTGGTATGTGGACTCTGGTGCAACATCCCACATAGCCTCAAGTACTGTTTCTATCTCTTCCAGATCTGATATTCATCCTCCTGATCAAGTTATTGTGGGTAATGGCTCTGCTGCCTCTGTCTCTGGTGTTGGTAACTATAACCTATAACTCCTTCTTTTACTCTCCAAAATGTTCTTATTGTTCCATCTTTCAAAAAGAATCTTATATCTATCTCTCATCTTCTTCGCGATTTCAATTGTGAAGTTGTTTTTAACCGTCGTGTTTTTTTTGTCCAAGATCTTTCCACAAGGAAGATACTACTCGCATGCACGATTGAAGATGGACTTTTTCGTCTTTCCTCTGCCTCTGTCCCCTCTGCTCCTCTCTCTCTCTCTTTGCTCAAACAATGTCAGCTGGTACTCAAGTACCTCCTGATGTCTGGCACCATCGGCTTGCTCATATCAATTTGCACAATTTAAATTACCTAATTAGAAATGATGTATTACCTGTTATTCCTTCTAAAATGAACAAATCAATTTGTATTGGATGTATTTCAGGAAAACATCATAAACTTCCATTGAAGTCTGTTAATCATTCCTCTGTTCAGCTTAATGAAATTATTCATAGTGATGTTTGGGGACCATCACTAGTTTCTTCTACTTCTGATTTTCGTTTTATGTTGCTCTTAATTGATGATTACACTAGATTTACTTGGGTTTATTTCATGAAGCACAAATCTGAAGTTCCAATTCATTTCAAAAATTTCAAAACCTTTGTGGAAAATCAATTTTCAAAACCAATCAAAATACTTCAATCGGATGGGGGAGGTTAGTACATCAGTAATGAGTTCTCAAAATTTCTTCTCAATAATGGCATCCAAAATAGAAAATCTTGTCCTCACACCCCACAACAAAATGGGGTTGATGAGCGCAAGATTCGACATATTGTTGAAACCTCTCTCTGTCTTCTTCATCACTCTTCTCTTCCCAAAAATTTCTGACCAGAGGCTTTTCAAACAACCGTGTTTACCATAAATAGATTACCATCTTCTGTTCTAAACTACAAATTTCCTTTTGAAGTCTTATTCAATTCCAAGCCAGATTACTCTATCTTTCGAATCTTTGGCTGTCGATGTTTTTCTCTTTTCACCCCATATCGATCTTCCAAACTTGATGTCAAGACAACTCCTTGTGTTTTCTTAGGGTATAGCTCTCAACACAAGGGTTATCTCTGTCTTGATGAAAAATCTTCACGAATTTACATTTCTCAAAATGTAATTTTTGATGAAACTCAATCTCCATGTTCTTCTTCTTCGAACAATTCTTCTTCTTGCCCAACCAAAATATATCCTCCTCTTCTTTTAAATTGGACGGTTGATAATATGCCTATCTCCTCTAATCTGAGCCGTCCACGCCCCTCCATCACTAGAGACGCTTTTGTCCCTTCGTCCACTCCACGTGTTCCACCTGGCTTTGAAAATTTTCGCCATCCTGGACCACTTCGTAACGCGTCTTCTGTTAAGGGCCCACCAGTCTGTCCTTCTCAACGGTCATCCGGACCCCTTCATTCTGTGGTCCCTCGACAAAACGCCACCTCTGATTTTGTTCCAACTGTCTCCACTAATCCCCATTTGTCTGTTCCAGCTGTTACAAGTCCTGACGGGGTCCCTCCTCCTAACGTGTCCACTCTTGGTCCTTCCATTCAGACTCATGTCACCCACGCGTCTTCTTCTTCCTCCTCAGCAATTCTAACGACTACTGATGTCCAAAACCCTAATTCCCTTTTTCCCCAAATTCGTTCACCATCTTCCTTACTTGATCTTCCATTACAGTCTTCTTCAACTCATCCCATGGTCACTCGAAACCAAGATGGAACACGAAAACCAAAAGTATAACTTACAACTAACGGTTCTTGTTCAGATTTTCTATTTCAGGAACCTCGTACTTTTAATCAAGCTTCAAAAGTTGCTCACTGGAGAGCTGCTATGAAAGAAGAGATTCAAGCTTTACGCAAGAATGACACCTGGTCTCTTATCCCTCGAACACCAACAATGAATATTGTTGATTCTAAATGGATTTATAAGGTTAAACAGAGACCTGATGGTTCTGTCCTTCGATACAAAGCTCGTCTTGTTGCTCGTGGCTATACTCAACAACCTGGAATTGATTATGCTGAAACTTTCAGACCAGTGGTTCGACCAGAGACAATTTACACTGTTATGTCACTTGATGTTACAGGTAATTGGGAGATTCGTCAATTGGATGTTAAAAACGCATTTCTTCATGGTGATTTGGACGAAAGTGTTTTCATGAGTCAACCAAAGGGGTTTCTAAATCCTTCTCTCCCAAATCACGTATGCAAGTTACACAAGGCTTTATATAGATTAAAGCAAGCTCCTAAGACTTGGCACAAGAGATTCAGTGATTGTCTTCTTCAATTGAAATTCAATCAGTCCATCTCAGATTCCTCTATGTTTTATCTTCGTCTGCCTAATGATATAATTATTTTGCTCCTATATGTCGACGATATCATTGTAACAGGTTCTTCTTCATTGGTTATTCAAAGATTTATCAATCAACTCAAAGACAAATTTGACATGACTGGTGTGGGAACCTTGACTCTAACGAAATATACTTATGATCTTCTCCATCGATTTAGGCTACTTTCATCTAAACTAGTTCCTACTCCTGTCCTCACTGGAACCAAGCTTTCAAAATCAGATGGAACTCCATTAGAGGATCCTCAAATATTTCGAAGTCTTGTTGGAGCTCTTCAATATCTGACTTTAACAAGACCAGACATTACATACTCTGTCAATCAGGTATCTAAATTCATGAACAAACCCTCTAATATTCACTTTATTGCTGCTAAGAGGATCCTTAGATACCTCAAAGGTACTATTTAGAATGGTCTCTGTTTCCGGCGAGCAACCAGTCATCAAATTCTTGGGTATTTTGATGCTGATTAGGCTGGCTCGCCGGACGATCGTCGTTCTACATCAGGTTCTTGTGTGTTTCTTGGTCCAAATATCATTATGTGCGCATCTAAGACTCAGCCAACAGTTGTTCGATCATCAACTGAAGCTGAGTTTCGAGCAGTCTCTCATACTTGTGTTGAAATTCGATGGTTAAATAGTCTTCTACTTGAATTGTGTATTCATCCACCTATCTCTCAGTCAATCCTATTCTTCATTCAAGAACAAAACATGCTGTCATTGATTTCCATTTTGTTCGAGAACAAGTTAAAGCTGGAAATTTAAAGGTTCATTATCTCCCTGGTGATTTGCAAGTTGCAGATATCTTCACAAAAGGTCTATCTTCCTCAAGATTTCATTAATTGAGATTTAAGCTCTCACTTGTCAATGGTCGTTCGGCTTGAGGGGGGGAGTGTTAATGTATAAAGTTATGAGGGTGTGTTTTATGATTCCTAATAGTGTAAGGGACTCTATTGTAATTACTTTATCTCTTCTGCATTATAAATAGAGAGGTTGCCCTAACTTAAAGGGTATCCTAGTTTTCAGCATCTAACAAGCACAACAACTAGTCTAATTTGGAGGCTCCCAAGTTTCTCTCGGACCACTTGCCAAATAGAATATACTCACAACTATTGATCTTATGATTATACAGAAAGAGACGTGTAAACCGATTTTCGCCCCACCAATGAAATTTCAAATTTTGGGTCAAAATATTTTTAGGAGTTTAACTAAGATCATGCTCTTTACAAGTACAATTAATTTATCTCTCCCACTTTGTAAGGGAGGTACGGGGAATTGTTCGTGATGGATTCTTTTTTCAGATAAGTATATCTACATACGTGGCTATATTTTACAG
>BEHA01002522.1:228595-251956 GCA_002897215.1 Eschscholzia californica subsp. californica | reverse complement strand
TTTTTTTTGAAACTTTGAATTAATTATAAACGGAAGAAACTGTACAAAGAGGGGAGGTTAGTGTATTTGTTGACCAAACCACGCCTCCCAATTGAAAACAACATCATTAAAGCTGGCAAAGCCAATACAATTTATGTTTTTAGCCCATCCAAAAATCATAGACTTTACGTCCTCCACGTCTAAATTCGAATTGATATTTCCTTCCTTGAAAGTCTTGTTGTTTCGATCTTTCCAAATACTCCACACGATGGCTGCCGGGATTAAATTCCAAACCTCTTTCCTAGCTCTCGGTTTAGGGATGCTCTCCCATTGGTCGAAGAGGTCTATGATCGATAATGGACAGCACCATTTTAAGCCCGCCGAGTTGAGGAAATACGACCACAGTCCTTGTGCTGTCTTACAGTGAATAAACAGGTGATCGCTTGTCTCCTCACTTTCCTTACACATGATACATCGGTTGATGATCATCATGCCCTTCCGTCTAAGCGCATCTACTGTCGGTACCCTGTTGAGGAATGTTGCCCAAAGCATAAATCCAACTCTCGGAGGGATACCCTTCCGCTGAAGGATTTTCACCAAAGTTGGATGCATGATTTGGACTCCTGATTCTAACAACGAGTAGCAGACTTTAACCGATAGCTTTTCCTTTTCCTCCCTTTTCCAAACCCTTGAATCCTGGCCACTGCTTAGCTGCACCTCTTGTAGAGATCTCAATAGTTCCACGTATTCCGTGACTTCCCAATCATTTAGGTTTCTTCTAGTTTCGATGTTCCACGTCCCAGATTCACGGTCCACCAACTGGCACAATCTCGCCTTCTTCTCCACTACAATAGAGAAAACATTAGGGAATCTATCTCGTAACCTCTCGTTACCTAACCATGTATCCTCCCAGAACAAAATCTTCTGACCATTGCCCAACTTCCATTTGGTAAGTCTCTTGAATTCTTCCAAGTTGTTTTGGATCCCTTTCCAAACTCCACAGCCATATGATTGATTCTTAGTCTTCTTGGCCCAGTCAGGTGGTTCCCCACCATATTTGTCACTGATAACTTCCTTCCACAGCTTGCCCTCCTCTTGCTCGAACCGCCATAACCATTTAGATAGAAGAGCCTTGTTCATAATCTTTAGGTCTTTGACACCCAAGCCTCCTTTGATCCGTGCTAGTTTTATTTTGCTCCATGCGACCCAGTGTAGTCTCTTGGAGTCTGACTTACCACTCCAGAGAAAGTTGCACATTTTAGTGTCTATTTCCTTTAGGATTCCCATCGGGATTGAGAACAAAGACAGGAAGTATGTGGGTAAAGCCTGCATGACTGATTTGAGAAGTGTTAGTTTCCCCCCTTTCGACAGGACGTGACCTTTCCATGAAGCCAATCTCCTGTTTATCCTTTCCAATACCGGATCCCAAAGGGATTTTGCTTTGTATCTATGACCCAGAGGCAGCCCTAAGTAGGAGGTGGGTAGAGATGCTATAGGGCATCCAAATCCTTCCAGGATCCCCAAATTACTATTGCCATCCTCGTTCTCAATCACCTCGTAGATAAAAGACTTCTTCAAATTAACCTTCAGGCCTGAGCAAAGTTCATACCACACCAAGATGTCCCGTAATTTAGTCAGCTGATCCAAGTCTTCATCAAGAAAGAATAGGGTGTCATCCGCGAACTGCAAATGGTTGATCTTTCTACTGGTAGTATTGATATGAAAGCCTTTAATCCAACCTTTTTCCTCTGCTTGTTGCATACATTGGCTTAGCACTTCTCCAACCAATAAGAATAATAGGGGGGATATAGGGTCCCCCTGTCTGATTCCTCTCGAGCTCTGGAATACCATAGACGGCTGGCCATTAATCAAAACCGAGAATGTACAAGATGATACGCATTTAAAAATCCAAGTCCGCCATTTATACCCGAAACCCATGCGATTCATTATGCTGTAAAGAAAGTCCCAGCTTATGCGATCATAGGCCTTCTCCAGGTCTGCTTTAAGGACTATACCACGAATACCTTGTTTCCTCCTAGAGTCAATTAGTTCATTCGCTATCATCACTCCATCTAGGATTTGTCTTCCTCCTACGAAGGCCCCCTGGAAAGGTGACACAATTTTGTCCATAACCGACGTCATACGAGTTGCTAAGGCTTTAGAAATGATCTTGAAAGCCCCTCCCACTAAGCTAATAGGTCTAAAGTCAGAGAAAGAAGAGCTCTGTTTCTTCTTAGGGATCAAGACAATAAAAGTCTGGTTTAACCTCCAGTCCAATTCAGCTGAATCTGAAAAGGCCACTATCATATTCATGAACTCCTCCTTTATGATGCTCCAGCATCTGCTATAGAACGAAATTGGGAACCCATCAGGTCCCGGAGCCTTATCTTTTGCTAGGTCCCCTATTGCCTTCCTCACTTCCTCCTCAGTAAAGCTTCTTTCTAAGTTGTCCGCCTCGTCGGGGAGGAGATGGGGGAGATTCATACCCTCAATGCCAGGTCTCCAGTACGTCGGCTCGCAGTAGGTCTTGGAAAAGTACGCGACTGCCTCTTTCATTATCTCTTCCTCTTTCGTAATGACCCCTGTATCCTGAATAATAATACTGATTCTGTTTTGTCTAGCCCTGCATTTCATAACTTTGTGAAAATAAGACGTGTTTTTGTCACCCTCTTTGAGCCATAGTGCCCTGGATTTCTGACGCATACTGATCTCCTCCTGGGCCATCAAATTCTCCAATTCCTTTTTCATCCTCTTTCTTTCCTCAAACTCTATCTGGGTTAAATTTTGGTGTTCTTCCTTCTTGTCTAACAGACCAATATCTGATTGCAGAATCTTGAATTTTGGTGCTCCCATTCCATTCTCTCTTTTTGTTTGAGACTTTGAGCAAAACTGTTCTAAGCAGATCCAACTAATTTTTTTCTTGAAAAAAAAAGAGTATTGATACCCAGATTTTTGTCCAATTTTGGTCTAAAAACCTAATTTCGACCAATTTGGAGGAAAAAACTCTCCACTTTATTATTTTTGCACAAATGGAACAGAAGTTAACAAATTTGACTTTCGTCTTTTTTTTTGTGAAAGATATAAATTTGCAACTTATGAGGATTAAAGTGGAAATTAATTTCATCCTACAATATAGGGCAATCCCTTTTGAGAAGCTCCATTTTGAATACGCAGTTAAAAGAAAGCCATTTGGCATCAAATGTAAGTGACTCTAAGTGAAAGCACATAAAAAAACCTCATGAACTGCAACTTTAATCGCACTTTGCCAGTTCTTCGGTTCTGCAGTTACAGTGAGTGTAGTCACAGTACATCCTTCTCTTCCAGAATCACTGTGATCCAATTCAATAGATGTGAAGGGAGGATTTGAGCTCTGTGACAATCAATAGAACCATGTCAGTATTTTCTAAAGATGATAGGAAATGCTTCTTTGCTACCTATGAACAGATTAAGGTGTTTAAGGTGGAAATGTGTAGAGTCGAGATCATAAGCATCAACTGGGTCTCACTCTTTTTTTTCGGGTTCTAATGGATATCACTTTGTTGCATTTGAAATTTTGAATACAAGGCAAGGTACATACTCTAGAAAGGACCACGTAGAAGAAGTTCAAAAACTATACAAGCAGTGGCAGAACAAATGCACACCTTATATCTTGTGTTAATCCTGAAATGTAAAGCTGAGAGGAATATTCTCTTCATCAGAACATTGCGTAAGTCTCCATATGTTTGAACTTTGTTCACAGGAACCTGTAAAAAAAATCACAGCAGAGTACTTCACATATAGAGAACCTAAATGTTTTATGATGCGATAAACCTAAAATCAACAAAAAACAAGTTTCACAAGCTACACAAGACAGACATGGGGATTAAAATCCATATGCACTGGACAATTAGCATCTTAAAACATGGTTAACTATAAGAGAAGAGTTTGGCCATATTAAAGCCCGAACTCGTCCACACATTTCAACCAACATACCATTTGAGGCCTTTTGAGCAGCACAAGAAAAACAACTTCTCTTGAGGCCTAGTTCATAATTACAATCTTACTTAGTAATCAAATATCCATTTGATTCTTAACCACAGTACACAATCTCTTCCTTCATTGTAGAGTGCATTTGGAAATTCTTCTCCAAATCCTTATTAATTCAGTGGTGCTGCCCCAACACAGTGAATCATATGCTCACCCAACGGGATGGCCTTTGCAAAAGGAAGAAGAGGAAAGAGGTGTGGCAGCTAGTTCCAGGCTTCCAGCAGCTATTTTTTGGAACATATGGGGAGATAGGAACAACAAAATCTTCAAGGAAAAGAATCTCACCACCAATGTGGGCGTAGAAGATATTAAAGGAACAACACTATTCTCTTGGGTTAGGAAACTAGATAATTATAAAGATGTAATTTTCTTGGATGTAGTTGTTAATTGGGTGGCTTGGATGTCGTGAGACGTGTTCCCAGTTACCCCCGCCACCTTTGTACATACTTTTTTCCTTTAATATATTCATTCTAAGTTTAAAAAAAAACAAACCACAGTACACAATCTAGACAGCTGGAACTTTAGGGTATGGATCACATAAGAGGGTAAAGCTTTGCTCCTTCATTAAAAATTCTTAACCTCGCAGCTTCTACCAAAAGCACTTTTCCTACGTAGGAGATACTTGCAAATCACGTAATAAAATATATAAACTGAACATACATCTGCATGAAAACGATGACGGTAGAAATATTAAGAGTTCGGATCAGTTTGAGTTCATTTTGGGCAGAAACCAGCACACCCGTGTCTGAAGTTTCATGCAAACTCAAAGATGTATTGCCTCGGAGGATTACACATACCTTGCAGAACATATTGATAGCGAAGTTCTGTAGCAACTTGTGCTGGAATATTTCTGGGGGATTAGCTTCAACACCAACACCAGGGAGAGACCATTTATGCTCGACAGGTGGGCGAACAGCATGCCTCTCTCTTTTTAAAGCTTTTGACTGATCTATAGAAGATCTCTCACTTGATAAACTTGTAGCCAACCCAACTGGAAGCTTTGGAACAAGAAAGCTAGCCATAGCACCAAATGCACTAGGAGCAGGTGTTGCCGTCTCCTTTTCTATACCTGTTTGTCCAAAGACAGCCTGTATGATACCAAATTACTAAGTTATTCTGCGCGTTGCAATCCCAAGAGGAACAAGAAATTAAACTTACAGCTAGAACAGACATATTGAAGAGTTAATATTCCATTCACAAAACAAAAATGCAGGACGAAAACATTCAATAAAACCAACAACATACTTTGATCTGATAAACTGTCTTGGAAATGTTATCGATATCCCCCACTATATATAAGGTTGCATTTGCTGGGAAGTACCAACGCTCGTGAAATTTCCTAATTTTCTCTGAATCCCATTTCTGAATTTGTTCAGCTAATCCAATTGGAAATCTTTGACTCAGCTTGTTCTCTGAATGTAAATGCTGTAACAACTGATGGAAATGGATAACAGAGAAATGAGTAAGATTAACTAATCCAAAATACTAAATTTGCAGTATTTGTGTAGTACGACGTGATTCTATGATCAATCAATAGAAGAGAACAAGGTAATCACCTGGCAATCCACACGATATTCCATTGTATTCATCATCTGCAATTCCGCGAGAATTGCTTTTCTCTCTTTCTCAACCCGAGAAGAAAGAAATTTGGGGTGGAAAGCTATCTGCACAAATGATGGTAATATAATATGACCTATAGTTCTATACACAAGATAAAGAACACCTTCATCCCAGAAGGCAATGTTTCCCAAGTTCACACAATTAGCAAAAGCATAGCAAACATAACGGATGCTCTAATCTACCATACCTCATTTAGAGCGTCCAGTACAAAAGGAAGCAGATCCCCATCAGAGTCCTAACAAGAAACATTTTTCTAGTATCAAAAAATGCATAATTTGTCATTTCCAAAGACAAAATAGCTTTTACAAACATAAGAAATCAAACAAACTGAGTTAAGACTTTCACATATTCCTAAACCTGTACAAGTCATTAACTAGATGAATATACCCTGCATGTAGCATTGCCCTTATAGCTTAACAGTTGTGGATAACCTTTAAAATCCAAGAGGTCGACGGACTGATTATGGGGCAATTGGTTTACCCTCTTGGATTATCCCGTGTTAATTATAGGTGTAAATAAATTAAGGTAGGTTGTTTTATGGCCTACGAGGTTTTTTATCGTGGACTTTAGGGTTCTCTATCATGACTTTAGGGCAATTATCAACATTTCATGTTGCTTCCAAGTTCCAAGGCAGTTATATTGTTATCCCCTCTGTATAATTAGTCCACGCCATATTATGTAATGCAACTGGTCAACTACATATGTCATGCTATTATGGTGTCATGAATCCTTCAAAGAAATGGTTGTCTGCCTCAAAGCATGCATGTAAGAATACTAGAGAAATCGAAGCATTAAACCACTGCAAAGGCACTAAAGCTAAAAACATTCATAACAGCAAAACTATATCAGATGAAATGGTCAACCTAGACTTTTTTCCTCCAGTAGAAAAGACAAACTGATTTTTCTAACCAGAAGTTAATGGCTAATGTTAAGCTCATTGCGTAAAAAGATAGGGCACTTGAATTATATACCAGCAAAACTGAATGAGACAGTTAAGAAGTCAAAAAGAAGATTTTGCATAAATTACCCTTCGTTCATATATTAAGAATAGCTAATAGTTGACTTTCTTAATCAAGGCTGGATACTAATTATGCCACACATATCTGCTAAGTCACACACTTAAGCACATTGAGAAAACAAGAAAACAAAACAGAAGTTGAATAAAGAGGTAATGATAATAGGATCAGCTTACTCATGTGACCTAGAACTTTCACTTCTACCCATCAGAGTAAGTATGAGAGTTACACGTCAGTATGTTTATAGACCTAATATGAAGTCTTTACTATAGAAACTACACATGATTTTAGAATAAATAGAAGTTTATAGTAAAACACTAATGTGATACCAATTATATAGCTGTTACGGCGTAACCAACTACCAAATGTGAGAATTGAGCAAGTCCAGTGCTCCCATAATTTCTCAAGAATGTATTGAGAGAATAACTTTTACGGCGAGCATAGCGTTCATTGTGTATTAGAACAGTGGTTCCAGATAAGAGAGCTTAAGCAGAAACCCTAACCCAATCAAAGATTCAGCTAGATATGAAGCAAGAATCGGTGACAAACCTTTGTACTAGTAGGAGAATGGATGTGAAACACTGTATGATGGAAATCCGTGTAAGCATTAGAGCGTGCTCCTGTGCCTAGCAGTTTTTCACGCTTCTTACTTCCCAGAAATGCTACATGTTCAATCATATGGGCAATTCCTTGCTCGTCATCTTCCTCGTCTATGGACCCAACATGAACTTCCATGTGTGCTTCAAATCTAATATAAAAATGTGTAAAATACTTTTTCATACATAACAGTAGGGAAAAGGATAGTCTATGACAAGGATGATTAATAATATAATTAAGAACTACAGAACATTGGTAAAAAGAGATGTATAAAATGAGATGATCCATTGGCTGATCAATAAAATAACAACCAAGTCCTTCGATTAAACAGAAACAGTTTTATTTTTCCGATGCACCGTATCCACTTAATCTATCACAACATTATTTAGTCCTCTGAGCAAATTTAGACCAAAATTAAGAGAAATACCTTTCTGCCGGAACCTTATTCGGAAGAATAATATAACGAAGACCATTTTCCAATACTCCTCGGTACAGCTTTGGGTGAGATGGAAGATGGATATCCAAAAATCCCTCTAATTCTGCTCTTGCTGCTTCAGGACCCAGGAATTCCAATCCTTGATTCTCTAGGACAGCATCTGGCCAGGTTGTACTTGCTACATGTGGCTCATCTGGACCATTAGTTGCATATGGTACATGAGTGGGCTTCACCTAACAGAAATTCAAGCCATGTCAGCCAAATGAAACTAATTCCGGTAAGCAAAAATTGACCAACAAACTTGTTAATCAAAGTGTAAATTGATACTTGGAGTCTAGGATATCGGTCAAGTTAAGACTTAGGAACACCTACAGTTACAATATTATAAATTACTTTTTTGTCAATAGAAAAGATACAAGTATGCCTGCAACCTTGAACGTCGAACTACATCAACATTGAAAAGCAGGCGAACATTCCCCAAAAAACTAAATGGCACCAATAACAAGTATTACAAGCTTCCTAGGAGGAAATTTTATTTAACCCAGATAATTATTTGGTCCATCCACAGTTGTACTGCATATCCTTGAGATGAACCCACTAATTTCACCAGACAACTACAAAAGGAAAAATATAGGCACAACCACATCAATTGTTTTTAACTTAAGACGGAATGTCGGAATCTACAATCTAGAACCTGATTATTGAACAATACTACGATATCATAACCCTGATTCCGAAAGGGCTTAGAGACTTACAAGGCTAGTTTGATTGTTGAAGGAAAAATTGTAATGTATATCGGTTTCGGTGGAAAAATTTCAGCAGACATGGAAATTGAAATATTTCTGTCATTTCGACCGAAATATTTCGAGATTATTTCCTTGACAAGGCATTTGTAAGAGAAACTTAGTTAAATTTCGGTTTTGATGAAAACTTCGGTAAACATGGTTATGAAAATATTTCGGTCATTCGTCCGAAATATTTTGAAATTTAATTCCTTGTGTATAGCAAGGGTCGAAGTTCTGGAGCAACTTAGTCAATTCTAAGGAAGAAAATGCTATGCCGTAATTTCCAGTTGAGCCTAATAATGTAACAGTGACAGTGTAACACCATGACAAATCTCAATGGAAAGGTCAAAGGATTCTGCATATACACCGACGAAGGGTATTTTATGGGTTTAAAGCAAACAAAATATCAGACAAGAGACTATTATTATAATATACAGGTCAGTGATTGTTGTGACCGCGGAAAGTAAAGTGACTAATCATTTTTCTAATACAGCAAGTATCTAACACTCGCCTCAACAATAGAAATATTAACGTGCAGCAGCCTATGAAAAAGATTGTTTCTGAAGTCTGATGTCAAGCTTATGAGTCTCGCGCTAAAGCCTGATGATATGCCGACAGCGGCAAATCACACACAAGTATATCTAATAATACATCTATTAAAAACCATGTGGCCTAATATGCATTTACACAATTATGTAAAGAAATCAAATTCTCTTCTTTTTTGTATACAACACGAGATATACAACATGAGACTAAATAACTAAATTACTCGACAGGCATTGATTTACATTTTTTATACGAAGAAATAGAGATGTTAAGTGTTAACTGATCCCTGACTTATCAAATAGATATTTTATAAGGGTGAAGGTATTTTAAAGAGGTATATTGCTTGGTAACGACTAACCGGCACCATCATAAAAGAGACTAGTTACTTACTGATACACTGCAACAGGGACGCGTTGATGAATGAAAAGATGACTGCTTGAGTAAGATCCCATCTGGCGATAGTCTAGAAGAGGCCCTACGAGTATTATGATTTCGGAAACAAGAGACGCATGTCTGTTTTTCTTGAAAGTGCGTCGCACTGACTGGTATACATAGAGATGAACTATACTTTTTCCTCGTGCTGCTCCTCTTGTGAACTCGTGATTGTCCATTTCCACCTTCGTCCAGCCACCTTCAACCAACAAGATTGCAGAGCATGGGAAATGAATTATTCTGCTTAACATAATGAGTTATTGGAGTTAAGCTTCCTTACATAGACACGGTGACACACCCATCACTAATTTATTATCAATGTTTTTTTTTTTTTGCATATAGAACAGTATAATATCCCTTTGATCTTTACCTCCTGCATTCTTTTCCAATAAAGTATTTCCTGCTTACATATACAAGTTTATACTTTTCCATAGGAACAAGGTAGCTGACATAATTTACTAATGGTAGAGATTCAAAAAATTCCTGAAAATTTCAAATTACTAATTATAATTCATGCAGAAATTAGGTCACAAGGAAACGGTTCAAAACTATTTCAGTAAGTAATTGTTCTTCGATTTCTAGTAAACTCAACATCTAACAAAATCCCCCAAATAAATCCAACTCAATCAATTATCACAATTTAATGCTTTTTTTACAGCTCAAGTTAAAAACAACTATCATAATTATACCTTTACGCAACTATTTAAGAGAAACACAAACAAGAATTCAATAACTATTCTCTCACTAATCAACAAATTATCAAACAACTAATGCCAAATACTAAATGAAAAAAGGAGCTCAAACATAAGCTGTGAATAAGAAAAAACAATTACAACGACCATATAAAGTATAAACCCTAGAAAAAAATAAATAAAGTTGTTACCTTTGGGTGAAAGAAATGGATTTACGAGAGGCGATGAGCGAAGCCGAGGTTTTGAGACTAATAGTAGGAGGATGCGAAGGAAGGAGAAGATTTAAGCGAGTTCTTGAAGATGATGAGGTATAGTATCTACTGTTTGAAGAGGAGAAAGATGGAATAGTCGCCATTGGAGATGATGAAGAAGCCATTTTCGGTGAAGACGGATGAGAAAGAGAGGTGAAGGATAAGCTAATGTGCGCACCTCTCTGTTCCGTGAAAATTTTAGAGGTGAAAGAAAAGAATAAAATTTGGAGCAAATAAATAAGTTGTGGCTTTGAGTTGTAGCACGTTTACTTTACGACAACAAACAGGCCTTAAAAATTTAACTTAAAAAAATCCACAAAATTAATTAATTTGAACAAAAATAAAAATTATAGGAAAAATTATGATAGTGTAATATATAACTAAACCATAAGTCACAAGTATGTAATTAAGATGTGAGGAATTAAACTAAGATAATGAACTACCCTTTTTATTCTCTGGTTTTTCATACATTATAAGTTACGGCAAAGGAGGTATTTATACTCAAAAACAAGTGCCCATATAGTGACACATAGAGTGAGGATGTGTAGGACATGAGAGTATTGAAACTTGGAAGAAGGCACCTCCTCCTTGCATGCATGAGTTGGAGATAAGTCTCTCCTGTTGAGGGCACCTCATGGCTTCAAGCTTAAGGAAAGACAATCTATGGTCAGCCACAATGTCCCATAACACTCTCCCTTGGATGCCCATCGACTTCTCAGTAATGATGATCTTAAAAACTCGTCAGCAAAACCCCTTAAAATAGCATAGTCTGACAACTATGAGATGTATGAGATACGCTTCAGTTGCCACATTAAACTTTGCCAGAAAAATCCAGTGGGATAAAAACTGGACAAAGGAAAAATAGTACAACACATATATACATTAAAAGATACATAAGACTACACAACAGAATAAACTGTCAGATAAAAATCTCCCCTTGAAACTATCATCTTTACATTGTCTGGTCACTACTGCGTCTCATCCCGATTCCATGAATTAATTTTCTGAAAGTTGTAGTCGGCAAGGACTTGGTAAACAAGTCAGCATAATTCTCACATGATTGTATCTTCCGAATACTAATTTCACCATTCTTCTGTAGATGGTGCGAGAAAAATAACTTAGGTGAAAAATGTTTCGTCACCTTTAATATATCCTTCCTTGATTTGAGCAATGCAAGCCGCATTGTCTTCATAAATAATGGTAGGTGACTTTGTAATTCCAAGAAGATCACATGAAATTCTAATATAACTAATAATAGACCTTAGACATATACATTCTCTAATAGCTTCATGAAGAGCAATAATCTCTGAGTGGTTATTAGAAGATGTAGCGGGCATACTTTGCTTACTTGATCGCCATGAGAAAGCTGTACCGCCACTAGTAAAAATATAACCTGTTTGTGAAACTACTTTATGTGGGTCAGAGAGATATCCAACGTCAGTGTATCCTATTACTTGTGAACCGTCAGATGAATTCTTCGAATAAAATAATCTCATGTTAGTAGTTCCTCGAAGGTATCGAAGAATATGTTTCACCCCCCATCCAATGTCGCTTTGTTGGTGCCGAACTGAACCTGGCTAATAAATTTACTGCAAAAGAAATATCATGTCTAGTACATTGAGTCAAATATAATAAAGCACCGATTGCACTTAAATATGGTACTTCAGGATGAAGTAGTGCTTCATTATCTTCCTTAGAACGATAAGGATCTTTTTCGGTATCTAAAGATCTGACAACCATTGGAGTACAAAGAGGGTATGCAGTGTTCATTCGAAATCTTTTCAAAACTTTTTCAGTATATAAATTTTGATGAACAAGTATGCCACTTGTACTTCTCTCAATTTGTAAACCAATGCAGAATTTCGTTTTTCCAAGATTTTTCATCTCAAATTCTTTCTTCAAATACTCTACAGCTTTGGAGACATCTTCAACTGTTTCAATTAGATTTATATCATCAACATATATCGCAATAATAGCGAATCCAGTATATGATTTCTTAATGAACACACATGGACAAATAGGATCATTTACATATCCTTCCTTAGTCAAGTATTCACTGAGGCGATTGTACCACATTCGTCCGGATTGCTTTAAACCGTATAAAGCTTTATTAAGTTTTAGTGAATACATGACACGTGGTTTTCCTTCTGGTAGATTGAATCCTTCAGGGACTTTCATATAAATATCAGTATCTAGATTGCCATATAAATATGCAGTAACGACATCTAATAGATGCATGTCAAGTTTTTCTTGAGCTGCCAGACTGTGACACCCCGTGTTACAAGTCACGGTTTGCCCGGCAGTTTATAAAAGAAACCAAGTCTCAGTCTCGCTTAAACGGAGCTTCTAAAATAAACCAAAGCCAACACATTTATCTCCGTTATCAAACAAATAAAATGAAGCAGCGGAAATTAATAAGAAATCATAGTTTTTGAAAACGAACTAAAAGTCAAAAAGACGAGACTAAATTTCGGCAGAGTTTCCTCTGTAAATTGAGTCTATAAAACCTGTAAAACCTGCCAAAACAAACATATATACATGCACATAAACTCATATCATAACAAAACAAACTACAAACTCCAAACATCTCGCACCTACTATATACTACAGTGATACATATATATTGTTCGTTCTGATAATTTACATAACTTCAAAATAGACAAAAAACACAAATCGATCTCACATCACCAGTTGCTCACAAGCAAGATTAGATCGATCTAGGACTATAGTACCTGAACACAAAAAACAAATGAAGGAGTGAATAACTCGAAAGTCAGCTCAGTAGGATACCTAGACATCCTACCCGCACCACACACATCAACATTTTAATAAATCAATAGTTTAGGTGATATAAATAGTACAAGGATATTATTATGCACATCAAGCAAGGCAATACATCAAGATAATTCTTCTAGCTTACCAAGAACACGACTGAATACTCCCTCAGTCGGGGTCACCTATATTCGGCTAGGAAGAACCGTTAGGCCTTTGTTAGTGCGTAGGCAGGCGGCGCCTTATCGAACAGTTGACTACTGCAGTGTACACATGGATCCACGTAATACCTCGGTAAGAGCTTCCGTAACCCTCCCTTCGTCATCATCGCCCATCGGGCTGGCTTGTGATCTCAATACGCATCGAATAGTAAATCCCACCCAAACAACGATACGTTTAGAATATGTCATGACTTACCCAGACGACTATAAGAGTATCGTCGCTTAGTAGAGCCATATAACCACGGCGATACAATTATCTCGTCTTTTGGCACGTCCTGCCTCCGCCCAGATCTGACACTCCCTCGCAAGGTAACTCATTAACCATTCGAAGAATACCCAAACATATGCATGAACCTATAATAATATTAAATGATCTGAGTGGCTCCCAAAGCTACAAGAACAGAGCTCTCCTAACAGGTAACATCCACCAAAGGAGAAGAACGTTCTCGCATCTCAAGGTAGGGTAAACCCTCTTTAAAGCCAAGCTTTTACAAGTTTCCACTTTCAGGGATCAAGTATTTTCTTATTAGGAAAACTCGGGTAAGCACCCTATTTCAGTTCGGCGAAAATGTTTTAAGTATTAATCACATATCATACAAAATTCAAACCACAAACACCAGTGGCTTAGCAGAATAAATAAACAAACATGACACTGGTCAGTCCCCTAATCACTCCAAGGGTCGAATACCCCAACTCCCAATCTCTCTCGGACCCCATTCTGGGTAAACTGGAATGGTCGTTACCAAACGGCTGCGCATGCACCGAGTGTAACCCTTGACATGAATTCATGACTAATCCATAACAGAAAAATAAACAAGGGAACCAACCAATGCCCGGCGTCAAACAATCATTACACGTAACACGGTCCAGGCGATTCCGCCACCATGTTATACACGCAGCTCAAGCGATTCCGCCACGACGTGATTATTTTTCAGAAAAACCAATTTGTTTTAAAAAGATAAACATCCATATCACACAACACACCACATACATTCCCACCATAGCATATCATGTCATAATTTTAACTAAAGAACGAAAAAGAAGAAAAAGATAAAAACTAAATATATTTATATATATATATATATAAAATGGTGTAACGGGGAATACCCGTGCTCCAAGTAAGATTCATAGGATCCTACCTCAGATGTAGTACACTTCCGGTTCGCTGTCGTCCACCTGAGATTCGGACTCCTCGGGTCTCTCTTCTACGTAGTATTAGCTTCCTGTTGAAAGTACAAAGGAACAAAATGGTCAATTGACAGTCAGAAAACTGTCTGAGGAGATCTTGCAAACTAAGAAGACAATAAGATGCATGAGAATGATCTCTGAAGAACCCATGAACGATATAACATTCATTACTTAGCTTGCGTCCTAAACCATTGGACGATTCCATAAAGTCTATTATGTGATTCCGAGGTCACAAGAATCATGTTGACTCTGACAACATGAATATCTTAGTCACACCCTCAATATAAAAAATCCAACCTATATTAGGTTCCGTTATAAACCAAACTATTCCGAAGTTGTTCCTTGTAACGAAATCGACTATTCCGAGTAATTTCGATCATTCTCTAACTTTCGTGGCCATACCCAATTAAGTTGAATCATACATCCCTTGAAGGATATTTATGCTCTTAACATATTCTATTGGTTCTCGTTGCCAAAATCCGAACGAACCATATCCAAAATAGCATAAACACATAAAGTAGTCCTAATTGCGCACTGCGCACTTAAACAAACATAACTCTCTAGTCTTTAATCCGATTCAACTAATTCTTAAGTTTTCGGAAAGTTAACTTCATTCCTAGCGTTTCATTCTCAGGTGTCTTCTCCTAATTACGACTAAAACATAACCGAAAAGCGTAAAAGATACGCAGTAGTGCATCAGTTTTACTGCTCGTAAGCTGCATACTCTAACCATCATATTGTCCTCATACGAACTTCAAATAATCATTATAATATGTTTCTGGAATCGGAACGAGAAGAGCTATAATATCTATGAAGACTCGAAATTCTTCCGAAGTTTCTACAACTGTCAAAACACTCAAAAACAGTAGCAATTTTGTTCTTAATCCTACTGTTTTTCATCAAGTCTCGACCTATTCATCCAATTGATTCATCATACATAACTTCATAACTCTTTAAGTAAACTAAAATCATACCATCACACATAAAGGTACAAAAATCATTAAAGAATCATTATAAAACCATAGAGATCAAAATTCCTTACCTTGATTCCAATAAAATCGATTTAGATAGTTTCCTCTTGATTAGTCTTCTTCCAATTCCTCCTTAATTCACCAAGTTCTTCAAATCATAAAGAAAACTTCCATTAAATCTCAATTTAACATCATAGAGAGAGAAAATCAAATTTCCTACAAAATCTAGACAAAAAAAACCTAAGAACAACACTTATTTCTTGATTGAAATCAAGTTTCTCAATGAGATCCACTAAAACTCTTCAATTTAATCGATTTTTCCCTCAAAGCTTAAGCCCTAATTTCAGTCGGTTGAAAGAGAGCAAGAAAAATCTGATTCTTTTTGGTTTCTCTCTTATCCAATCGAATTTACGTTTAGTCCCTCAATTTTTATCAGCTTGCAAAGCAGCCCCTAAATGTTTCCTGGTCGCAGAAAACAACCTATTTTCTACACCAGTTGTTGATTTAGCCCTTGTTCTAACTTCCTCTAAACTGAAAATGGCCCTTCGCCTAACCTTAGTCTTATATTTTCTGAATCGAAAGCACGGGACGTTACACAGACTGATTAAATATCTAAATGTAATGGCATCCATAACAGGAGAATATGTTTCTCCATAATCTATCTCAGGTTTTTGTAGAAAACCCTGTGCCACAAGTCGTGCTTTATAGCGACCAATCTCATTATTTTCATTGCGTTTTCTTACAAAAATCCATTTGAACCCAACTGGATTACATCCTTAGGTGTTAGGACCACAGGTTCAAAAACACTACGCTTATTGAGTGAATCTAGTTATGCCTTAATTGCGTCTTTCCATTTCGACCAATTAGGTCTTTTTCGACATTCCTCAATAGAGCATGGTTCATAATCATCATTCTCTTTCCGAATTGAGGTTGTCACTGCCAAAGAGAATACCTCGTCGACAATTATTTTATTTCGCTCCCGCACTTCTTTCGAACATTCATAACTTATAGAGATTTCATCATTGTTTGGTAACTCTACCTCATCAAGGACTTCATCCACCTCAAGGGGTATTTGGTTAGAAAGTGTGGGTGTATCATTAATAGTCTTTTCTAGAGAACTATTATTTTGTGATTGGTTCTTCCTCTTTCTAGGGATAGTATCTTCAGAACCAATTGGTCGTCCACGTTTCTGACGTATTTTAGACGACTCATTCTTTATAGTAGTTTCTCCTGGTCCTTTAGGAATATTAATTCGTGCACGAGCATTAGCAGCATGGATATATGATTCTGTTACCCTTGATGCATCATTAAATGCATCTGGTGTAGTTTATTTGCGATGCCTTGCAAATGTATTATCATTTCTACTTCTAGCTCAGATTGATTTGTATAATTCCAACACAATTCAATTTGTTTGTCATTCAATGCAAACGAATTTTCTCCCTCTAATGGCAGGAAAATTGTCTCATCAAAATAACAATCTGCAAATCTTGTAGTGAAAGTATCACCTGTAGTAGGTTCTAGATACCTGATAATAGATGGTGAATCAAAACCAACATATATCCCCAGACGCCGTTGAGGTCTGAATTTTGTCCGTTGAGGAGGTGTAATTGGCACGTGCACCGCACATCCAAAAATACGCAAATGCGCTATGTTTGGTTGATGACCCAAAACAAGTTGCAAAAGAGAATGTTGACCATTCGTTGTGAGTCGTAGGCGGATCAAAGCAGCAACATGTAATACTGCAGATCCCCATGCAAAAACCGGCAACTTGGTTTTCATCAACATTGGACGTGCAATCAGTTATGTATGTTTTATGAATGATTCTGCTAGGCCATTCTGTGTAAGAACATAAGCTACAGGATGTTCAACATCAATACCAACTGATATACAGTACGCATCAGAAGCCTTTGATGTAAATTCGCCTGCTCTATCAAGGTGTATGGACTTAATCGGAAAATCAAGAAAATGAGCTCGTAATCTAATAATTTGGGCAAGCCACCTTGCAAATGCATTATTATGAGTAGACAGAAGATTAACATAAGACCATCTCGCAGAAGCATCATAAAATATTGAAACGGTCCACATGGTGGGTGAATATGACCACATATATCTCCTTGGATTTTTTTCTAAAAATTTAGGAGATTCGATATGAACTTTTGTGTGAGACGTTCTTATAATTAATTTTCCCAATAAGCAAGGTGTTCAAGCAAAATCCTTGCTTATTATAATCATTTGATTCTGTAGTGGGTGTCCCTGAGAATTTTGAATGATTCTACTCATGATGGTAGATCCCGGGTGTCTCAAACGGTCATGTCAAAGTGTCGTCACACTTGGATCATAAAACTTCTGATTTATGACAACATAAAATTCAACCGTTTTTATTCTTGTAATATACAATCATGAGGATAGAGTTGTCAATCTCTCGAGATCATGCTTCTGACCTGAAGCAGTTGAAGTAATATACAAATATTCTTTATTATTTTCATCTCGAGTCTCAAGGTGATCCATTTCGACGTATGTTTTTAAAACTTAACAAATTCTTCAAAGATCTGTTCGAATATAAACCATCGTCAATGGTTAACTTCGTACCACTTGGTAATGTTATAATTGCTCTGCCAGAGCCGTCAATGAGACTAGATGAACCAGCGATAGTAATCACATTAGCTTTAAATAATTTCAGAGTCAAGAAATACTTTTTACTCAGATGGATTTCGTAGTTCCACTGTCTGCCAGACAAATATCTTCATCATCTCTCGAAAATGTACTTCTAGAATTCATACATTAATGAACATAAAAGAAAAAAATAAACATAAGCTATCGATAGAAAACATTACATTGCTATACAATAGTCAAAAAGTAAAAACATTACAAAATTTACAACTGGAAATATTATAAAAACACTACTAAGGAGAGTTACGAATTCGATTAATCATTTCGTCAAACTCATCATCGAGTAATTGATCGAACTCATTACTAGTAAGATTTTTATATCCACTACCATAGATATCATTTTCTTCGATGGGGTATTGCAACAACGATGCGACTCTATTCAGATTAATCCCACAATCTGTTATTGTTGACTCGGTCCTGACTTCAGTAAGATATATTTCAACATCGTCAGTTAAATTGTCAGATACATCTAATCTTGTGTTACATAAAGAATCATTGATTTCCATATGATTTGTTTCCACATTGACAGTATGTTTCTTCAAAGATGTTTGATAAAGATCTATTAGATGTTTAGCAGTCCTACATGTTCTTTGCCAATGTCTTGTCATACCACATTTAAAACAGGGTTGATTCTTCATTTCAGAAGGTTCATTTACTATCTTCTTCCCTTTATTTTGTCGATTATACGGCTTGTATCTGTTATCCGAGTTATTTGCCCATCGGCCTCGGCCGCGCCCCCCAGAACGGTAACCACCATTTCTGGTATCTTTATTTTGATCGTCACCACGACCATGTTCCTCCAAATTTTTATTGTGGTAGTTGCCACGACCACGACCCTTATGGTTCTGTTCCCGTCTTTCAGTAAAGACAAATGTGGAATAGGTTTCTGAAAAGTTAGTATATCCTGTTGGACGGGTTTCTTGATTTTTCATAATTACTTCCCTATTTTGTTCTGCTACAAGAAGACATGAAATTAACTCCGAATGACATTTAAAATTCATATTTCTATACTGCTCATGCAGCTTCATGTTGGATATATGAAACGTGGAAAACGTTTTTTCTAGCATTTGTTCTTCAGAAACTGGATAACCATAGTGACCCAATTTTGTATTATTTTTACTAAGACAGAGTTATATTCAGTAACTGTTTTGAAATCCTGCACTCGCAGGTTTATCCAATTATTCTGGGTCTTCGGTAAAATAACCTTTTTCAAATGACCGTATCGATTCTCTAAACATTTCATAATACAAGTGGGTCTTTCTGATATAAACATTCTGATTTGAGTTCTTCACACAAATTGTCTTGTCTAGTTGTTTGGCCTCTAGATGGACTTTGATTTCAAGCTTCCACGTAATATAGTTTTTCCCCGATAAGTCGAGGGCTGTAAAATCAACACTCGTTAGAATCGACATATTGAACTTGAAAATTTACGAATTATCTATAAAGTTTTGATAGTCCCTTTGGGTTGACTGAAATCTTTTCTACGACTAGAGCGTCGTGCTGATAACGTGTAATATATAACTAAACCATAAGTTACAAGTATGTAATTAAGATGTGAGGAATTAAGTTAAGATAATGAACTACCCTTTTTATTCTCTGGTTTTTCATACATTATAAGTTACAACAAAGGGGTATTTATACTAAAAAACAAGTGCCCGTATAGTGACACATAAAGTTAGGATGTGTAGGACATGAGAGTATTGAAACTTGGAAGAAGGCACCTCCTCCTTGCATGCATGAGTTGGAGACAAGTCTCTCCTACTGAGGGCACCCATGGCTTCAATCTTAAGGAAAGACAATTTATGGGTAGCCCCAATGTCCATAACAGATAGAAAAATTTATAGCAATTAGATTGAAGAAAGACAAGCAAATTAGTCCACAAATATGGTAGTGTTCACTAATAATATTTCAAAAAACTCATAACTCATAACTCATGGGAGGTTCTTCATGGTATGTATAACTTTTTTTTACCGGTTTGTGTTTTTTTTTACTGGTTTGTATTCTATTTGCTGGTTTGTATTTTGCTACAATGTATTATGAACAAACGTAATGCATTATTGATGCGTCAGAGAGTGACTTACCGAAAATTATCTTTTCACCGATGGTGATGAGATAGGGACGACAGTACTTGTAAAGACACTCTAACGCTCAAATCAGTTCAATATAGTAGGTTGAAAGTCAAACTAGCAAAGAGTAAGGATCAACCCCCCTTTTTCAGGACAACAACCCTTGATTGGAGTTGTAAGAGTTTAGCTTCCACCTTAGAAATCAAGAATTCGAGGCACGCTGACAGTTTAAAAAAAAAATTTGGACAACTTATGTTGTTTATATGGGCGTGCAATATTGTTTATATCATTGCAATGACATTGATACATTAATGAGACGTGATAAACACCATAACTGTCAAATTTAAACTCTAACAGAAATGAGTCTAAAGTCCAACTAAACAGTTAACATCATAAAGCCAACTGAAACTACGTACCTATAGTCCAACTAAATTACTTTATTTTATACCTTTATGGTGTGACATTGATACATTAATGAGACGTGATAAACACCATAACCCTCAAATTTAAACTCTAACATAAACGGGTCGAAAGTCGAACTAAACAGTTAACAGCCTAAAGCCAACTGAAACTATGTGCCTATAGTCCAATTGAATTATTTTATTTATACCTTTATAGTGTGTTTGGATGAAGGAATCATGAAGTTGTGGATTCATGAGTCCTTTGAATTCATGATTCCATGGGTTCATTACTCAAAATGATTTCTATTGTGTTGTTTGGTAACTTATAAGAATTCTACTATTTATAATTATTTGACTTTTTCGTAAAGCTTATTCAGAAAAATAATTAAAGAAACCTTTTTTTCGAACATCGTTTTTTCAAAAGCATTCGTTTTTTATTCTTTTCTTAGAAAAAACATTTATTTTAAATTTTTGTTTCCGTTTTTTTTCAGGAACCGTTTTGTTCCCGAAAAACAATTTATTTCTTTTGTAAACCATCTTTCCCGAAAATATATTTCAGTTTTCGTTTTTCCAAGATAATTGTTATTCTCCGAAAAACTAATTTTTTGTCGAAAACATTTTTCTTCGAAAATTGTATTTTTCGAGAAAAACGGTTCTTCGGGGAAAACGATTTTCATGAAAAAAAATTAGAGAAAAACCGGTTTTGAAAAAAAAAAAAATTTAAAACAATTTCGGAATAAAGCAATTTCAGAAAAAAAAAGGTTACCGTGGGAAAAAATGATTTTCTAGGAAAAAAGAATATCGGGGGGAAACAATTTTCAGAGATAAGCGGTTATCGGGAAAAATCTCGAGAAAAATCGATTTTCGAGAGAAAACGAATCTTGGGAAAAGTGATTTTCGGAACAAATGATTTTAGCGAGAAAAATACGGGTTTTCAGTGAAAAAGTTTTTTGGGAAATTATTATTTTTTTATTTTAGGAAAAAAATTGTTTTCGGGAAAAAAGTTACGATTTTCGGGGAAAAAAACAAAGTAAGCAAAAAAATATTTTTTAAAAGAAATATTTTTATAAAATTAGTTTTAGGTTTGAAATTTTGGTTCATTAATCCAAAATTCTACCAAATCTTAGTCGGTAGGGTGAGATTTTGGTCAAATACAAATTTTAGACTTAGAGCATCTCCAATGCAAAACTAAAAAAAACTCAAATTGTCCTATGTGTCAAGGCTCAATTGAGTTTCTCTTTCCTATATGTCAATGTTGAGATCCTCAAGTCAAAAGACATCTTCAATGCAACACTTTAAAAACTTAAAAATAACTTAGGTATCATTTCCTAAATGGTTAGATTTGCTTTTGATATCGAGTGTCAATTGAGATCCTCAAAAGAAATCTTAAATATTGAGTGTCAATTGAGATCCTCAAAAGAAATCTCAAATATTGAGTGTCAATTAAGATCCTCAAAAGAAATCTCAGATATCTCAACATTAAATGATGCAAGTCATTTTGAGATCCAAATTGAGTGTTTCATTGGAAAGAGTTTTTATAAAAAAAAAGTTATTTCCCAAATAGCCACCAACTTTGTGACCAGCTTCTTGCCTAACCCTTTACTTTATCAATAATTCCCATATGACCCCTTTTTTCAGTTACCGTTAAGTCTCCGTTAACCAGTCATTATTTCTCTCTCCTCCATCTCACCACTTCTCTCTTCCACCTCATGTATTCGCCACCTCACGTCTTCACTGGCGAAGGTCGCTGGCCGGCCAATTTCTGGCCGACGACTTCCAAACACACCATTAATAACCTAAGTTCAATAAACTATGGATTTTACCTCTTCTGGGAATCGAACCTGGGACGTCCAAAGTTTCAGAGATTATGTCAATATTATTGACCACTTGGACAACCAATTGTTGACGAACCCATTACCTATTGAAATTGCAGAGGGCGCCCAACGAGTTATACCGAGCAGGTGTGGCTTGGGCGGGCAAATGTCTTAACCCAAGTCTACCCATTAAAACTCGGCGGGGCGGACAGGTTCTACCCCAATCGAGCAGCGAATACCCATGGACAGTTGCGGGGGTGCCCTCGGACGGGTCTGGGCCGACCGATATATTTCCCACCCCCCGATGGATGACATATTACCATGGCACATATTACCATGGCACATATTACAGCTTATTTCAAGCTAGTCCAAACGCGACCTTAGGTATCATACATCTATGATCTAACCGGGCTTCTTTACTGTACAATGACGACCGTATTTCATCATCTTCCCCACCAAGTTACTGTAAATTTCCCACTCGCCTTAGGTCTAGAAAGTCCGATCATCTTCCTAGATCAAAGAAAACACACACTCTCTCTCTCACTCTCCATAGTTTCTCACTCTTTTTGTCTCTAGATCTGGAGGGAGAGAAGAGAAGCAATGGCAAGGAAAATGGAGTGGGCAGCAAGAGCAGATCATCTAGGAGGAATTCCTAGAAAATTGATGATTATGAGCGTTGGAGCTTTCGCTAAAATATTCACCAGTTTCCTTAACTCCACTACTGTTCACAACTCTGAAACCCTAATTGATCTGGTTCAATCTCGTCCTCCTGGTGTACCTCTCATCACCGTTAGTAATCACATGTCTACGTTAGTCACTTCTGTTAAATCCTTTTATATTTTGTTCTTTTAACGTCAATTTACATGCAGATTACATGT
>BEHA01002522.1:193477-221604 GCA_002897215.1 Eschscholzia californica subsp. californica | reverse complement strand
CCGCCTCGAACCCGGTAAATGGTTTTATCTTCATACCATTACCGTCCCATTTAATAAACGGGGCGGTGAAACCCGTTCCATTAGGGGCGGATTCGGGAAAAAACCCACCGGTTCGGACTAAATTGCCACCCCTAGTTTGAGGAAGAAGGGTAGAGAATGGTTTTAAGAAGATGAAGATGGTTTGGACTTTGGGATTATGGTGTTGAGGGGGTATGGCTTTATAGAAGCTGGGAGGATCCTTAGGGTTCTTGGGCCCCGTCCTACCAAACCTAGCCCTCATAAGTGCATGATCTCCCATTGGGCGAATCTGGGGGATAGATTGAGTGTGAGTGTTACCTTTAGCATGCTGGCTAATCTTTCTTATCTCCCCATCCATCAGTTGACCCTTCACCTTCTCAAGGTGTATCTTAGAGTATGGGACTTTGTCCGCGTGGGGAAGAGAAAGAGTGGGATTTCTCGAAACCGGTTTCACCATTAACGCCTCTTGGAAATCTATGGCTACGTAAAATTCAGAAATCACCTCTGCTATACCTTTAGCCATCTTATCCCATCCTTCAACATCTTTTCCCATGGGAATGCAGATAGATTTTTTGCTGTTGTTACCATCTCCTACTTTATGAGCCCAAATATATTCTTCTCTCTTGTTCGCCATAACTTCCCACAACCAAAGATTAGATCCATCTCTAAAAATAGCAAGTTTCTGAACTTCCCTCTTTTTTACCTTATCATTATAAGATATAAAAGTGAAGGCCCTCAAGCTCTTGATACCTTCTGACGTTAGATTAATAGGCTAATAGCCCATTCCCTATAAGAACCTTGTTCAGAGATGAGAAATCTGCCTCCTCGAAGCTGGGAGAGGAGGATTCTCTTGTTTTCTATGTCGATATATATACCGTTCATGGATTAGGAGAATTGATAAGTTTAAGAATGTATCCTACCTAGATGTTGTAGTTCATTGGGAGGCTTGGATGTCGTGAGATATCCGCTTTAAGCCACCCCTCTCTCTGTATATAGCTTTTTCTCCTTTAATATATTCATTCTAAGTTTCAAAAAAAATATATATATACCGTTCATGACTGCCATCTACTAAAGTCCGGCGAGACTGTACCCCCTATTGATACACTCAGCTCACCAGACGGCGCTATACCAAAATGGCAAAATCTACGATTTTGTGCAGTGGCAGTAGCGATGGACTGGTTTACTGCGATCTCAAGGGTAGGAGTTGCTGCCGGAAGTTAGTCGATGAACACCCCCTTTTCCGACGAAAGCCCAGAAATACGGTGTGCCCTATCGATGCACTCAGTTTACCAGTCGGTGCTATACCAGAATCTACGATTCTGTGCAATGGTGTTAGCGAGGGGAATGGTTTACTGCGATCTCAAGGGTGAGTTGTGTTAGTGTTACCGGTCGATGATCGGAAAAGTACGCCTGAGTCAGAGCTTCAACCACTTTCAGAGTTGACTTTTTCTGAAAACTTCCTTTTAATCTCATTATAGCAGTATATGAAACATATGGATCAGGTAGAATCTAAGGGTCCTTGAAATCGTTGTTGCATCAGCTACACCATGATAAATTAGGCTATTGGTAGTACATATACCCTATGTATCAGGTCAATCTGCTATGTTTTGTTTGCCATAGTTTTTCTTCTCTCAGTTTATGTGAGAATTTCTGTTTTTGTGATTCTGAATCCATCTGAAGCTCTTCTTTATCTCTAAGGTGTAGTTGCATACATTCCCAGAAGGAAAAGTATCCCAAGAAGATGCACATATCAGACGATTAAAATGGGGAACTGCTAGCCTAATTGAGCGAGCATCAATAACACCGATAGTTTTGCCAATTGTGCACTGCGGTTTTGAAAAGGTATGTTTGTATATGACTTGTTCATCTGTTCCAATAATGCATGGTGAAGTATATTACTTTTATGCATGACATTTTGTTTCCAATACTACATGGTACTGAAGTTGGCCTTTTATGTACTTCCCATCTTTTTGAGCCCTTCCAAATAATACTCAACCTGGTAGATCAGAGTTGTCTACCACTTTTATTGGAGTATACCTTCCGATATGTGGACCCAGCTATGGCCTTTTGTATGCGTTATATTCGCCCTTTAAAACTGATTGAGACTTGTATTTCATTTTGATAATCTGATTTACATGAATGAGTGTCTGATGAGGGACGAGCACCAACTTAATGATTTCGAAGGATACTTTGTTGAATGTATGGTTATATTCTCTATTTGATTGGGAAACCTTGTAAATTTATGGTTTCTTGCTACTTGACCATGTTGGAAGAATCCATAACGTAGTTTTTGAAACCCTTCATCTTTGTGTGCAAGTGCAACCCTCTCAACTTCCAAGTGGTTTAGAAGTCTTAACCCATTTAGTTTCTTAGCTTTTGTACAATTGGTAACATTTGTGACTATTTGATTCTGAATCATGTAGAGCCAAGTGAGGATAGCTTGGCTTGTGAGTGGAGTGTGGGGAAACACTACAGACCCGAGTTCGAGTCCTCACTTGGAAACTGGAGGCTTTGCCCAGCCGTTAACAGTTAACTCCAGGGCACGGGAAAAAATAAAACAAGAAATCCTGAATCATTTAACAGATATTCAATTGGAACTGGGTTAGAACGCAAAAACTCTTAAGAAATCAAACAACCTTGTGCTTTGTTCTTTCCCTCTCTCCAGTCTTATGTTACCTTCAAATTGTTCCTTGTTATTTCAGGTTATGCCGGAAGAAGCTTTCTTTGGGAGAAGGCCTCTTGTCCCACTGGTCAATAAAGATATTAAGATCGTTATAGGCGAGCCAATGGAATTCGATCTTCCGAAATTGAGGCGAAAAGCTATATCCGTGTCTCGGGAACAATCTATTAGCAACTTAGGGTGGCCAACCACCTCTAGTCATGGTCTGGACGAGGCAGCACAAAGATGGCTCTATACATCAATGTCCGATCAGATCCGTACTGTTATGGAAAGCTTGCGCGAACTGAGTAGATCATTTATAAAATTGAAGGTATGAAATTTTAGGTTTTCATTATTTTAAACTGCAAAAGAGAAATCCAATTATGACAGATCAACATTGGGTGGAGGGTTACATTGTCTTCTACTTCTCCAAGATTCTGCAGGTATGAGGATGACAATAATACTCCATTATATCTACACATATATATATATATATATATATATATATATATATCATCTTAAACCGTATCTCACGTTTGAGGAACATTAGATACTTCATTATATCTACATATATTTGTTAGAACTTAGAAGTTTAGAACAAACCATTGTTAGGTATTTTTTTTTCCTAAACTAGATTTGAAATCTGGTTCGAAGTATGAATAGACTCGAATCAGACTTCAAAATGTTTGTTTTTGTCTAACTTGTGGTGTCTGACTCGTGTAAATGACTAATTCAGATTGATCTGAGTCAATTTGGTTTAGACTATTCAGACTCGTACAAGTCAGGCGAGTCAGATTCAGACAATGAAAAGAAACAAACACCACTTTACGTTATCTATTTATCTATTAGGGCTGAAGGTCGCCTTGGCATGGGTCTAGTTAGGCTGGGTTGTCGGTCTGCCAAGCCCAACCCACAGTTTATAAATCTCAATAGCCCATCACAATTATAGGAAGTCGTCTATGTTCTATCCAATGATATCGTCAATCAACCTAAAAGAATAATTTTGAAGGGCTTTTTCAACTTGATCTTTTCAGACACTCTTGTTGCTAGAGAAATTAAAGACAAATTTAGATATATTTATAGGTAAATTTAAAGACAAGGACATTTCACTCGACAACGAAAACAAAAAAGACCTAAACTAACCTTATAGAAATTTACTCTTTCAGCTCTCTATCATTCATAATAGTCTATAAGGTTTTTATTCCCTATTTTAATAAACTGACACGACAATAACTATAATATTTCTCCGAATCCTCGCCCCCTTCGACACAGAACAACAAAATTAGGAGCACCACCCTTTTTGCTACAGGTATGTTGTTATCATAAACATCACACCCATTCCTTTCATCACCTTAATCGCTGCCTGAATTTTCAATTGGCATCTCAAACCTGCACAGAGGACAAGTATTTTTCTCCTTCAACCATGTAATTAAGCATTCATTATGAAACATATGATCACATGGCATCTTAAGAAGGTCATTCCCCATCTCAAAATCGTCGTAACAAACTGCACACACAGCTGCCGATTCAGATTTTTCCAACGTCTCCAACTGCTCTTGCTTCTCCAATTTCATCTTCTCTAACGCTTCAATCGACGACTTAGATGCTGGCTTAATAACAACTCCGTTATTTTCAAAAGCCGTTTCATATTGAAACCGAGCTGACATAATATCAATGACTATGTCAATTCTTTCTGGCTTTTTTTCCATAGCAAGAGCGAAAATTTCTCCACTATACTCTTCTAAACTCTGCTTCAGTCTACTAGCGAAAACTGAATCAAAAACATCATGAAAAACAAGTGCATCGATATCGTAAAATGGGTATTCGACATCTTCAGTTGCTTCTTCATCTAATGGAGAAAAATAGAAGTCATTAATGGGAAATTCGGTAACTTGAGAGGAACCATAAACGTTTGTAACACCAGTAGTTCGATTAACTAATCCAAGCCAATTTTCAATGCGTAGCTTGATGAGAACTTGAGTTTCCCTTAATGGGTTTTCCACACCATTACCAGGAAAGACTACAACCTCTCTTTTAACTACATTACTGGACCTCTGTGGATGGCTCATTGTATTTTCTCTCTTCTCTTCCTCTCTCTCTGAAACTTGAGAGAAATGAAAGGGGTATGGGTGTTTATAAATAGAGAGGTTAATAAATTCATACAATCCTTATGGAAGATCAATTAGAACCTAAAAGAAAAGATGTTAAATCTTTATTTAATGATCATAGATTCTATCTTTCAACTTTTGCTATCTTTAAATGAATGATTCTGATACTAAATCTCTTAGATCTTCTGAATTTAAGGATAGTGATGTTGGGCTTGTTTGGTTTTGTTTTTGAGCCAAAAACAAAATCTTCTTTTACCAAAAGAATTGTCCGTACAAGTGGAAAAAGTGATATCTCAAGAGGTCCAAGCATTTTTGTTCTTTCTATCCTTGGACCTTGTGTGTATGGAAACAATTACTAAAAAGATCCTTTTACATTAAAGATGTGAATAAATACCTTAACAATCTCAAATTCAATAACCTAAAGATTCTACAACCTTCCGGGATGGAACCCGGAACCTCCGGGGACTTTTGGAGTATATGTCAACATTTTAAACCACTTGGGCAACCAAGTGTTGACCCTTTTATTTTTGTAAGTGCCCCCCAAATTATAGTGATTTTGTAATTTTGTTTCAACGGTAAGTTGGATTTTGCTCTACATGGGTTAGAATTGATGACGTCCGAAGCGGTCTTCCACACATCTCTAGAAAAATGACCTATGTGTCCTTCGGTGGATTCCTTCTTTCTACTGTAATAGAGATTCAGGGTTCTTGCAAAGATACTTTCATGTTTGAGTCAGTTCAGTGTGCAAGTGAAAATCAATGCAGTCGTAAATGTAAAGTTATGATTCATTCCTTTAAGCGCAAACATTTTACGTTTATATAGGTCTGTATGTCGGTGGTAGAACATTAGCTTGATGATAGCCGTTAGAGGATAATCATTGAGCGTGATCCTATCTTCTGATAATAACGACATGATTGTATCTTCTGATCAAGGAATGAAATTTCGGTTTCGGTGAAAATTTCGGTCGGTCCAAAAGTGGAAACGTTTCGTAGAAATGTTTCGATCAGTGTGGAAATCTTACAAATCTACAGAAATGATAGAAATATGATGCAGTTATGTATAACAAGATCATTAAACCATAATGAAGCATAAAAATGATGTTTAACATTATCTATTAGTTTGAGGGAGTATTAACAATTACACAGTAACTTCCGGGGGTAAATTGAATAATTTTTTGGCTATAACACCCAAAAGATAACATTCTTACTGATAATAATTAACAAACTATGTTAGTTTGAGAAGGTATCGTCAATTACACAGTTATATTAGAGGTGTTACTAAGATAAATCAATTTAGGCAGTTAAGTCAAGGCGTAAATCATTCAAATAGATTTAAAAACCATGAAAAACAAAACATAAAAAATCAAGAAAGATCTAAGAGAAATGAAGATGAAAAAGACGAAGAAATGGATATGTTTCTAGTATTAGTTTCTACGGTTTTTGTGCTAGACTTCTACTATGTCGGTCGAAATTTCCATCATGTCGGTGGAAATTTCGATATTTCCTACAACTTCGGTGGAAATTTCGATCATGTCGGTGGAAACTATGCAGAAAATAGTTGTAAGTGTTATTTCGTGCACCTAATCTCATTTTAGGAAACGTTTCGCGAAATTTCGGTGAAATTTCGGGAAGTTTCATTCCTTGCTTCTAATAACAACAACACGATCGTATCTTCTGGTAACAACGACATGATCGTATCTAAAAACGACATGATCTCATCTTCTGGCAACAATGGTTTATATTAAAAAAGTGGACACTATTTGGCCTTCTGCATAGTTGTCATTCTCTTGGGCAGAACAAAGTTCAAGGTGTCGAGCTTACTTATGCAAACCTCTATACTATGCCTAGGGGTGGGACAAAGGCCCGTGAGTCCGGATCCGCCCAAGTTCGATGTGACCGTGGGCGTCCCATATCCGAAACGAACACTACTTGTCCGAACCGCCAAATTTAGTGTAGGCACGGACAAAAGGCTGTAACAGGCATTCCGCCCTAGTCCGATCGATAAGCCCGATCGATTGATATTTTCGAGTTAGTTAGACATTTTAATTTTATATAATTAGTATTTAGACTACACACTTATACGTATATGCATGGAAAGACTACATTTATTATTATAAAACTTTGTATGTTTTTCATCTCAAATAGTTTACATTGTGTGACTATGTTTTATGGGTTTTGCTTGGATGAAATCTTAATGAGTATTTTTTTATGGTCACTAAAGCAAAAAATAAATAAACATAGTACCAGAGTCTGACCGGTCCGATACCCGGATTCGGCAAATTAGGCAGGCACAAACGAGCAACGGACAACGAAACTTCGATTTGTCGGGACGTCCGACGGCACAAATTGAGAATTTGTCCGTTCTGTCCGGAAGGGAAGAGTAAGTAACCGTGGACTACCCATCTGGTCTGTTTCCCACCCCTTAACTTTGCCTCTTTGGTTAGAGCAGGGATCAGATAACAAAGTTGACTCAGATCCACCCCCTCTCCTGCTTTTAGGCTAAAGCATGGGTCAAGGATGGGTGGGATTTTGGCCCGGAAACCCGGAACCCGCCCACGGGCCACGACTGTCCGAGTCCGAAGGGTCCGTGACCGTCCGATGCCTGAATCGGTCCGTACCAGCCCGAACGAAAGATCTTAAGCGGACAGACGCGGGCATAGGTCTTTACCCGGTGGTCCGACCGAGTCCGCCCGTTTATATATCGTCCGCCCGACCGAACCCATCCACACCCGTCCGTTTATACTACCCGTTATACCCGTCCGCCTATATGATTGATTTTAAGCCTTTAAATTTGTAGAGTTAGCTGCAACCATTATATTTCAAGAGTAAAAATAAATAATCCTAGAAATCACTTTTCTTAATCTTGTCTTCGTCGTTCTACTTCTCTAGTCTCTATCTCCTCCAAAATCTCAGTATCTCATCAATAACCCGAGAATCCACAATAAATCGATCGTAATCCATGAGAAGAAGCATAGAAACAGATCATAATCCATGAGAAATCTCAATGCTTATCTTGCGATTTTGAATTCATTTACTTTTTAGAATTGTAAAGTGGGAGTTTTCGAAAGTTGTATTTATCGACTAAACATTTTTTATTTCGAATAAAAGTTTTTTTATTTGTTCATTAGTGACCGGTGTCCTCCCGACCGATACCCGGTTTGCCCGACTATTAAAACGGTTACGGACAGGCACTTTGTTGGAGAAAAATTCGAAATGTCCGCCCGTTTTGTCCGGATGTCCGAGTGGACACTTAGGACTCGTGTCCGTTTCGCCTGGACTGGTTGAGTTAGTGTCCATTTCCCGCCCGTCCGGACCGATTCCCACCCCTAGGTCAAGGTGCCTAGGCGATTCATGTCGACCTTTTTCTTCTTTCTCTACACCTTGTTCTTTTCTACTTCTATTATTGTCTCTTATAATTTTATTAGTGGAGATCTTAAAACTCTTTCCTAGCAGTTAACCAATAAGAGAGAGGGGTGATTAGAGAAAGAAAGAGAAGTGAAGAAGGAGAGATAATAGTGACCGGCCGGAGGAAGTATTGGTGGTTAGAGGAGGGGAGAAAAGAGAATAAAAAGAAGTACGGAAAAAAAGGTGACAAAGGATGGGGAGAGAATGAATTTTTGATAGAGGGGTACACAAGGAAAAAATAAGTCAACAATTAAAGTTGATTGGCGGAAAAATTAAAAGGGGCTAAAATGGAACCGTGTCATCCGCGAGGTGGGTGGCTTTTGGTGAGTTGGTTATCTTTACGAATCCAAAATAAAATTATCCGTTTTTATTCACAAACCATTTTGAATGGGACACCATACTAGAAATGATATGATGACAAAGGAAAGTTATTTTAGAGATCACAAATGTGAACTTTAAATTTAGACTGTTCCTTAATATTCTTTTTTTCATAACTTAGTTATTTTAAAACAATTATACAAAACCACGAGATTGTGTCTCCTCTTTTTTTCCTGTAAAAAATGAATTTTGCTCGATTAAAAGAAGTTGCAGTTTTTCGAACTGAACACATGGTTTCAATAAACATTTAAAATAACCTAAAGGCTGGTTTTAGGTTATTTAAACGGAATCGAACATGGTCTTATTACACTTCAACTATTTAAGTATAATATGTGACTTGTAAAGTGTTTACATTGAAAAGCTTTTTCTTTACAGTATCTCTAAAATGAACAGTACCTATGAAACAGACGTTTACCTCTTCGAAACTAATTCGTGATCGAGTTTACCCACTTCAATAATTGGTAACTGGGTTTACCTCCTGACTTTATATTATTTTTGGCAAATAGTATTTTTAATAAAAAAGGTAAGTCTCAATTACCAATAAGTACAGAGGGGTTAAAGTAAATACTATTTAAATATCTACTATTCACTCTTCAGACCTTCTTTTTTTGTTAAAATGTAATTCTTGACACTTAGAATTTATACTGTTTTTCTTGAGTGTCTCATTAGAAATATTCTTGTGCTTATTTTCCTAAACCCTAAATTCTCTTTTTTATCCTGATTACTTTGCATTAAATATTTCAAATATTAACATTTATGATAGATTGGAGTGACTAAATACAACCAAAGAGATCGTAATTAAACTCTCTAGAAATAAAGTACAATACTAAAGATTCGCAAGAATATTTTGGAACTGTTATATGTCACTTTATTTTTGAGACAACGCACATATATGAAACGGCTCGCAAAGATTTTCTTTTGAGATATCGCCCTTACTATCTTTTGGATCTACTGAACTACACTCAAAGATTTTCTTTCTTGAAGGCACATTAGCCTAAACATTAGTATTGGGATTTGAAAGATCCAAAGGATTGTTCATGTGTCAATTATGGGTCCAAAAATTTCATACATATACAGATAGGACACACCAACTATACTGTGTATTTTTTTCTTTTAAATTTTATTTCAATTGTTAACGATCTCATAAAAAAAAAAATTGTTAACGTATTATATTAGGAATGGTCCAATGGTACCACGAATTAGCACTACACCTCTGAAGTTGAAAGTCGATTGTCTAGTGAACACTTTCTGGTAATTTTTATGTATCAGTTGTATATTGTCGTTCTAAAATCAGAAAAACTACATCAATATATAGTGTAGTTGTTGTAAATTGTCTATTTCAGTTGGAAGTTTTGACCTAGTTGATTTCAACAATTGAGCCGAATATAATTTTTTTTTTTTTTTTTTGTTGAAAGATAAATTTGCTTATCCAATCTCCAATGATCCATTTGGGACCGGACCCAAATTAAGAAAAACATTTGAAACCCAATTTTACATGTGAGAAAATAAGTTTTAATGGTAAAAGGGAAGACTTTGAAAAATGGAAAGTGAGAATTGGGAGAGTAGAAGTGGTGTGAAAAGCGTGGATGGTTGGAGACCAGACTCTTGGTTCATTTTCACTATGAATTATTCCTTATTGTATAAAAGTAAGCCCTTGTTGAGTAATGAATGACGCATTGAATAATCGTCACCCTGACAACATATAATATTTCTCTTTTGCAACGACATATAATATTGATATGAAAATAATATATTTATCTCTAAATGTATTGTTTGCTTTTTTTGTGAGAGTTAATTTGTAATCTAATTCGAGATATGAAATGACTCGATTAAGATTTCAAAATATTTATTTATGTCTGATTCGTCTAAACATTTGATTTAGATTGATTTTGCATTTGTTTGATTAGATGATACAAATCAGACTTATTAGTTTAAATCCTAATTCTCCTATCGCAATCTCGTAACTCCCTGGTTTCTCTAGAATGGTTATTGGAACTAAAATAGATTGAGTAACTGATTTAGAAATATATAATATATATATATATATATATATCACATGAAATAAAGTGTTGATCTTCTGGTTATGATTTGAGTTCACTTTATCTCTATTTTGTTTTGATTAAGACAAAGTCTGAGTTGAAGTGGGAAACTTCTTTTCTCTGAGTTATAGAGAGATAGACAATAAGCGGATTACCAGTAATTCTTTTTTCGGATTAATCGAGATAGACAAAATTAATGGAGTCGAGGCGAGAATGAATCTCTTTCCTTAAGACATTTTACAACCCCGTAACGGTACCAACGATTAGGGTGTATGCTTTCGGGATACAACGACTATCCTTTCAGTTGATACTTCTATATTTTGAAAGCGGACGAACCTTCGTAAACAATATGAGCACTTGGACTGATGCGAATAGAACTTCTAGATAGTTGAATATTATAACTTCACTCCGATATTTCTCTCTTTGGAATTCCAGACATACCAGAATATTTCTAAAATCAGAATTATATTTTAGACACACTAGAATACTGATTTCAAGAGAGAAGAGAATAAACGGATTTTAAAAATATTCTAGATATACTAGAATATTTTTAAAATCGGAATTATATTCCAGACACACCAGAGTATTGATTTTAGAAGAAAAGAAGAGAATGAATTGGATAATGAATGAAATTATTTTGGTTGTTTATGTAGGAATTGACTAGACACTTAATTTGGGACACATCTCTTGGTATTTTGGGACAAAATCATTAGATTTCTGGGACGTAACTCTTGAAAGAGTTGGTTATATAACTGGGAAATTTCAGCTGAAATTTGGACCGTCCGATCAAGCTAAAACTCGCGGGCAAACATTGACCATTAGATAATCTTGAATTTATACCGAAAGCTGCCCAATGATTGAGGCAGATGACCATCGGATTAAGATATCTCGAAATCTCGAAGTCAGCCCGACACGGAGGTGACGCGAGTTGTTGGATCTTGCGGATCCAACTATTCTGGATTGCGCCCGAAACTAGCACGATGCTCTTAATCGCGTGACCGTCGGATTTGGTTCAAATCGCGCGGAATAAGCGCGAGCCGTCCAGATCAGGGCGCGCTTGCTTCGCGCAAATGGTCCCGAAATGCATTCTTCCTATTTGTCGTTTAGCCCCTAAAATGACCAAATTTTGTACAAACTTCAAACTTGATTTTCTCATTTATCCGGAATCGGATTCGACTGATTCTTGGCTCTAAATTTAAGAGCTCGACGAGACGAACACAATGACGCATTCCGTTTCTGAGTTTGACGAGTCAAGTCGAGCCAAATTCAGATTCGATTCTAACAATCCCCCACATGAATCCTAAACTTTTCAAATTAATGATATATATATATATATATATATATATATATATATATATATAAAAGGAGCCATGGGAAATTAGTCCAAAATAATTCCGTAGGACTTTAGTCCTTTTAGTGTTATTAATAGAATATTACGAGATAAAATTAGGTGGCGGCTTTAGGGAATACAGAAAAATCTCGAGGGAATAAGGACTTAGTCAACTATGATTGACTTAGGGGGCATATTTATTTGTTGACCCTAAAATTAATTAACATGTCTTTTGCCCTCTAGTCTTCATCTTCGTCACACCTCATCCCACCAGAAAATCCACCCACGAACATATCCAGCCATTACAGGTTCCAACCACCATCTTCAACTCATTTCTTTCTATATCTCTCTTTCCTTCTTCTCTCTTCCTCATTTTTCCTCTTTCTTTTTCTCTTTGAAGACTACTTCTCCAACTCATAATTTGAGTTGAAGAAGATGATGAAGGGGAAACTCCTTCGTCTTCCATTAATGGAAGACAAAGGGGTTTCTCCTTCGTCATTGCTGCAGCAGGGCAACAAGTACAACCATCTTTATTTAGTTTTGGAAAAACGTTATTACAAACAAGAAAAGCCACTTTGTTTTCTAACCAATCTCCCCCTCTTCCTCTCTCTCTCTCTCTTCCCCATTCTATTCAGATTTCTTTACATTCGTACACATCTCCGACCCAATCTCCCATCTGGGTAATCTTCAGTTTTATCACACGATATCACTTTCTTTGTTCCCGAAATTCCTAAGAGGTAAGAAGAGCTTCTAATCTAAATTTTCTCATGATGGCCAATACGTGGACAACTGTTTTTTTTATATGAACAACTATTTTCGGGCCCGGTGCGAGTCAATTATGCTTGACTTAGTTGACTTTGATTTAATAAGGGGACAACTCCATAAAGTCTCAAATACTAACAGTTACTAACTTGTGGACCATTAACAAAATAATAGTTCAAAATTGAAAACCTAAGTTGTCTTCTTCATCATCTTCTTCTTCTTCCTTCTTCTTAGTCTTGTTCTTATTCTTGTACTGCTACTAAAAGTAAACTATAGTTTCTACCACTTCCTTTTGTTTTTTTATCAAGCCGTAGATGAATGAAGAAGATAAAACTCATCAATCTCCACTCCCCTTACTTTTTAGTAAACAATAGTTTCTACCACTTCTCTTTGTTTTTTAGTGAACTATAGTTTCTACTACTTCCCTTTGTTTTTTATCAAATCCTAGATGGATTTTAATCAAACCCTACATTGATGGGTTTTGAAAGAATACAAAACAATTTCAAGGCAAAAAATCGAAGTGAAGAAGAAATTCTCAGAATTTCGTGGGAAATCTACGAAAATATGCTAAATTTTAGTGGCAAGTTTCCTTCTGTCTTGCCAAATTTTCGTAAGAAATCTACGTAATTGGCAAGTCAGATTTTTTTTTTTTTTTACAAAAACTCAGAAATTAAGATCTCTCGTGTTTTATCGATTTTTCACGAAGCACGAGCAACTCTACTTGTTTGTAAAAAAATTTAGAATTTTGAAATTTTTGATTTCTAGGTTTTAAAAGTTTAACGGGTTTTTAGATCTGATCTTTCTGGTTATGAATATCCCTTCAACAATTCCCTTCCCTGTGTTTGATGTCATAATCTTCTCCAAAAAAATTCTCTCTCTAGAAGTTTGGGTTGATGATGAAGATGAAGTAGTAGAAGAAGACCAAACTTACTTAGGGTTTATGAGGAAAGAGGGAGGTGTTAAAATAATACATCTAATTCTAAGAGGACTTGAGAGAAAATAATAGAGAGTTGTCCCCTTATAAACTGGTGTCCATATAAAAAAATTATTTATTTTGGTTGTCCACATAAGATAGTTGTCCATATAAGAAAAACGGTTGTCCACGTATTGTCCATATAAAAAAATTAATTATTTTGGTTGTCCACATAGGGATGTGTTCTTCTGTTTTTCTTCTTCAAGTGTATATGAATAATCGAAAAATGGAGTTTTTATATTTTTCTTAGATTTTTATTCTGATATTGTTAGTTCAATTTCAGAAATAGCTTCTCTTAGTATATTCATTATGAGTCAATTTCTGCTCAATTTTGTAAATAATAGAGATGAATGTTAAGTGTTTGATAAATTTCCTCGCTGAGTTTTGTTTAAATGAATTCCTTAGAAAAGTTTGTTCAGTTTCATGTGTATGGGATTTGTTTTTCTACAGGAACTAGGAGGTATTTCTTCCAAGGTGTTGTTCATTGAGACTCTATTACAGATCTTGTTGAAGAACAAGAATTTCATTGTCTATATCGAATGAGATTATCTTTTTCTTGTCCTGAAGTTGCTTATGATGTTATAAATGAAGGCTTTGTTGCTCTTATTGTAAAATCTATTAGTTTCAAAGGTGGTGGCCGGAATTTCTCGTGGTTTGAGGTGTGAGGAAGATGAAGATTAGGGGGCAAGAGACAAGTTAATTAATTTTTGGGCCAAAAATCAAATATGCCCCCTAAGTCAATCATAGTTGACCAAGTCTTTATTCTCTCGAGATTTTTCTTTATTTTCCAGAACCGCGGCCTAAAATTAGTGTTCCAATACTCTTAAGTCGATTTTAATACCAATTGGGTTTTGCATAAAGTACAATATCTCTAATGAGTGGTAAAAGTGCTTAAATAACAAATCTTAAAATAAAGTTGATAATTACTCATATCCGGTAAGTACCTTTATTTTCATACTCTCAATCCTTATATTATAGAATTGAAACTGCTTGAAACCACAACTATAGACCTAAACATGAACCAACCGTTAATAGAGAATAAAATGGCCCATGAAAGAGAAAAAAAGAAAGTTGACATGAAAATAAAAGATGTTGACTACAACTTGTAACTTTTTCTAGCCCTGCTCTTTAGGGCAAAGTATCACCGTTTATTAACATTTAATTCTTGGTGGAAGAGTCTCGCAACAAATTATAGGTTGACCGTTTATTATTTTATTTGTTTCACTATGTTGCCCCCTAGGGTTGGGAATTTGGTCCGAAAACCCGGACCCGCCCGTGTCCGCCCACGTCCGCAAAGGACCGGGACCGCCCGTGACCGAATCGGACAAGACCCGTCCGACCGAGAAGGCTTTAGCGGACGGTCACGGACAAAAGGGCCTACCCGGAGGTCCGCCCGTGACCGACCGCTTAAGTGAAGGTCCATCCGCCCGTCCGGATTACCTGCCTCTAGCCCGAAAGATTACTGACCCTTAGATTTCTTAGGGTTATATTTGAGCCTTTAGATTTGCAAGTGACTTATATATAAATACAAAACAAAACCTAAAATCATTTTACCCTTCTCCTGGCCACTTCTCTTCTCATTCCCAAATTTCTCAATGTAGGTATGACTGCTGAGACACATGTTTGAAGAACCCTAAATCTCTAACCTTTAGTCTCCAACTTTTCAACTTATCTTCAAGATTTCAACCCTCAAGGCTTCAACCGTTCGATCAACTCGGTAAGATATACTCATCTTCTCTTTCTTTTTGTTCGATCTACTCATCTTCTTCATCTTTTTGTTTGATCTACTCATCTTCTCTTTTTTCTATTCGATCTATTCATCTTCTCTTTTTTTTTCGATCTACTCATCTTCAGATCTAAACTCGGTAAGAGATTTTCTTCTCTGTTTGTTTCTATTTTAACTTTGAATCTTTATTATTTTATCTGTTTAAATCATTATTATTATTTTGTTCAAGTCATTCTTACTTGATTTTTTTTTTGTTTTTCAGGATACAACAACATTACTGTCATTATCTTATGCAACATACTGTCATTTTAATGACTTTCTTGATTTGAATATTAACTTTTGTAATTTTTGAATTCATTTAGAGATTAAGTTCTAATCTTATAACTATAATTATGTAAATTTGTTACTTTAGTAAATTTTGAGTTTTGGCATTTGTTTAGGTATTTTAACACTATACCCGACGCCCGACCGACTGGTGCCCGGCATGTCCGGTTGGATAAAACGGACACGGGCGGACATTTTGAGGAAAAAATTCCGGTTAGTCCGTCCTTTTAGTCCGCCAGCCCGAGTGGTCATCGCGGAGTTTTGTCCGTTCCGCCCGGACCGGGAGCAAGTCTGCCCTCGGACTGCCCGTCCGGACCGATTCCCAACCCTATTGCCCCCAACAAACTATAGTGTTTTCTTGACATTCCGCAAGCGTTATTGTAAGGGTTATTTGTCAAATGACCCCTAGTTTATGACCAACTTTCCGCGTAGCTCTCTAGTTTATCAAAAATATCTAGATGATTTCCTTTTTGCCGTTATCGTTCATTGACTGTTAACTTCTTTTAAAATTTTCCAGAAATACCCTCTAGTTATTACCACACAGTCAACTCTCTCTCTTTCTCTCTCTAAATTTTTTTCTCCCATCATCTCTTTCCCAAGATTTTCCCTCTCTAAAAAGCTATTTAATATCTTCTTCATTTCTTTATTCCAAATCTCACTTTCTCTCTGAAATTATAAAAAAGCCAGATTTTGATTAAAAAAAATCTATTTTGTTATAGTTATGTCAATACCCCACATGTTCATCTATTTTGTTATAGTTATGTCAAAATCCTATAAATTTATCAGAAATGAATCCTAGAACATCATCAGATGTTCATCATCATCATAAAAAATTTGTCATGAACAATAAAAAAAATTTAGAGATTAAATCCCAACATTATCATTCATCATCAGCAACAAACAAAATATTGGAATTATATCCTAAAGGGTTATTTCCCAAATGGCCCCCTACTTTATGACCAGCTTCCCGCGTATCCCCTTGCTTTACCGAAAATACCCAAATGGCTCCCTCTCCGCCGCTAACGTCAAATGTCCGTGAAATTATTTTTCCCTATCCCGAAACTACCCTTCCACGTTTTCATTTCTCTTGCCACCTCATCATCTTCTCTGATAAGGTCGCCGACCGGCCAAAATTTCCGGCAACCTTCATACTTAAATTTATTTTTTTTGGATTCTTCTTTCTTTCTCTCAACTAAGGTTTGGAAAAACCCAAACCCTATATCTGGTGAGTATTTAATTACCATAACCGTCCCAATAATTAATCGGGGTGAGTATTTAATTACCATGCCCGCCCCGATTAAAGGTTGGGTTCAAACAAAGTTTTGTATTTTGTTTCAATAAAGTTATTTTTAACTTGAAGTAATACATTATTGTTAGCAAAATTTTATAAGAATTTGAGTTTATCGACCATAAATACTATAAGTACACCAATATTATAAAAATTAATTAATAAATATAAGATTAAAGTTTTAAAAACATAACTTTAAATGTAACATATATTTAATATACAACATACTACTCGGGGCGGGGCGGGGTTTACTATCTAATACCAAACCCGTCCCGAACCCGATTATTTTTTTAACTTCATACCATACCCGAACCGTTAAATAAACGGGTCGGTAAGAACCGTCTCATTAGAGGCGGGTTTGGGCGAAAAACCGCCGGTTCGGACTGAATTGCCACCCCTATTTAGGTTTCTCCAAACCCTAGATCTAGTTTGTGAAAAACCCAAACCAGGGTTATTGAAGGTTACCATTGAAGCTTCAAATCTGGTTTGGGTTTTCCCCAAACCAGATGTAGGATTTGGGGAAACCCAAACCGTAGTGGAGAGAAAAAGAAAGAAGAAATCAATTTATTTTTTTTAAGTATGAAGATCGTCGGCCGGTTATCAGGAATTTTGGCCGCATGAAGACCTTATCAGAGAACATGATGATGTGGCAAGAGGGATGACGTGACAGAGAGAGGTGATTAGATGGAGGAAAGAAAGGTTGACAACACGGAAGGGTACTTTTGGGAGAGGGAATAATAATATCACGGGCATTTGACATTAACGGCGAAAAAGGGGTTATCTGAGTATTTTTGATAAAATAGAGGGCTACGCGGGAAGCTTGTTATAAAGTAGGGGTCATTTGGAAAATAATCCTATCAAAAATCATCATTAACATTCATCATCAACCACAAACAACATTTAGGGATTGAATCCCAATAATTAAGTTTGTTTAAGAAAGGGTGAAAAATAGGTTGAACAAGATAAAACTCAAACCTTTGTGATCATCAAAGGCATGAAGCCTATTTGTTCTTCAACTATTGGTTGAGTCAGATCCCCAATCAAAATCATCTTTATCTTCTGTTGCGATTCTTCATCTGTATGGATACATCGATAGATCCTCAATTGGCACCATAGAGGATGCTAGTTGAACAGACCTGGAAATACCCTAAAGTAAGTCTCAAAACAACAACTATGAATATACCACCATTGAAAGACATAATTGCAAGCATAAGAAGGTAACTAGTCGCCGAATTGACACCAAATAACACAACCACCGATAACTTGCCCAGTTTCTGACCGTAGTTTTGAAAGAGAAATGGTGAGTTTATACTTGAAGAAGAAGAAAAAGTTGGATTAACAGATTTTCCCTTTGCAATGCTCTTGGATCTGAGACGTCTTTCTTCCATATAGTGGTAATACTGGGAGTACATTAGTACACTAGTACTAACAATTAGACTCGAAGAAAAAGTTATCATTTAGGATATATCTTATATCCTAAGTTAATAAATTTAGAGAAAGATAGAGAAAAAACGGGGAATAGTTTAAGAGACAAAATATGGTGGGTTGGTTTTACCTCTTTATCTCTCTACACTTCATTATTCAAGAAGAAACTGGTCAGGTGGACGTGTCGTTTCACACAATATGAACATTTCTCATTACAAATGATGGGTTGGTTTTATCTCTTTCTTTCTCTACACTTAATTTTCAATCTCCAAATTCTTAGGCCTAAAGATTTTATCAACAAAAAAGAAGCTACTGAGGTGTTTTGTTGAGAGAGAAAAAAATGTTTTGATGATGAACATTCCGGTTGATGAGAGAGAGATAAAGTTTTTAGAGAGAGAGATAAAAATTTTAGAGAGAGAAACAATTTGGGACCATAAAGAGTTGGCCAAAACTATTTACAAAGCTACTTTGACTCTTTAGAGAGTCCAAAAGTTGGAATGTTTTCACATTCTCTGTAAATAAGGTTTTGCTATTTACAGAGCACATAGAGATTAAAGTCAATTTTTGATAAGGATCAAACTGAAAAAATATATATTGATTATAGAGTAGAAGATATTTTATCTCCTTCATTCCTAAAAACCACCACCAACACCTTTCGCCATCCCAACAATCACCACCAGAACTATGAACAATCTACTAGAGACACTAGTAATGGAAGAAACTAACAATGAAGAAGGTACATTAATGTAGCAGCTTGGTGGTCAAGAAGTTTCATTAATGGAAGAGTGTTTGATATAGTATAATTCAACTACAACTCTTCATTAGACTCATATATCAACATTCTAAGTGAAGACACAACTTTAGAGGTAAGATAAACTAATTTGTGGTGATTATTCCAAAAAGGAACTTAGATTTCTAGGTCAATATTTTTCCCAAACTTTTATGAACAACTCAAATTTTCAGTGAAATAATGCTTAGAACGATGAGCATTTTCGGTGACGTTTTTACCAAAAAAATTTAGTGAAAAACAACAAATACTATAAGAAAAATATGACAACAAATGCTTAGAACTGCCGAATTTAAATCGAAAATTTTCTTTAAAAACAATCTAGAGAAGCCTTGAACCCCTAACACATCAAGATCAAAGTAACTTAGTAAGAAAAAGTCCGACTTTAGCGGTCAACGGATGGTAACGGCAAAAATGAAGTCATCCGGATATTTTCGATAAACTACAAGAGCAAGATGTCATAAACTAAAGGAAATAGTCCTAATTTTAATCCGTTTTGACCCTTAATTTTCTTTCGAGAATCTTCCAAATTGAATATTCTCACTCTTCCGAAATAAATCCGGGTTTTCTCGTCGTCCCAATTCTCCTCTGTTTCCTAAAACACGGAAAAAAACGAAAGCTGTTTCAGAATACAAACCCAATTCCAACAGCTCCTATAGCAAACAATATCCAAACCCCAACCGCCTTTTCAAAACCCTATAAATACAAACCCTAAAACTCAAACTCAAGCTATCAAATCAAATCAAATCTTCCCCCAAATTTCCAGAAACTTCAAATATCACAGGTCAATTTCCATTCTGAACTTCTTCATCACTAACTGAAAAAGTGAATCAATGTCTCCTTCTTCACCAAAGAGAGAAGAAAACCCTAGTACTACAACTAGTTCTTCTTCTTCTTTTATTGAATTTCCAGCAGATTCTTCAAAAAAACGACATGAAATTGCAGAACTTGAAACTGTATTTAGCTATTTCGATGAGAACGGAGACGGAAAAATCTCAGCAATTGAGTTACAAAGATGTGTGAAAACAATTGGGGAAGAGATTAGTATCGAAGAGGCGGAAAAGGCCGTGAAATTTTCAGATTCAGATGGAGATGGATTATTAGGGTTTAATGATTTTGTGAAATTGATGAAATCGAATGGAGAAGAAGAGAAGATGAAAGATTTAAGAGAAGCGTTTAAGATGTATGAAATGGATGGGTCAGGTTGTATTACTCCTAAGAGTTTGAAACGGATGTTGGGTCGACTCGGTGAGTCAAAAACGATTGAAGATTGTAAGGTTATGATTCATCAATTTGATCTTAATGGTGATGGTGTACTTAGTTTTGAGGAGTTTAGGGTTATGATGAATTGATTTGAAGTGAAGGTCTCATTGAGATGACAATGGGTTTGAATAAAATTTCAAGGAAAGTGATTTTGATGGTTGCTACAATGCTACTTGGTTATGGATTTGTACATATGAATAGGCCCACACTTTTTTTTTTGATGTCATTAGTATAGGGTAGGGACATAAGGTCTTTGAAATATTCGAGATTTACTTAGGTATATTATATGCTGCAAAAGAATATCATTGATTCATAAACATTTGTTTGTTTTTTTGTTCGGCTCTCGTTTCTATCTTTTTAGCTTCTTTTTTATGTTTAAGAAATATATTTGTGTATATTATCGGCTACAATTCCAGTTCGTCGCCTATGACTCACTATCAACACCCAGGTTTGGCCAGAGCAACGAGTGATAACTAGGTTCCGTTGCATCAAGTCAATGTAACTAATTAAACCAACAATCCAAAATTACTCGATATCACCATCATTTTAGTTTATATGTTCCGCGCGGATAATCACAATAGTGACATTTAACATTGTTAAATCGACATATCCAAAGATTCTTTTCTTTCGGAAAGATGATTTAATCATAACATTATTATGAATTAGTTTATAGATACTAGAACATTACATAATCTGAGCATAATAATTGTAATGGGATTCAAAAGTACTTGAAGTTTGGATTTCAAGCACGCCATATTCCTGTTTCAAAATACCCGTCCTCGGTAGCACAAGCCCTAAACATCCCTGTGGTGTTAAATGGCATAGTGACTTCTCCTTTGGCCGAAACAGCAACAAGCCCAGCATGGCCTTTGGGAACAGACTGAATAACATAATCTGCAGCTTCCTTGAGAGATAAACCTTTGTACTCCATAAGTGCAGCTACATCTCGAGCAACGGTAGCTTTAATAATGGATTCACCTTGGCCTGTCGCCGAGACGGCACATAAACTATTTGCATATGTTCCTGCACCTATTATAGGTGTGTCTCCAATCCTTCCTACCATCTTGTTTACCAACCCACCTGTAGAAGTAGCTGCAGCTAAATTTCCATGACCATCAACAGCAACACATCCTACTGTTCCAATTTGGCTATCTTCATTAGCTATGTGGGTTTCTACCATGATTTCTTTGTCAATAGGTGGTGTATAATCAATCTGCACTCTGTTCGCTTCTATTGCTTGACTTAATCTTTCGATGTTCTCCGAAGTAATGAAGTAACTTGGATCTTCAGTTTTAACGCCCTGAAAAAATTCACTTTGATCACTTACACATGCGAAATAAAAGTGAACTCTTAAGACACTGAAAGCTAATGAATGGATAAATGTTGTAAAACCAGGAAAAACGGATTAGAAAAACGATAAGGATTTTTTTGTGTAAAATTGGGTACTAGGTATAAAGCTATACATAAAAAATATCCTTATCTTCTCCCATCCTACATAGAAACAACTCAATATTGTCAATTGGGAATTAAGGTAGGAATTTGGGTTGAAGCAATCGAAATCTAGTTAAATTTCATGTTGAAGGTGTGAACCAAAAGATGGTACTTGGTGGTATTTTTGTTTCTCTTCAAACCTAGTTCGCGGGATTTTAGTTTCAAAATAGACTAAAGAAACTGAAATTCTAGCAATCCCAGGAATCTCAAGTTTTGATACTATAACACACTTACTTGTTCTCGTGCGAAAGCCTCTGCTCCATCGAATCCCAAATAAGTATGAGGAGTTTTCTCCATCACGAGTCTTGCAAGCGATATAGGATTAACGACAGTGGATAAACCAGAAACAGCTCCACAATTCTGTGTTTTGCCATCCATTATACTTGCTTCCATCTCAACTGTGCCTTTTGAAGTTAAAACAGACCCTTTACCAGCATTGAAGTTTTGGTTATTTTCAAGTTCTCGTACCTATATATAGGAGGCAAAATCAATTCAGAACATAAGAAAGGCCAAATGATTAAGTTCATTTGAAAAGAATAGCGAAAATGATCAATGAGAAATTAAACTAAATATGTACAACGTAAAATGAAATTAGGGAACGGGCAGAGTGACCGTCGAAATACATTTAAAATCGAAATATGGCCATCATATGTCCCCCTAGTTTAGATTTTGCATACTAACATGTGTTGTTTCTTATATGGATGAGCTCCTAAAATAACATATATGGACGATCTTGTATACTAACATATACGCGTTATTTCTCATATGACCACGTTTAGAGTTCAGACGAAATGTAGAGATGACTCCCTTTCTATTTTTCAGTCCAACCATTGTTGAGTCATATTTTGACTTGCTTGTCCAAGTGGTCGAAAGTGTTGACATAAACTCCAAAATCCTGGAGGTTCCAGGTTCTATTCTCAGATGAGGTGTAATCCATGGTTTATTGAAATCGGGTTATTAGAGGTATAAATAGCATAATAAATTTGTTGGGCTTTAGACCTCTTTCATGTTATTGGGTTTTAGGTTTCTTTCATTATCAGTTTAACTTGGGAGGTTATCGGACTTACCACATCTTCATGATGTATCAATGAACCCTAAACCTTAAATCCTAAGTTAAAAATTTTGTTATATGATTGGGAAGACAGAGCGATTAAACGATAGACAGGGCAAATAACTCGCATATGTAATAGAACATCTAGATGATATCAAGTACTACATCGAAAATGAAGACATGGGTAGTAAGTCTGAGACAACCAATTTATAGAAGAGTAACTGAGAAAATAATTTAGTATACGAAATCACACATAATAGAGAATGAAGAAGATTTGAAACAAACATTTACAAAGAAATTGATCAAAGGACCAAAAAAAAAGAAGAGAGAAATGTTAGTACGTACAACTAGTTCAACAACGTCTAAAGGTGGAAGGTTTGCTTTGAGTGCTTCAACACCTATTTCCAGACAGTGACGGAGTGCTGCTTCCCGTGGCTCTCTCCGTTCTGGTTTCATGCCCATTGATATATCTCCGGCACCTCCATGGAGTGCGATCGCCCAACCACCCATCTCTTCCTCTCTCTCTCTCTCTCTCTCTCTAGATTGATTGCAGGGCAACAATATTGAATCTGAAACTGCTGCCTCTGCTAATAATTAGGTTTTTACTCTCCAACTTCCAATCACTGTTCTGTCCGCCTCGGAAATCCAAAGAATCACGAGTCTATAAATTGAGTCAGACGACGGTGGAGGAGTTTTCTTCTTTTATAATACTACTAGTAGTAGTTGTTTCCCAAGGGTGATTGGTGGGTGACCAAAATATGAGCCCGCCCCCATGAATCAACTTGAACTAAACTAAACTTGTAAGTTGTTAAGCTGACGACCCATCTATAGGACCAGCTGATGTGTACTACTAATCTAATTTACCAAGTACTAAAAATGACCAAATCTTAATAATCTTGAAATAAATGGATCTAGTGATAATATGACAAGTACTTTGGCAGGAAGACCATCTTAAGTTATTTATCAAAATTAGAACAAGTTGACATCTTACTTTCAATTGAATTAGTGCTTTGCTGCCAAGGATTAGGTGATATGGATTGGAAAATGGATAGTAAATGTTAGTCGCTTAAACAATTAAATCTTTATAACAAAGAATCCCATTAACAAAACCTAATCCCTTGTCTTTTTTTTCTTTATGGAATACTTTGTCATGCTTTTTGGTATTTTTTGGCCACTGATATACCATTGGTGAAGTTTGGTGTCTCTTGTGTTATATTATCTTTTAAGGTGGTTCTTAGTGTGTCATTCTGTTAGATACAATGTTTGCCTACGTCATTTCTTCTTTGCTCGCACTATGACATGTATTCACGAAGTGAGTGATCTAGGTTGATTCAATTTCAACAGGGTTCTAATAAATTAAAATATATCTTGTATTATTTTATTTTCTTAAAAGAATCTCCAATGCAAAATTCAAAGGAAAGTTCTATTAGTCATATTTGTCAAGTCGCAATTGATATTCTCATTCCTATAAGACAAAATAGAGATCTTTTAATATTTTTGTGCAAATTTTAAAGTCTTTTTATTGTTCTTTTTTTAAGACAAAAAGAAAAGTAAAAAAGATGAGTTAAGATTGTCAGTTGGCGTTTTTTTCTCTAACCATATTTGGTCAACTTGTTTTGACTAAGTCTTGGGTAAAAACACATTGGTTTTAACAACCATGGGCATTGCCTATAAAACTAACCATTTTGTATCGAAAATGGGCCGGGCTTTCTGTCGATCGCCCTAAAAAAAACTAAACCAATATAGCTTCCATCTTACAAGGCCCAACATGAAGTCTTTCGAGTACTTTATCAATATTTACAATTGGATTTTTTGGGTTACCCCCTCGTCACTAATTAGTAATTGAGTTTATCTCCCTCAATAACGGGTAATTGAGCTTAACCCACTTAGATTTACTATTTCTGTCAAAACTACTAAGGACATGTTTGACATGTGATAATAAAATCATAAATCAATAATATACAAACAAAATCAATGACCAAATCAAACAATAAATCAAGGTGGAATTACAACTACTATGAATCATATGGAAGAATAATTGTTTTTAGTAGTCACAATTATTTCACGTATGCCAAACAACAATCTTTGTATTTTTGTCAAAAATAATGAGTCTAAGCAGGTAAGCTCAATTATCAATTAAATAAGGGGGTAAACTCAATTGGCCATTAGTCACGAGGGGATAAGCTTAAAAAACCCTTTACAATTTTATGTCAAAAAATTATGAGTTATATAACAAACAAAATGATATATTATAAAACTTCTTATTTTGCTTGAATTTATATATAATCAACTCAAATTTATAGCTAAAGAGGAAAGGCGAGGAGTTACTAGTAGATTTCTAATACACTTTCTCTTTTATATAAATTTCCGAATGATAAAGAAAAATTATTTTTGCACAAATAAAGAAGATTTAAGAAAATATTTAACCGAATTGAATTTGATTACTTAACTTGACGTAATTGAAAATAAACCAAGATTAATCTATTTATAGACGAGAATTTTACCCACTATGACTACTACAAACATGATTCCACTAACTCATCCATTAACCCCACTTATTTATCTCAAAAAGTATACTCAACACACCTCGTGCGACTCCCACTTCAATTTTATTTTTTTTTTGCTAACTCCCACTTCAATTGCATGTAAGAGAAACCCTTGTTTTTCTCTTCTGTCACACGTTTCAGTCACGTGGAGAGAGAAACCCTTGTTCTCCTCACATGCGGTTAACTCCAGTAACTTACAACTAAATTAAGCCGCCAATTTCTTAACTACTAAAATTAATACTCCATTAAACTCAACACTTTTAATGACCAAGAATGATGTCCGACCATTCTTCAAATTCTGGTTCAGTCCCTGTTAATAACTCTATTGTTTTCATCATGTGCAAATTCATAATGAAACTCTGCTGTCATAATATCAATGACAATGTCAATTCTTGCTGGTTTTTTCTCCATAGCAAGACCAAAAATTTCTTCACCATAATCTTCTAAACTTTGCTTTAGTTTATTTGCGAAAACTGAATCGAAAACGTTATGAAAGACAAGCGAATCTATATGGTAAAAAGGGTATTCGACATCTTCAGTTTCATCTTCATCCAATGGTGAAAAATAGAATTCATTAATAGGAAATTGGAGAACTTGAAAGGCACCATCAATGTCTGAAACACCAGTAGCTTCATTAACTAATCCAATCTGTTTTTCAATGCGAAGCTTGATTAAAACTTGAGTTTCCTTTAATGGGTTTTTCACATCATTGCCAGAATAAACAATAAACTCACTTTTAACTACATTATTATACCTCTCTATACGACTCATTGTACTTTTCCTCTCTAGTTCTCTCTTCTCTCTCTGATTAAACTTTGAGAGAAAGAAAGTGGGTGTGGGGAGTTTATAAATACAGAGTTATACAATTCTAATTCAAGAACAATTAGAAACTAGAAAGAAAAGATGATGTTCAATCTTTATTGATATCAAATTCTATCTTTTAAGATTTTTAAATGAAAGATTTTGATCCTAAAATCTTTTAAATCTTTAGAATCAAGGGTGGTCCAACTGCCCAAGGATTTTAAACAGAAAATAAAAGATCTAAGGATTTTCCCCATATCTTGTGTGTATGGCAACATTGCTAAAAAACAACAATTCTTTTATTTTTTTGTATCGTTTTCTGATTTACCCCCAAATTCTCATAGCACAGTTATTTGTTTCAAATATGAATTGGGATCCTCCTTCAGATTGTGTTGCTTGCAGTGATCCTTCATCCAACCCCACAAATAAGATTCCTTAACAAAAAAAAAAAAACCACGCTAATAAGATAATATTACAATAATAGTATAATATAGTAATATGATAATAATATCAGTATTAATATAATATAATAATAGTGCAATTATATAGTAACTAGGCTATATCCCGTGCCCTAGGGCACGGACACTTGTATCAATCAAATGTTACGAAATTTATTGTTATATTTTATTGAGAGAGAAAGATTTTTTATTAGTTATTATTTTTTGGGAGATTTTATAGGGCCCCCTCATTTTTGTTAAAAGGCCTCCCCTTAGTGATAATTTAGCAAGTAAAATGGTTCATGGGGAGGCCTTTTAACAAAATTGGGGAGGCCTTATAAAATTTCCCTTATTTTTTTTGTATTATTTTTTTGTTTCTTTTCTCTTAAATTAGTTATTATTTTATTGCGAGAAAGAAATTTTAATTTCTTTTTTTAACCCTTGAAATTTATTTTGTTTCTTTTTTTCTTAAATTAATTATTTTATTTCTAAGAAGGAAAGGATTATTATTTTTTAAATAGGTAACTTTTATTCTACGAAGGACTATATTTTAAATTTTGAGAAGGGCTTCTAGATAATATCTTTTTTATTTCTAACAAGGAAAGGACTATTGTTTTTTAAATAGGTAACTTTATTTCTACGAAGGACTATATTTTAAATTTTGATAAGGGCTTCCAGACAATATCCTTTATTAAAAAAGGATGTTTGTCCCAGTCATCGTTTTCCCTTCTGTTTTATATAATAGATATAATAATAAGATAATATTATAATAATATTGTAATAATATAAAAATAGTATAATATAGTAATATAGTAATATAATAATACGATAGTATTATAATAATATAATAATAGTATAATATAGTAATATGATAATATTCTTATATATTATTTATTATATATTATTTAATCTAATTTGATAATAATAAATATTTTTATTATCTTCCATACTGAAATGTCCCCAAGTTTCTTCAAATGTATACTATATTTGGAGAAACATTTTCTCTCCAAAAGCTCTCTAAATTTACGCTAAAATGTCTCCAAATGTCCCAAAACTAATTTGTCTTGAAAGGTCCATAATTTCGTGTCTCAAACGAATAACATGGACATTTCAGGACATTTGAAATGTCCCCAATGAATCACGGACATTTAAAATGTCCCAACTAATAACACGGACAATTAGAGACATTTGGAGATTTTGAAATGTCCCCAACTAATAACACGGACATTTGAGGACACTTCAAATGTCCCCAACTATTAACACGGACATTTGAGGACATTTAAAATGTCTCCCAATGTCTTGGTCCACCCCCCCCCC
>BEHA01002522.1:147147-186457 GCA_002897215.1 Eschscholzia californica subsp. californica | reverse complement strand
TTTTTTTTTTTTTTGTTGAAATAGTTCACTCACTTGTTGGTGTTACAATAATAATAATAATAATAATAATAATAATAATAATAATAATAAACAACCAATGAGAGAGAGGGAAGTGGACGAATTCTAGAGTCAAACTGGATTTAGCTGAGGAATATCCCCTCATGTATGAATCTTGAAGTGACAGTTTTAAGCAGAAATCCACTTATGCTTATTCTAGTCCAAACTAAACACCATTTTGAAAGTCAAAAGTCATGTAACTTGCCCAATTACTATCTGTGTTCAAAGGCACGTTTTTCCACTGATAGTTGGAGACTGGTCACAGCAGTAGTGGGTTGGTTCACTCGCAATCACTACTTCTGTGTGGGGTGTCAACTCCTTGTTTGTCTTAAGAAAAATGATTTGAGGACACTATAGTTGATTTGGCTAATAAAAACAAGGGATATTTGGATCTTTTCGCACTTTGACAAATTCTGTGAAAGGTCAAAATATCTCTTATCTTATGAGGGGGAGTACACCTGGGGGTCTTCCTAGCAGGGTTGTTGTCTTGATGTTTCCAATTAGTTTTCGTCCAATTAATAAAAAAAGTTAATTTTGTTTTTGTCCTCCATTTGTGGTCAACTCACCGTTTTGACTTGTATAAGTGTTCGACAGTTCGATTTAACTTCGAGACAAAAAATTTTTAACTTTTTTCAGAATTACTGTTGGCAGTTTGAAGTACGCCGGAAAATTTAGCCAACCAACAACCTTCGTCGGGAAGGTGATGAGGTGGCGAGAAAGATGCCAATGGAGGAGAGAGGTGATGAAATAGAGGAGAGAGGGAGAGATGAGGTGACTTTAATGTTTTTAAAGCTTCTGAGATTTAATTCTATCTTGGCACCTAAGGGTACTTCAGGAAAAATTGAAATCCTTTTGACCCTTAGGGGCCAAATCGAACTGTCAGACATTTATCGGGACCAAAATTGTGAGCTGGTCACAAATTAAGAGCCAAAACAGAATAAAACCTAATTAAAATGGCTCCTAATCACAAATAGTTTACTATAATTTGTACGATTAACTACGAAACTAATAATTCTGCATATGAGTATCAAATCAACCAAACACACAAAAAGGATAGAGAAACTCAAGAGTAACAAAGACGATATATTAGCACTGATATATTAGCACTTCGTTAAGTTGATTTACTAAGTACTTTTATTTACTAATTAAAAGCGGCATAAAAGAAAAGATGAGCCCAACTAAGAGAACAAGTATAGTATTCATTCTTTGAACCAAAAGCTCTCGACCCTTTTCAACATAAACCAAGAAAATCAAAAGTCTCTTGACATTGGTTTTTGCCTTTTTACACTCCGTTGAGAGTGACTACAACCTTTCGAGGAGTAGCATAGTCCCGATGCTCGCACAACCATATTCCCTGAAACCAAACAAGAGAGGTAGACAAAGAGAGATAGAGAGAGAGAGAAAAAAAAAAGATCATGTCACAACATTACTCCCAATTTCATTTTTCAGTTCAGATGAAGTCTAAATCTACTAGAAAATAAGTTTGGCAGTTCGATTCAATATTCATTGCGTTTTTTCTGACGCGGTTAATGACATTTGAGACCCACTAAAATAGTTAACGGTCACTTGTTCACAATTACCTGCCAAGTTCCCATATTGAGGCGTCCATCAGTTATTGGAACACTGCGAGAAAGAAAGAAACAGATATCAATCAAGTGTATTGGTAAGTGAATAAGAGATTATCGACATCATCGTTGAAAATACAGTGGGGTGAGAGGGATCCGTACGTGAGAGTACAACCGAACATTGATGATTTAATGTGAGCCGGCATGTCATCAGGACCTGCAACAATGGCCATGGAATCCAAAATCAACTCTTGATTAAGCTTCTAAACTAACTAATAACAACCATGATATTCCAATGAAAGATGTATTTAGTCTAACTTTTTGTCCTGCGGATAGACTTTCCATTATCGTAGTAACTGTTAGTCTGTTACTACACTATCTAAATTTTATGATTTGGTCTTTTGCTAGGGAAATATTAATGAACCTGTAGCTTGTTTACATGAGTTCAATAAAATTTGTGTAAATTATTACAGCCATATTTAAAAAAGCAAAGGGTCAGTATTTTGCCAAATTCATGTGGCCTAACTAGGAACTGATTCATGCAGAAGGACAAATACCACCAAGGCATAAATGGGGTTCCCGGCCAACAACTGCTAGCTCAATTGGTAGTGCATCTACTCCAAAACCTCGGAGGTCCCAGGTTCGATTGACAGCGGAGGTGGAATCCATGATTTAGTGAACTTGGGTTATTAAGGGTATAAATAATGGCCTATAAGGTAGTTGTATGGCCTTTAGGGGTATGATCATAATAGTTAATGTTAGTAGTAGTGTTTGAATAAAATCTAACAACTACTTCTCTTACTTTTGGATTAAACTACTTTCACCCACAAACTACTTTTGGATTGTTAGTAGTAGTGTTTTGTCCCACATCTCTCAAAGAGAAAGGGGTGTGGCCCTTGGGGTTACAATAGTGCTCTCCGGAGGAGAGACCCGTCACTTTTTAGAGGCACCCTCACCTTAGGCACACTTACATTTATCTCTTTCGAACCGGAACACGGAACCGGAACTCGAACTCGGTCTCGGACTCGGTCTACCAGAGAAATGCCCTATTTTTTCTCTGACCTTTTCCTCCCACTACTGGCTAGTGGAAAGATTCCACTGCCTTAATTTTCTCTGACTTCTTCTTCCACTACTGGCTAGTGGAATTAGTCCAAGTACGTGTGTACTGGCTACTTCATTCTCCACCGTTGGATCAAAACAACCCAAGGTCTTCTGATCTGGTTTCGTACTCTATAAATAGGGATAAACTCCCAGAAGGAAAATACACAGAAACAATTCGTCTTCTATCTCTCTCTCAGTTTTTTCTCTTCTCTCTACATTCAAGTTCTGTCAAGATCAGGAGATCAGAATTTAAGTTTGCTTCTTCAATTTCTGATAAGGAATAGTTGAATCCTAGGGGATTACGTTCAAATACTGCAAAAGCAATACCAAATTCTACGGTAGCAGGGGCGTTTAAAGTCTTCAGGAAAGCGAGTTAAACTTGTGCCTCTGTTCCACCATTACTATACTAAAGTCTATTTGCAGGTTCATTCTCTCTGGTTGGTTCGATTACTAATTGATTAACCTCTGCAAAAAGATAAGTGATTTACTTACACTTACTGTTTATTGCTCATTTAAATTCTGCTTTTACTATTTGGTTTTTTTAATATTATTTTTAATAACAGTTAATGGCAGTTATGAGCATATTCCATCATTTGATGTATCAGAAGCCAATGAATGTATTCATGTTATTAAAAAAAAAGGGGGTTTCGAGTATTTGCAAAAGTTGACAGGATACCAAGAGGAGCCATAATCCTACCCATTCCGAAGTGCTCTTATTCATATGAACTCCGAAGAGTAAAGTAACAACTCGAGTCCTCTTGCATCCCCTAAAACCTGACTTCACTTTTTCGTCTTTTTTCAACTTTTTTGGTTTGCTTCGCTTCTCTATGCTCAATTTTGTGAGTCATGTCTCCACAGAAAATTAGACTGAAGGTTTAAGAAGACCAGATGGTTGATATCCCAATGGGTTGCTAGCGGTTCATGTTTTAGATGATACAAATCGGTGACAGTTTCTTCGGATCGTCCAAAAACTCTATCTACGCACTTCCTACCGCATATTAACATTTAAAAACAAATGAACACGAGAGATAGAACCATATAACACAATCAACCAATCAAACATGATAAACCTACGTGCCTTCAAATAAAATAGGGAAAGAAATTCAGGACACATAATTTCGGTACTAACTACTAACCTTCAAGTGTGTGCTTCCAAGGAGCAGAACGACCCTGAAACAAGTGACTGGAAAAACTCAGACCCCCAATACCAATTTACCATGGCATTTGGCGAAAGTATACAGACTAAGAGAAAAACACACTAACCTCTGGAACTATCTTGTTGAGGAAAGTTTCAGTGTCATCTCGAACATCCGAGTCATAATTCTCATTTATTGTTAGAGAAGCACTTGTGTGTTGCACTGGAAGTAAGAAGTAGCTCGATTTCAGATAATAGGTGGTTTTCCAATATAGATGTGAATATGTGATAAAGTATCGTGATTTAGAAATCCAACTTACAGAAAAAATGTGCAAGTCCACATTTGAATCCTGACAAATCTTCTTGAATGTCCTTTACTATCTGAAAGAGAGACCATTAACCATAAACATAGATCGATAAAGATTAGAAATCAATCAACACATGAAGCATTAAGTTCGGCCAGAATGTGAACTACTCATATTGTTCCATTGACAATTGAATGGTTCTAGTAGATGATTAACATATCAAAATTGATAGCTGAAATTACCCGCCAACCATGTACCAAAATTTCACGTGGCTGATGGCGCAGAAATGGAACTCATAAGTGGATTTTTGTTTGTAATCCCTAGAAAGTTCACATATTTACTCCATCACCCCAGCCGTCTTGATCTGGGTCGTTGATCGAAATCAATGGTCCAAATGTTTAAAACAAGCAAATCAAAACCCTAGAGAGCCAAAATCAAGATTCTTCATCACTCTTATTATTGGGAAAGACCTAAACCCTCTACCCCCTCAATTTTATTTTCGATTCTCTCTTCTGACTTTCAGAAACCCTCAAACTCTAGGATCTAATCTTATTTGATGAGGTTGCAGGGAAATCTTTTGTAGTCAACTTGCTAATTAACACAATTTCATGGTTTCAATTATTTGCAAGAACCTAACCAGTGTTCCAGACGTTCAGTTTGAAAACATTCTATTATACTGAATGATCACAAAAACCCAATTTTTGGTTTACCAATCACAAATTCTAAAAAGTAATCATAACAAGCTAAACCATCAAAATCATAATTTATTCTGTTATTCACCAAAGTAACAACAACAAAAACCTAATTTACATGAACTTCAGATTGAAAACACCAAATTCTGGAACCAATTAAAATCGAATGAATCATGCAAATTAAAATAAACCCACAACCCCAAAATCCAAATAACTTCAGTGTTAAATTCAATACCTAATTTCTACCTTTGGATTCGATAACATGACTGAACTTAAAATTTGAGTTAAACAAACCATACCCAACTCTGAATACCGATGGAAGTCAAAAGAAATTCTGGATAGAACCCATTCTCAATACAATCCAAAAAAGAAAACCCAGATAAGAAATCAGTGAATTTAATGTGCAATACCTTTGGAGTGACAAGATGACATCCACGTTTGTGAGCAGGAAGAGTGACTGTTTTCTGAGCCCATTTAGGGGAAGCCATGGTTTTCTGATCGTTGAAAGTAGTTTGCTTGAGCTGAGATTTGATGTGAATTGAAGTGGAGAAGGGCTTTGAAGCGAAGAAGAGTGATGAAGTTTGCATTGGTACCTCAAAACCTGACCAAAGATGTAAATAGTAAGGTACTATTGAGGAGGCCAATGTCAGCACCAAAAATACACTTGCTATTGTGAACTTGCTTGTGAAATTCCAATTCATGGATTCACCACATTGTGATGTGGCTTTCTTTTTTTGTGGTTAATGTGTAACCTAAATTATGAGGATTGGATTAAGTGTTGGGGGCCGATTTTCTCTAGTTTTCTTTTCGATTATTTGTTTCATAGTAGTATATTTTTGAAAGATTCATGTATTTTGAGGGTTACGAATTGACGTTTGGAACAAGAAACCTTAATTGAAGAATAGAAACCAATTTGTTAATCGCTTCAACAAAATGTTTTTAGACGTTTACTATCTTTTAAGCGCTAATAGTAAAAAAAAAAAATGGGATTTAAGTAGCAAGTGAGAATAACCATGAGTTCAACAACAAAAAAGTGAGAATAACCATGAGTTAAAGGGTGCCAAAACATCTCTAGTGTAACACCGAAACTCTAATTAACCACATGTGATGATATGAAAAAAAATATTTAAAATCTTCAAGAAAACACTCACGAATTTATATTGTCTTCTAATAAATATCTAAAGGTCACATCAAATATTCAATGTAATATTTGGTTGTTAGACTTTACATTAAAAAGTATTTCTAAATAACCACATGTGAAAGAGATAAATTAAAACTGAACTCGTGACACTTAAGAATTATAGAGTTCTTATCGACTCTCTCATTCGAAGTGTTCTAAGCTCACGGAACCACCAATAAATGGGGACACCAACACTAGTAGACATAGGTAGTTTCACACTAAGGTTGTGTTTGTTTTTTCTTTGTGAGTCTGAATCTGAACTACTGAACCTGAATTGGCTGAACTGAAATGGCTGAATCTGAAAAATCTGAATTGTTTTCCAAGTAAGATGTTTGTTTTTCATATCTGAATAGTTAAATCTGAATTATAGGTTTGGCATATATACCCTCATGTATCTCTCTTAAAAAAAACCCTAATTTCTTCTTACCTTTCTCATTTTCTTCCTGCTCACTCTCTCTCCTTCCCTTTCTCTCTCTACACAGCAGATCACAAAACCTAAATAATGAACACATAACCCTAAACCCATCTCTCAAATACGATCAAAATTTGGTCTGACTGTGTTCTATTAAGGATTTAGATATGTATATGTAGCAAAATCAACCCACAATCCCTAGGGATCCATTAAAGCTTTTCATCCATGACCTATATCTCTGGTTGATTGAAAAACCCTAGGGGTCCAAGAAAACCTTCACAGATCCGACGAGTTTTCACATACTTTTCTACAGTGGCTTTCGTGGGGTTTCTTGTGGTTGTCTTCGTGGTGCTTTCTATGACAGCGGCATGGTGGTGGTAGTGGTAATGGTTTTCGGTGGTGGTATATAGCAGTGATCTGTGGGGGTGGACTTTGATGGTGGTGGTGGTGGTTTGTTTTGGTGGTGGTTTGTTTTGGTGGAGAAAAAAGATTGTTCTAAATATATGGGCATATATGACATTTTACATATTTCAGAATTTATGTCTTCATTTCAGACTTGTTTTGAAGTCTGAATAAAATGGGCTCCAATTCAGCCAATTCAGACAAATGCACGATTCAGCTTAATTTTCAGATTTCACTAATAAAAAAAACAAACATCTGAAATCTGAATTTGAACCCAATTCAGATTTCAGATCTGAAAAGTTAAAAAAACAAACACAACCTAAGTTCACCAATAAATGGGGACACCAACCCTAGTACACATAAGTTAGTTTCATACTAAGGGGGGTGCAGTTACACTTCTGTTACACCTGGTCTATGAATTACAAATAGATGACCAAAAAACTTTCACATTAAAGAAAGAGAGTAGAAGCTCAAGAATGGTCAAATCTTGAAAGACAAGCTTCAATGCTTACTCCAAGAAACCTGAAATTTGTGTCTCTCATAAAGCTAAATTTGAATGGTTGTATTGAGCTTGACATATAAAAAGCTCAAGACATACTTTCACATTTTCCCAAATTCCCAACTATAAACACAATCAGCTTTAGGAATACATTGAACACTTTCTACCAAAACTGAGCCCGCCAAAATCTATATTATTCTTTTGGGTTTAAATCTCCTTGAGAGAACATGTTAGGGTAACCGAACTTAGTTTTGGGTAATTTAGAATTGATCCTATTCTTAACTCTTGATTTAGTTGTTTAACTAAAATTTTGTCATAGATGACAAGCAAGAAATTAAGTTTATCTGATCAATGTCAGCTTAGTAAATTCTTTAGTGACAAGACCAGAATTCCAAACCTAGATCTTCTTAATACATCTTCTCAACGAAAGACACTCTTCCTTGAACGAGTATGACTTAATGAAGTTGTCTGGGTTTAATGGTCGAACATTAATGATTTTATAATGGTCATTATCTCGGAGTTTTGTAACAAATCTAATTACATATATAGCAATCAACCTCCATTATCTAGGACTTCCCACCTTAATATGATACATTTAACCTTGCACAAGCATGCTTCTAATTTTTAATAGTTTAGGTATTGGTAATTAAATCTTACAATGTTTCTTTTACCTTTTTCTTTTTAGATACAATGTTTTTTTAACTTTAATCCGAGTCATTATGTTTACCCCAGAACACATAGTTTGGCTACAGACCCTCCAAAATTTAACTGTCAAAATATAATAGATGGTCATAAATATAACTTAGAGATCAACAATTTATATGTATCTTCATCAAAAAAAAAAACAATTTATATGTAAGCAGTGTCAAGGTTTGTGCCATAAACAAAGATGAGAAGTTCAAGAATTTTGGATTGAATGAGAGAGATAGAATACAATAACCGAGTACGACCATAGCCAGTTCATTTCGTAATAATAAAGTAAAAGAAACTTCGATTCCACGATTATAGATTTGCCATTGCTATTTTTAAACCAAAAATTCATGCTACCCATGGTACATTTCTTGACCAACGAACTCTTGGATTATGGGATCTAAATACTACCTCGAGATTTAGATTATTCTATTTAATTTTCCACACATCAAGTGGTGGGTATTGCTCCAATTCGTGAAAAACTAAGGAGTGAAATACATATATGACTTATTGAGTTATTTCGATTGAGTTGTAACATATAGTAGTATATTTATTCAACGGGGGATACGTAAGAATTTAAATTTTACCATTTAACAAAAAATACTACTCCAACAATATACTTGAAAATGAGAATGAGAATTTTTAGTTAAAGTACACAACAATCAATCAAGGGAAACAAACATTAGCCCAAATACATCAAGCTACCCTAATATGTCATAAACATAAACAACTTCCTTCAAGTAACTTTTCAACTTAAGAGAGACAGAGAGCGATGGGTTTTCGAAAGAGAAGTAAGACTTTGTGAAACTCACTTTGGTTAAGCAGTAATGTAAATCTTTAGAGAGACCATAGTTCGAATTTTACTATTTCGACGGAGAAAACAAATAAAGTAAACCCTTAGAGAGAGAGCAAGGAAGGAGTAGAGGTCTTGAACCCAAAGGAATCAAAAGAGAATGAGACTTTGTGCTTCAAGTTCTTGAGATGTAAAACCTTTCTTTCACCCCAACGAAGTAGTCGGAATATTTTCTCTTTGAGTAAATTTTTCTTCCCCCCATTACTACTAGTAACATTTTTCTTCTTTAAGACCATCTCATTCTCTTTAAAAACTGAAGACTGATCCATTACTAGTGATGTTGTTGTTTGAAATTGATGATGATCTTCTAAGTAAAGTGGGTAACTTCTTAAGAAAATTCTTCTAGTGTTGTAATCTTCATCCCTAAAGCTCCTTGCTCTTGGCTGATTATATTCTTCTTCTTCTTGTCCTACCATTTGTGATGAGTAATATTCCATTGTATTATTTCCAATAATCTAGAAAGAGAAAGACAAAGGGTTTTATAGAGAAAGAGAGAGGGGGGTTGCGGAAGTTGAAATGTTTTTAGTTTAAGATGGGGGGTTTGGATTCTATTAATCTAGGGAAAATCAACTTCCGTAAGAAAAGTAAAGACAAACACGCCACTATTATTTTGTTTGTTTTTAGTATACGAAAGAGGAGGAGGATTAATGTGAGGCTTTTTCTTTAATAGAGTTTTGAACGTGAATCCCTTATCTTATTATGTAACGTTTTGGATATTTAATAATGGCCCCTCCTACTAATGTGCAATTGAGGTTACTCCATTTTATTGTGCAATTAGTTTTACCCCTAAAATTAATGGTTTTTTTTCCTTCACCTTCTTCTCTTTATTTGGCACGTGTGATGCATTACAAATATCGGAACATATTTTTTTTGGAAGTCGACTACGATCAACAACGTATGTCGTTACATTTGGCATTGATACATCAAAGATGTGGCATTGATACATCAAAGATGTGGTACGCTCAATAACTGCCCACTCAAACGGAAACAGGACCGGGCCTATAGCCCAACAAGAAAATGGCCTAAAGCCCAACTACATTATTTACACCCTAATAATCCCAAATCAAATAACCAAAGATTCCACCTTCTCTGGGATTTGAACCTGAGACCTCCAGGGATTTCTGGAGTTTATGTCAACACCTTGGAACCACTTGGGCTGCCAACCGTTGACAATATCGGAACATTTTTATCCAATATTTGTAATGCATCCAGAGAATTTCTCATAAACATGTCCTTCATAGATATATCATATTCAGATCATAAACAAGTCTTTTATAATCAGAAATCCTGCATAAATGTATACATAACAATCAGAATATATTCTCAAAACTAATGGCTATTTTGGTTTGGGTATTTCGGCTGGGGTATTTAATGGCTATTCTAAAAATTCGCAAGTTGTCCTCGGAGCATGAACCCTAAGGTGAAAGCTCTAATGGTTGTTTCAATTTCGGTAAGGGACTAAATTAGGATGTTATATATGGGCCACTGTTTTAGCAATTGGCACCCTTTTTTATGTGCAAAGAGGGTGCCGACATCATAATGGTCAAGGCTTTTACAATTTTCCTCACATTTTGTTACCCCTTTCGGACAACAAAAATGCATTTCTAATAAGAAAATCTTCATTTTTTTAATAAAAAAGGATGGTTTTCTAACCCAAATATTTTCACATGAATCAAAGGACCCGATAAATGGTGGTGATGGTCGGAGTTGATGGTGAAGATAAATAACTAAAAATCAAATTAGTCTACTTTTGGATCAAACTAATTTGATTCTTTTAAGCCTGGAGAACATTTTAGATGTTTCAAAACCGCAACAAAAAAAATATAGTCAAAAGAGAATTACAGTAGTGCTACAATCACTGAACCGATTTCGGAGAAAAAAACGAAATCAACTGCCACCATTTTCTCGGGATGTGATACAGATCTAGAGAGTTGACCTTTAAATCAGATATGTTGGTTTCAGTTTCTCTTCGGAATCAACTTTGAACTTCAGCAATTATCAAAATAATTAACTAGCAAAATAAAACAAAAACCAAAAAAGTTATGCGTGGATACGAGCTCGTTATGGATTGGGAGTGAGAGGTCGACTTTGTTGAGATGGGTTTTTAGTTATTCTATTTTGGTAATACTTGGCGACCTTTTGCCGATGACCAGAGTTAGGAACCGCCCATAGTTGTATTCGCATTTGTCTGGATTATGATCAAACATCTTATTATTTTTTGTCGGAAAACAATCAAAATAAATTATTTACTTTATATTTTTACCTTTGTTAGTCAAATAAAAACTTGATAAAATAATACAAATTGGTCCGGTCAAAAGAAAATAAGATTACAAAAGTTTAAGGATTGATGTGTATAAAAGTTAACTTCACTGGGGGCAAATGGCAATAAATCTTCATGATAGGGCGAAAGTTTGATCTGCCTTAGTCATGGGATTGGAATTTCGTCTACAAAACAGATAAGATACGTGGAAGGGTTCAGTTGTTGGCTGGTTGCCTTGACTGATGTCGTGATTGTGATCCCCATCTTTAGGTCTAGGGCCATGAATGAAATCAAGATTTAGCTAAAAACGAACCGGTTTAAAGATTGAGTAAGAATTGTTTATTGTACGATCAACAAAAGTGGCTGTAGTTTAGTGGTAAGAATTCCACGTTGTGGCCGTGGAGACCTGGGCTCGAATCCCAGCAGCCACATTTATTATATGTTGTTACATTTTTTTCTTTTTACATCATTGGTAGACTTTCTTCCCGCCAAGGCAACCAACGGCCATCATGCTTCTTCCCCAAGATGTCTATCTCATGTTTGATGTTGTCTTAATTTAGTTTTTTCCGTCTGTTAGCAGTTAAATGTAATATGGATCATCGTTTTTTACCTATTCCTTCTGGTTGCTGCTCAGGTATATATCAGCACTAATTGGTAAGGTAAATATCTTATACAGAGTGCATTTTGTCAGGTTGGCCTGTTTCATTACACCTAATTGGCAAGGTAAATATCTTGCCGTCTTGCTTCATTGCTCTTATGAACATCATATTTTCATAATTATACATCCGCTGCTGAAGAAAAATTGTAAATTGAACTTTAATTGTTGATTCGAGCACAACAGTCAACTGAAATGAATTCAAAGATAGTGTGGAGAAGCTGGTAAGAATCATTTTTTTTATTTAACTTCAAGGACTGTTAGGTAGCTAAGACATGATTAATTGCTTTAAATCCGTTTTTATGAGCCCATATTGGTATTTGTTCTGTAGGAGATCTCATAGTTTTTTTTTGTTAAAGGGTAGGAGATCTCATAGTTAGGAGATGATATGTGAATCTGACCTTTAGCACCTAGAAGATAATCCCAAGGAGATTGACTTGGCTTTGGACCCCAAATATGCTTGGGCCGGCTATCATTAGCTTGTGAAGCTATACTAGAGATTGTAATACAGGAAACATGTATATGGCTGAGCGAGCGCCTTGGTCTGTATTCAAGAAAGGCGGTGCTTCTTCTGAAGCTACTGCGAAGGTTTCTCTCTTAACCTATATTTTTCATTCCGACGAGATTTGATCAAAAAAGATAACTGAATTTCAACATTTTTTAGTCCAATTAAAAGTCCATAATTATGGTGTTTGCTGTCTTCTTTTTTCAATAGGACCTGCCGACCTGGTAATAATTTTTGAAGCTATTACTTGTGTCTCTCTTTCTAGCTCACTGAAACTTGGGTGTTACAAAATTTCTTCTGTATCTTGGTTTTGTGGTAATCTGATTGTTGGAGTTATATTTGCAGACTGAGACAAGCTGGGGTGGACTTAAAGAAGGTCAAGTTATGGCACAACCTGCTCCCATATTTGCAAGGATCGAAAATAAAACAGAAGGCGAATAAGATGGAGGCGAAACAGCTAAGAGGACTAGTTTAAGTTTGTGGTTATCCAACTCAAAACCAATTGACAATGAGTGGAGAGGACTTAGACATTGTATTCTTGGTTGCTAGGAACCCCTTCTCCCATGTGAGACTATTCTCAGAAGACTCCAAAAGGAAAGGTACGAAAACCTCATAAAGTAGTCTTAGAAGCTTAGAGAGTGTTTGTTTTCTCATTACTTTTTATAACAACTTATAGTGCAAATTGCATTCCTTTTCTTATAATTTATAAGTGGAAGCTATTTCTTTATTTTCTTATCACTTGGAAGTGATACATAAAGTGAATAATTTCACAATGTACTACTATTTATTATTTTCCTTGCAGCATAAGTATTTTACCTCCAACCAGTTTCTAGTAAGTTGGTAATAGAGTGGAGTAACACTTCTAGTTGTTTTTATCTAATAAATTATGTGTAATTTAGGTGATTATATAATCAAATATTTGCATGCGTTTGCTTTTCTAATAAAATTAGATGTTAAACCAATCTTTTTATTCTTCCATTCGGACTTTTTCTTTTAGCTGAAACACATGCAACAAAGGCTCGTTTCAAGATTTTAAGATAAAAACTCATACGGTGTCAAAATCGGGTGCCTATAATCTTACCTTTTTACTGGATTCATAACTTGTTCATTTAAGTATTCAGGCCCAATAATGGTCTGGAGGCATCTCTCACCAAAGAAGAAGAAAGTATTTTTTAGCCATACATTATCTCAAAGTTGGTGGGAGACGATTATCTTTAATCTCTCCTATTAACTCGCCCTAGCTCCATTGCACATATTGGTCATGTGTGGGCGGTAACATATAGTGCTATCTATAGTGTTGCAGGCTTCAACGAATCAACAGGATGGTGAAGTTCTAGTTCTGCTGCTAAGTGTTTATGTGAGAAAACTTGACAAGGAGTCCGTCATAAAATTATACTTTGCGCGTCACTGTTGTACGAGTGATGGATGCAATACTATTAAAAGAACAGCTATCACTAGCCGCTTAAATATGCGATATAGACGTTCAATCTTTGAGTGAGAGGTCTGGCTGATAATTATGGTCAGACGACATTTTCTCAATCTTTTTGTGTCAGGAAAGGTAAAATCAATTTGCCAAGATCCTTATTTCTTTTTGCCAAAAGTTGGAAGTCCCATGCCCAAAGTAGGATGACTTTGTCCCCATCACCCAAAAGTAGTAGATAATGTTTGAAGGGTGTTTCAACATTTTTGACAAAGATAAAGTTTCTCTTTATATGATTTGTGTTAAAAAAATAATCAAATTCTTGTTTCAATTTTTCAACAAAAAAAAAATCTTATTTCAATTGGATATCTTATTAGATACTTTTACAACTTTTGGTGAGAATAACTATCAAACTAATTTTCTCTTTTACTAAAATTTGATAATCTGTCAAACGATATGAATTTGTGTATATTTTTTGAATCAAAATTTTAAAAGTGTATAAACATAGAAAAAAACGTCAATAATAACATTCGCCACTAAAGTAAAGACATATCAAACATAAAAACTTAGACCCGTGATTAAACAACCACGATAGGGAAGCTAATAAAAGTGGCGTGCATTTGTCCTGAATCCCCATCCAACGGCCCGCAATCACACTGTTTTCATCAAGAAAGAGAAAGCGGCGTGAGTCCAACCGTCGAATGTGAATTCACGTCAAATTCACAACACTTTTGTCGCTGGATGAGATATTTTCGATGATTAAATTGGAGGTGTTGAGTTATAGCGAACAAAAGATAAAATCATAAAAGTGAAAAACAAGAAATATAGTTGATTAATTAATGATATATGGTGGTTTAAAGTTAAATTGCTTTTTGTTGAAGTGTCTATTATTCCATTGCCTACCGACACTACTAGTACCAGACACCACTTATCTCTTTTTGCCCTACCATCATTCTTAATATATAGATTTCACATTCAATAATTCGTGCAGTCTAAGTGACTACTTCTTTTCAGATTGCTTCCCCATCATAAGCAAATCCTTACAAAGATTTAATTATAATTTCGAGTTGTTTTGTGTTTTTTCAGGAGACACACAAATGGATTGAGTAATGTGTCTGAGGAAGTTGGATTTCAGATTTATATTTCACATGTCACCGTTGAAGTTTCTTTTACGACGATTCTAATGAAACCAAAAACAATATTAGAAGAAGAAGAGAGGGACAATGGAGGCAAGGATTCTCATTATTGAACTAGGTTTACAAGCTAACATATATAGCAAAGATAAAAGACTAAAAAGACTAAAAGACCCTTAAAGGATAAATTACTAAATAACCCCTAACTATATATTATATACATTATTCTAACACCCTCCCTCAAACTCACGGTGCGGTGTTGAAAAGCATCGAGAGTTTGCTAGCTAAGAAACGAAAGCGTGGAACTGAGTGTGACTTGGTGAACAAGTCAGCAATCTGCATAGTGGATGAGACAAATGGCAAACTGATGGTGCCTTGAGTGAAATGATGTCGAGTAAAGTGACAATCAATCTCAATGTGTTTGGTGCGTTCGTGAAAGACTGAATTATGAGCAATATGGATAGCACTTTGATTGTCACAATACATAGGAGTAGGTTCTGAAATGGAAACACCCATGTCCGCAAGTAACTCACGTAACCAAACTATCTCAGCTGTCGTAGACGCCATAGCACGGTACTCGGCTTCAGTGGATGATCTAGATACAACAGTCTGTTTCTTGCTCCTCCAAGAAATAAGAGAATCACCCAAGAATACACAATAACCTGTAATAGACTTACGATCGGTGCGATCGCTCGCCCAGTCTGCATCTGAATATGCTCGCAAAGTCAAGGAAGAAGTCGATGAAAGAAGGAGGCTTTGAAAGCAAGTACCTCGAAGATATCTTAGAATACGAAGAACAGCTGCCCAATGAACTGTAGTAGGTGAACCCACAAATTGGCTAACAACATGCACAGCATATGCGATATCTGGACGAGTAATAGTAAGATACACCAAGCTGCCAACAATAGTGCGATATAGTGTAGGATCTGTTAAAGGAGTACCATCTGTTGAAGAATATCGAGCATTAGACTCAATAGGAGAGTCGGCTGTCCGAGTATCACTGATACGAGCACGCTCAAGAATATCTGCAGTGTATTTGGACTGGGAGAGAAGATAACCTTGTGGGGTGGAGGCTACTTCAATCCCCAAAAAGTAACGGAGAGTGCCTAAATCCTTCATTTCAAATTGGCTAGCTAACTGCAACTTCAAAGATGCAATACCGTCAACATCATCACCAGTAATAATCATGTCATCAACATACAACGACAAAAGAATGCGACCTGCAACACTACATTTAACAAAAAGAGCTGAATCATGATTGCTAGAAGTAAAGCCAAGAGATGTGACTACAGTTGAGAACTTCTCAAACCAAGCTCGTGGTGCATGTTTGAGACCATATAATGCTTTCTTAAGTTTACAAACTTCTCCAGGTTTATGTGGAATACCAGGAGGAGGAGTCATATAAACTTCTTCCTGAAGATCCCCATTTAAGAAAGCATTTTTAACATCCATTTGATAGATATGCCATTGACGAACCGAGGCAACTGCAATAAGCATACGAACTGTAGTCATTTTTGCAACCGCAGCAAAAGTTTCCTCATAGTCCATCCCATACTCCTGCGAAAAGCCCTTAGCAACTAGTCTTGCTTTGTACCGCTCAATAGACCCATCAGACTTTGTTTTAATTTTGTATACCCAGCGAGAACCAATAGTACGTTTACCAGAGGGCAGAGGTACCAAATCCCATGTATCCGTCTTATGCAAAGCAGAGAGTTCTTCAGCCATTGCCTTTTGCCAAAGAGGATCAACAACTGCCTCCTTATAGGAAGAAGGCTCAGAGTGACAATGAATAGATGCTAAGAAAGAAGTAAAAGAAGGAGAAAAAGTAGAATAAACAAAATCAGGTAATTGAGTAGACTTACGAAGACGAGGAGGATAACGAGAAGGTGGATGTGCAATCTCATTAGGAGCTTGGTCAGCCGTAGGGATTGGAGGGACATCACAAGTGACAGGAGCATCAGTAACATCAGGTGCAACAGGTTCAACATGAACAGTAGGAGTATCACAAATATCAGAAAAAGGATCAATATGGATTAGGTTAGAGGGAGACACATCATGAGCATTAGCAGGAATAGAAAAATAAGGTATATGCTCTAAAAATACAACATGACGTGAGACATAAAATTTTCGAGTAACTGGATCATAACACCGATAACCCTTCTGACCTTCACCATAACCAAGAAATACACACATGGCAGAACGAGAAGATAACTTGCTACGCTCAACACGAGGACGAAGAACAAAACAAGTACACCCAAAAACTCTTAAGGATGAGTAGTCAGGGGCATGCCCTGTCAATTCTTGAAAAGGAGACAAACCTGAACAATGGGAAGTTGGAATTTTATTAATTCAATTTACTGCAGTGAGAACAGCTTCACCCCAATACTCACTAGGAACAGAGGCAGACAATAGCAAAGAACGAGCAGTTTCAACGTTGTGTCGATGCTTCCTTTCAGCAACACCATTTTGCTCAGGAGTATCTGTACACGAAGATTGATGTGCAGTTCCATCCATAGCAAGCAATTCACGAAACCTATTTGAAGTATATTCCCCTCCTAAATCACATCTAAAACACTTAATGATAGAAGAATATTGTGTTTTAACTAAGGCTCGAAACTGTTGGTAAATATCATAAAAGTCAGAACGATGTTTCATAAGATAAACCCAACAAAAACGAGTGCAATCATCAATAAAGGAAACATAGTATTGAGAACCTCCTTTTGTGGGAACAGGAGAAGGACCCCATACATCAGAATGAACTAAATCAAAAGGTTTCACTGAAACAGACAAACTCCGAGCAAAAGGTAAAGCGGAAAATTTTGCAAGTTTGCAACCACTACAATCAGAAATGTTGTTAACTTGCAAATTTCCTAATGCACCAGTTGACACTAAATATTTCAACCTAGATGCTGAAACATGACCAAGACGAGAATGCCATAAGTAAAAACTAGAAGAGGAAGAACTCAAACGAAAGGATGACAAGTCAAGAGTGGAAGCTGCAAGATCAGGTACTTTCAGTTCCTCTACAAAATATAATGCCCCATGCCTACGGCCTGTCCCAATCAGCTTCTGAGATTGTACATCCTGCACATAACAACCAGTAGAAGAAAATAAAACTAAACATCCAGAATCACACAACTGACTAATGGAAGCAAGATTTAAAGTAAGTTTGGGAACATGAAGAACATTTTGAAGAAATAAATTAGGTGTGACAATAGAGACAATACCACCTAATGACATTAGTGTGCCATCAGCGGTCCGGACTGGAAGATCAGATATATTCTTTAATGAAACAAAGGATGATAAGTCGGGAGATATATGACGAGAGGCTCCAGAATCTAAAATCCAAACTGAAGAAGGCATACCTGAAGATGAAATAAGAGAAAACAAACCTTCAGAAGAGGACAAGGCATGAGGCTGCATGGCTAAAAATCTCTGAAACTGATCTGAGAGTGAGTCTAATGTAGTACTAGAAGACGTAGGAGCTAAAGGGTCTTGCGAAGCAGAGGTGGACATAGCATGTGGTTGCAAAGCAAGAAATTTCTGAAACATTTGAAATTGATCAACCACATTATCAGTTTTGGGCACAGAAGAAGATGAACCACTAGATACAGACGAGCCAGATGGCGGTATAACTGCTGCAGTGTTATACTGAAAAGGCTTTTGAGGTCTCTGATTCTGTTGTGACTTGTTCATTAACTTGGGGCATTGAGCCTTCCAATGACCCTTTTGCTTACAGAAGCTGCATTCATCCATAGCAATCTTTGTATAAGATTTGTTCTGATGATTCTGATTTGGCTTCGAATGAACAGCTAACACTGTTTCAGTAGGTGTTTGAAGAATGCCTTTCTTTGCTTGGTACTTGAGACGTGTCTCTTCAGCCATAAGCTCATTAACAACTTTAGCAATAGAGGGAAGTGGCTTACTATGCAAAATTGTACTACGAATGGATTCAAAATCACTACGCAAAGCCATAAAAAACTGAACCAAACGACCTTCCTCCCTACGAGCAATATAAGGAGGACAAACCTGCAATTCTTCGGATTCTGTAAGAGCTAACTGATCCCAAAGATCAGTCATTGCAGCATGAAATTCTTGAATACTCATATCTCTCTGTTCCATATTTCTAATATCAGCTTCTAACTTATACTGTGTTGCAAAGTTCGACTGTTGGAACATATCTGCTAAGTAAAACCACATCTCACGACAAGTTTGAAATTTCGCCAACTGATATCCAATAGTGTTATCTACTGAGTTATTAATCCAAGTAATTATTTTTGAATTGTTTGCTTCCCAAACCCTAGATAATTCAGCAAAATTTTCTTTCGATCTTTCAATTAGTTTGACAACAGTACCATCAATGTAATCCCACAAATATTTCCCTTTCAAAAAATTTCTCATCAAAAAACTCCAATAAGAATAGTTTTTACCGTTCAATCTTACACTAATAGCCTGCAATGAATCATCTTTTCCACTCTCCATATTGCTCAATTCAATACCAAATATAAAGGAAAAAAAAAGCAGATATAACCAATAAAAATAACACCAAAGTGACTAGATAAGGAAATACGAAGAAGAAGAACCGTGAAGTAACAATACCAAAGAACGGTGTGAAAAGATAATTACCCTGACAGCCAAACAGTTCTTGAAGGAAATAGCTTTACCCGTCACAGCCAAACAGTCCAAACCCTACTGTTTTCTTCTCTTTTGGATTCGTCAAAACCACGGATGGAAACTACCCACCAAAATCAAAAACCACCAAAATCAAACTACCCACCAATACTATTGTTTAGTAATCAAAATCAAAACCACCAAAGTCAAACTACCCACCAATACTACTGTTTATTAACCAAAATCAAGACCACCAAAAAATCAAAACTACCCACCAATACTACTGTTTACTAACCAAAATCAAAACCGGTTTTCTTCTTTTTAGAATTCGTCCCACCAAAATCAAAACCACCAAAAATTGAAGTACTCTCTACTGAACAAAAAATCAAACGGGAGTAGCCGCACCAGACCTTCACCTTGTCTCCTCTTCCAACTCAAACCATAAAAATACTTGAAGAACCTTGCTTTAATACCATAATGAAACCAAAAACAATATTAGAAGAAGAAGAGAGGGACAATGGAGGCAAGGATTCTCATTATTGAACTAGGTTTACAAGCTAACATATATATAGCAAAGATAAAAGACTAAAAAGACTAAAAGACCCTTAAAGGATAAATTACTAAATAACCCCTAACTATATATTATATACATTATTCTAACAGATTCAAGTTTGCATCTATAGGCCAGATAGATTATTTGAAGCGTACATGTATAGATTCAAATCATCATGAATTTTCTCCCGGAAAGTGATGATTAACTTATTAGAAAAACTTACAGGTTATTCCAGATTTACTACACGAAGTAGAAACGTAGATGTGATCGTACACATAAATAGCTTATCAGTCGATACTCGTCAAGCACCTTCATATTGAATCACATAGTGTTTTTCTCTTAATAGATAAATAACGATGTTGAACAGCTCGAAAAATGGATTGACTACAAACCAAACGCCCAGGTCGGCTCCAATTGGACGAGCCATTTCCCTCTCAACACAACCCGTGTAATTGGGAAATTTGGTAAAATGCCCCGATCCAAGGGTGTCTTCTTTTTTTTTTGCCCCACCTCAAGAAAAGTTTGGTAAAATGCCCTCTTTCAAGTTTGCCGTTTTTTTGTTTCCCACCTTACCCTCCTATATATAACATATCTAGAATTTCTAGATATGTTCAGATTATCCCCAAATCAGAGAAAGGAAAACGAGAAAACGAGTTCTTCATCTCTCTCCTCTTGAATCTCACTAGTAGCTCGAAATTCGTCGAAATCACTCAACCGAACGTCTATTTTGTTGCTCAAAATCGGTAAATCTTCTCGAACTAACTCGATTGATCTCCATTTTGATCTCCCACGAAGTTTCTCTCTCTAGATCGAGTACTTATTGAGAATCTTTGATTACGTAAGAAGATTCATGAGAGGATACTTAAAAGTGAGTTTGAATGAGATAAAATTATAGAGACTTCATTGATTTGTATGTATGTATGGAGATAAAATGTAGAGACCATTGATTTGTATGTATGGAGATAGAGGTGGTTTAGATTATGCATGTCAAGTGTTTGATAAAATTCTTATGAGACACTTAGTTGTTCCAATATATGTCACCATTAACATAAACAGATTTGCTAAAATGCTAATAAATTTTGAAGTTGTCATCTTCAATCTTTCTCCATGAATTGTTACCCACAGTTAAGACCTCACATACGTGATCGATAACTTTCGTTGGTGAACCTTCAAGATCAAGATTTTTTATTGTTTGGCATATTGGAACAACTTTGTGTTTCTTGTTAACAAGATCGAACCCAAACTCTAACGATGAATACTTCAGATTGTCAATATTAAAACCACTCTCTATACTTGCAAATTTCTTGGGTTAGTAAATCATACCATATACTTGCAAATTTCTCCCTAGTTCATTCTCTTAGTATGATTGCATCCTTTTATAAACTCTTTGTCGAAGGTGGAGCGAGAAAAAGAAGATACTTCAGATGGCTGAGCGTGAATGGTTGCAGCAACAAGGATTGGATAGAGCATGGACTCAGAGAATAACAGAGCTCCAACAATTTGAGGTTGAAAAGACAACAAAGGCTTGAACCAAGACTGTTATGGATGTCTATTCTTTCCTAAATGTGGAGTAGAAAACAAAGTGATGAGATTCCAAATTCTACTAAAATGTAAAGTGTTGTGTAATTTAGAACTTCTTCATCAATTGAATAGATTATTATTTCAGTTCTCAAGCTCCGCTTTTTCTCATGACTTGTTCTTGAATTTGAAGTTAATGAATTGTTTACTGATAGTTACAAAGTAAAATTACCTTATGATCAAACATTTACTTAGTTTGTTGTAGGAAAACTACCATGGTCGATATCGGTGGCTTGGTGTCGGTTACTTCTAAGGGAGTTCGCCACGAAGCCACCGATTATAACTCCACTAGCTTAGAAAGATTCTAGATTAGATTTCGGTGGCTTCATGTCGAACTCTCTTGAAGGGAATCGACACGAAGCCATCGAACGCACATGAAGACAATCGACATGAAGCAACCGATTAACTTTAGTGGCTTCGGCAAGCTGCTGGAGTTCAAATCGGTGGCTTCGTGTTGATCCCCTTTATGGGAGTTCGACATTAAGCCATCGAAATTGCTCTAACCTTTATGAAATGAAGAAGACTAATGGTTAGTCCTCAATGCTTTCGGTTCTTATCTAAAAATATCCTCGACTCTTTATGCCTAATCTCATAGGCTACGGTAAGATATGGACATGACTTACCAAGCAACACCTAGCCATCAAGTATGTTTATACACAACCATTGCTAAGAAATAAGAGATTTTCGTATACACTGAATTAGTAAAAACATTTGTAAGATAAATTTTTATATACTAAGATTTCAGAAGACCATTTCAATAAATTTTTAAACTAGAAAGGATCCGGGAGTCAAGGAAAGCAGAAGTCAGTATCATTACTTAGATTCTAAGTAATCATTTCAATCCATTAAAACTTTTGCATTAAGTTCTCTCCCGTATCTCCAAAGGTAATTTAGATCCAAAGACAATCGGTTACTTCGTGTCGATTCCCTTCAAGGGATTTCGACATGAAGCTACCGATTAGGACTGAAATAGCTCAACATTAAGCCACCAGAGTTAAAATCGGTGACTTCGTATCAATTCCCTTCAAAGGATTTCGACATGAAACCACCGATTTGTATTGAAACCATAACATAGGTAGTTGTTACATAGAAACGCTAAGAACATGTTCTTCTCTACGAATTTCAGGCCTAGCATCAAGAGCCAACAACCTCTTGTCATCAAACTTGACCTAACCTTGTACATCTAGCCTTACTTTTAACATATTCTTACTTGAACAAAAATCATAATTTTACAAAATTGATATTCAAATTTTACATAAAACAACAAGAGTACAAAACATTCATCTATACATGATTGCAAAATTCATAGTAGCCATATGGAATGGACAACAACATAAAATGAGACTATGTTAATCTAGTAACTGTTCTTGGACCTCCAAATAACATATGTAATAATGTATCTTTCTTAGGAATTTCATCAAACACTTAATTGGCAACTTTAAAGATCCATATCTTCATCTTCTTCCTTCCTCTAAAGCTACCAATCAATTGACAAACACATCAACCTGATTTGATTTCTCAATTTCTTTTTCTGTTTCAACTGAAGCTACCAATCCATAAAATCTAATTATTGAATCCCAAATTTCTTATGGGTTCTACAACTAACCATCATCCCAAAACCTAATTAGTAAAAACCAATTGTTAGCATTATTAATCACGACTGATCTTCCTCCTCTAACGCCACGACCGCCACCGCTAACAAATTTGGAGCTTAGGTTGAGAGAAATCGAGTGTTTAGTGAGATTGAAAAGGAGAGAGATGAAGAACTCGGGAGTTTCTCTGCTTTTGGGGATAAACTTAACATATCTAGAAATTCTAGATATGTTATATATAGTAGGGCAAGGTGGGAAACAAAAAACTGAAAAAAAAAAAAAAAAAAAAAACATTATACGACCGAACTATTCTTGAGGTGGGACAAATAAAAGAAGTGCCCCTTGGATCGGGGCATTTCACCATAATCCCCCGTGTAATTGGAGCCGGCCACGTTGACTTTCAACCTGTCATGGGTCCATTTTTTGGTCCATTTCGCATTTCCATAAATAAGATAGTAGAATGGTTTTTAGATAGTTTACCCAATCCAAAACAAAGAAAAGATTTTGGCAGTGATAAAACTACCTTCAAATAGACTAATTAAACTCATCATTTCCGTTTTTTATTAGTGTTTGCTTTTGTTAAACAATTCCATTTAGGCAATACAAAAAGAACAAATATTTAACAACCATTTATCTAAATTGTGATTGAGATGTGGTTAGCTTGAATAATACCTGTGATCTAATTCCTTTGGTTCTTTAAGGAATGAATTTGGACATTATAAAATAAAATATTCATGTGGCAAGTAGAAACATTTTTTTTCTTCTTTCTTCTTTTTACTTTCATCAAAAAAAAAAGTGGAAACATTTTTTATTTGCAACAAAAAGAAAGAGAAACTTTCAACAAAAAAAAAAAATAAGAAAAACAAAAAGAAAGAGAAAAACATTATTTTCGTTTTCTGGAGTAATGTATTATTTAACCATGATAAATTGTTTGATTGTCTGTTTTTGTTGAAAAATTTGGTTGATTGTCGATAGAAGATATTTTGTTGGTTCTTCCTTTGGAAAAAATCTGCAACTATTGATAACGGGCAGAAAGAAACTACAAAATTTGTTGATTCTGTCTTAAAACTTCTTTGACCATTGTAAGCTCGTATCACGATTACCGTAAACCAAGACGACGAGGCATAGTCTAGGATTCTTGTATGAAACAAAACTTGAATCATGCAAATCTCTGATTTTCTTCGAGAAACATTACCTTCACCCAAATCTTGCGAGGATTTCATCATCTTCTCTTCTCACGATACCTTAGCAATCTGTTTGAAGTAAGTTTGGAGTTTAAAGATGTCACCGTTGTTCGACTAATTGATCCACAAAAATTAAAAAATTTAAAGGTAATTTTTTTTTATAAAATTATTGATTCTATCTTAAAACGTCTCTACCATTGTAAGCTCGTATCACAACCTCTCTCGTTGGGTGGAATCCCCCAAAGTTTATTACCATTAAATGATATATATCTTGGCTTTTTAGCCGTTAGATTTAGGATTGTTTCAAATCTCAAGGTGATTGTGCGACGTGGGGTTGTAAGTATTATGGTTTGTACAGATAGAATTTTTCTAAAGTTGTTTGATTTGTTCACGTGAGGTAAAAAAAGCTCCGTCAAATTTTCTTACCGTCGCCGTCAACCCGCCGTTTTAACAAGTGGCACGATTGTCATTTCTAACAAAAAACAAGACTAATTTAGGTAATTGACAAAGCTTTAGTTTAATAATCTGCGTCCTCTTAGTTATTGACGTTTTATAATACTCGTGAATACTCTCCCCACTCCCTCTCTCTCTTTCTCTCTCTAGAGTTTCTCTCTCTCTCTACGACGTGCAGAGGGCAGAGAGTATAATAGTTCTTCTTCTTCTCTCTTCCAAAAATCCCCAAAAAAAAGCTTTTATTGAAGAAATCCGATCATTTCTTTTCCACATTGCTTCTTCGATTTCTCAGGTAATCATTAATCATCTAGGTCTACTACTTACCGCGTTTTTTAAAGCTTAAATTTTGAATTTCGCAAATGACATTGGGGAACTGGATTTCCCGTCCTTCGATCTTTTTTAAACTTCTAAGATCTTAGCTTTTTTTTTTTTCCTTCTTTATTTTTTGATCATCACTTGTTTAGTTTCATTGACCTTTTTAGTAAGAGTCTATGTGGTCTTAAACATTTTTAGCTTTAGAGAAATTTGTTCATTTAGGTCCGGTGAAGATACCCTAGTAATAACTTGATAAGCTATTTTAGACTTGTATTACTGTTTAAAATGTTCTTGATTTCTTTGAAATAGGTCTTTTTTGAAGAAGTTTTTGTTTGGGTTTTTAGATCTACGGCTGTTTGAGTTATGGATTGTCAATGCTGCTATCATAGAGATACGAAATTTTTAATGGGTTTTGGTAAATTTCTTTGTTTTTAGCACAAATCATGGTTATAAAGAGCAGAACGTTTAGTTTTTGTTTCCTAATTATATCTGATTAGTGAAGAACACTTAGATTCTGTTAGAAGTAATGATATGTATTTAATAATTTCTTGATTCTATGTTGTTATTGCAAGTAAAGGTAGTTCTTTTATTTGTATTAAGTATCGTATAAAGGAAAGAGGGGATTTATTTCCATATTTTCTTCAGGTTTTTTACTTTTTAGGGTAGTTGGATAGGAATAATGTCATTTTTTCTTCCTTGATCTTAATAATTCGATCCCGTAGGATTTTTTTCGTTGTATAATCCATATTGAACTGTCAAGTTTTGATCCTTTTATGACATTAGATGGATCATCGTTTTTCTATGATTCTCTCCATTACTTGAATATAATATAATGCCAGGACTTAATTGATGCAGTTAAAGCAGAACACAAAGGAGTGAAATTGGTGAAATAAAGAAGTTTCTGATCTTTTCTTTCCCCGCGTCGTTCTAATCTAAATGACGGTTGATACACCTACTGATTTCTTGCATAACGCAAGAACAGGTAGGTCTTCTTTAAACAATAGCAATGGCCATGCTACCTCCTCATATAGCTCCGCAACTGTCTCCAACGAAGATGATTACGACAGTGATGGGTCCAACTTTGCACCTCCGTAAGTTTCCCTTTTATTTAAAACCTTCATATTTATAGAGCAGTTTTATTTTTGTCGTTCTAAGAGTCCACTTCCCGAAGGCTTCGTAAAAATCAATTCTTCAGTTTTTATTATATTCAGTGGTCACCGAAGAAAAACCTCTCGCAGTTATGTTCTAAAACATATAGTTATTAAGTACCGCAGTTTGAGATATTTAGCTTGACAAAGTACTACCCGCCTTAAGTGCAGTTAGAAGTCGGTTTGTGCCACTGGAGTAGGAACAACGGTTGGGCAAAGAATAAAACCTTTTTTTGACTTTGTTTCTTGTTGGGAGGCTCTAATGATGTAACATCTAGATTAGAACTAAGATGGGGTCCTCGTAGTTGTATATCTGTTTTACTCACTCTGTACATTTCTTCTTCATTTAATTCAAAGTTTCAAAAAAAAAAAGTCAGTTTGTGCCTTTTGTATTGGTACCACATATATCTGTTTCTATCAGTTAATTTCTTGCTGTTCTTTTTCTCCAGCTACGTAGTTGGCTTTCTGGGTATTATAATAGTGAATCCACGTTCTTTCTTTCTTCTTTCTGCAGTACTCCAATGACTCTTTCAATGGCTATGCCCGCAGAGCTTGCTAGTGCAATACCTTTGATTGACAGGTTTCAGGTGAGAAGATGCCACTGTTTTTTTTCTCTGATCAAAGCTGTTATTGTTAAAAGTGATCATATTTATCACTTACTCTTGATTAGTTTCTAGTTTCGCTAATATGGCAGCCGAATTCTCTCACTTCTACTCAAATCTTATGATAATCAGATAACGGCCTTCAGTTCATATTTTGGTTTGTATAATTCTCTTTTCCAGGTAGAGGTTTTTCTGAGGGCTATGCATAAGCAAATTCAATCAGCAGGAAAGCGGGGATTTTTTTCTAAACGATCTGTGGGTGCTCCAATTCGGGAACGGTTCACTTTTGAAGACATGCTTTGTTTTCAAAGGGTAATAAACCACTTAATCTAAGAGCATGGCCTATTTTATCTCAACTTATGACATGACAGTGTTTAATAAAGGTTTAAAAGAGATGTCTAGTGATACCTTTAGTCCTGTGCTTTTCTATTATTTTTTTTGAAACTTTGAATGAATATATTTATTAAGAAGGAAAACTACATGAAAGGAAAAAAATAGGATGGATTATATGACTTGTTATATCATCCAAGCCTCACAATTATGTACAAAATCATGATATGAGTATGTATCAAAATTTTGTAAGCTTCTGGCCTGATGGAACATAACCCCCTTGACATCTTCTACCCCCAGTCTGATATTGATGTTCTCCTCTTAAAATATTTTGTTGTACCTAACTTTCCATATGCTGCATATAATAGCTTTCGGCACCATGTTACAAATTTCTTTACTGTTTTTTCTGTCTCCGTAGCCCTTCCCATTGCTCTAGATTTTGCCCTATTGGCTTTGCCCTGCACCAGCTGACTTTGAGCAATTCTGTGACGTAGTTCCATATGTTTTCTGCCACTGGACAGTGAATGAAGATATGGTCGATAGATTCTGAGTCCTTTTGACACATTACGCATCTATTAACCATGTTGAATCCTCTCTTGTTCAATTGGTATACGGTTGGCAGCATCTGAATGGTTATATGCTTTTGTACTGCGCTGTTAAGTTCTGAATACGAAGCTTACCAAATGGGAATGGACTATTATTTGCAGGATCCTATTCCTACTTCAATGCTCAAAATTAACAATGAACTAGTGAGCCGAGCAATAAAATTGTTCCAGATAATATTGAAATACACAGGAGTTGATTCATCAGATAAACTTACTCCAATGAGTTTAGAGGATAGGATACATCTTGTGGAGAAACTCTTTAAGCACACTCTGAAGCGTTCAGAACTTCGGGATGAACTTTTCGTACAGATATCAAAGCAAACAAGGAATGCTCCTGACAAGTATGTGTATTCATTTATGGAAGATTAGTTTACTTATTTGTTATTTGATATTACTCTGCATGCAATACGGGATTCTACCTCTCGGTGGTAACAGTTTCCTATTGGATATGCAGGCAGTACTTGCTCAAGGCATGGGAGCTAATGTATTTATTTGCTTCTTCCATGCCTCCTAGCAAGGAGATAGCTGGGTATTTATCAGAGCATGTTCATCATGTGGCTCATGGGCCAAACATTGATAAAGAAGTTCAATGTTTTGCGCTTAACACATTAAATGCATTGAAGCGTTCTGTTAAGGCTGGACCTAGGCAAATAATTCCTGGTCGTGAGGAGATCGAGTCAGTACTTAGCGGTAGAAGGCTTACAACCATAGTCTTTTTCTTGGATGAAACTTTTGAAGAGATCACATATGACATGGCAACAACAGTAGCTGATGCAGTTGAGGTAATATTTGTACCCTCATTGCTGCCAAGCAAGGCTCTTATCACATGTATAGGATCCATTTATTTACAGAAAACTGAGCAAGCGGCTTAAAAGTTTCATATACCAACTATTGCTGAAAATGTTTCTTCCAATTGCTTTCCTGCATTTTGAAAACACTATTCACGTATCTGCAACTTTTTTTGTTCTTGAACAAGTGTGGGAATCTGGGATTTAATATTTGATTAATTTTTTCTCAGGAACTTGCCGGGATAATCAAGCTTACAGCATATTCCAGTTTCAGTCTATTTGAATGTCGTAAAGTTGTCAATGGTTCTAAATCAACTGATCCTGGAAACGGTAAGACTTATCATCACTTTCACAAGTCACCTCCTACGCTAATTTGGAGTTGCATAGTTCTCTGATATTCTTTTTTTCTGTTTTTGCATGTCATACAGAAGAGTACATTGGGTTGGATGACAACAAATACATCGGAGATCTCTTGGCTGAATTCAAGGCCGCTAAAGACCGGAGTAAAGGAGATATCTTGCACTGCAAATTGACATTCAAGAAGAAGTTGTTCCGGGAGGCTGATGAATCTATAGAAGAACAAATGTTTGTGCAGTTATCCTATGTTCAGGTAGTTAATCCAAATTTAGTTAAGCTCTAGTTATCTGCCCGAACAGGATGGTTCTTTTTTGTGTAGTCATACTAAGCACACCCAAAGCAACTTATAGTTCCATGTTGCCCTCTTTGGTCTCTCAACAATTCCATCAAATGAAGCTCATTAATCTTGTCACTTCAACACTGTTTCTCTTTCTCTTGCATTCTTTCTGATCATTCATATCCTCTCAATTTTGGCCTGATCCATTACACTGAAAAATGTGCACCCTTAAAAGTAGTAATTTACCAACCACCAAACTCTTTGAGTATGAGAGAGTAACCTTAAAATCATGGGATTAAGGAGTAGCTTCATTTTAACTAATTTTAACACAAGAAAATGGTTCAAGGATGGCATATATGGGTTTTGATAGGAATGATTACTCGGAGTGGAAAATGAACTCTCTACTTTTTATTTGGAAAATGCATTTCTTTTGTCTCAAAATATCGTTTCAGTTGCTTTTAATTGATATGCCACGTTGTCCTAGTGCGTACAATTCTATTTGTTTCGAACTTCTATTAGTTAGTGCTAACAAGTTATTTTCTTTGCAGTTACAACATGATTATACGTTGGGGAATTATCCTGTAGGGAGAGATGATGCTGCACACCTGTCTGCATTGCAAATCTTGGTGGAGATGGGATTCCTTTGTAATCCTGAATCATGCACGTTAGTAGCTTTCTCACACATCTTATTTTTATTTAGGTTGTACAAGCATGTTTTTGTTTTCGCCTAAGTGCATTTGTATAAACTCTAAAATCTGGTAATCTTTTTCAGCGATTGGACATCACTTCTTGAAAGGTTCTTACCTAGACAAATTGCAATTACTAGAGGAAAGCAGGAATGGGAGGAAGATATTCTTTCTCGGTATCATTTAATGGTGAGGCTCAAGGATTCAAGTTCTTTAACAATGCCAATCTCATAAAAGAAAGAAAATTTGAATAACATCGATGCAAATTGCAAGTAAAAAGTTTCAATATTTGTCACAGGTATATGTATCAAATAGAACAAATTGAAAACAAAAAGCCAAAATGGGGTAATGTTTACACAATGTATACATAGTTTCTTGTCTTCGTTAATAGGTTTTTTTAATTAATTTTTTTTTTTTACTTTTGGTTCAAGCATTGTTACATTATATACATGACATAAAGCACTAATGCATTTATGGTCCTAACACGATTTTGTGTAAGTACACAATGTACACAAAAGAAATTCACTTTATCAATTGGAAGTGCATGAGTATGTGAAGCAGTAGCATTAAGCTTTTATTTGCTTTCGTTTATGAGCTTGAACGCATGCTGCTTAGTCTTTCAGAGGAACATGATCAACTTCTTTTATTTTTTTTAGCTGCTACTTGCCTTCTGCTACATGTAAAAGGAAATTGATTATTCGGATATTAAAGTCTTAACTTCTAGCTGGCTTCTGCTGCAGTTTCTATTATGTACTTATCTGTTCTATTTTTGTCTTTCTTTTGAATGGTATTTTTCACCATTTGGGGAGGGGGAGAGGGGGGAGGGGGCAATGTGTTGTTGGTCCTTCATTCATTATGAACACTTTTTTGTTCGCTCTCGTGCTATAATATGATGGACAAGTTCTATTTTTCATGTAGGAGCATTTGTCGAAAGATGATGCAAGACAACAATTTCTTCGAATTTTAAGAAATCTACCTTATGGGAACTCAGTATTCTTTGGTGTTCGGAAGATTGACGATCCTATTGGGCTCTTACCTGGCCGGATAACTTTGGGCATCAATAAGCGAGGGGTGCGTCTTATAACTCTTTTGACTTTATCAATTACATCCTAAACTTTTCTCTCCGTAGTAATTGGTGATGAATGAATTTGCATGCTGTTCAGGTTCATTTCTTCCGTCCAGTTCCAAAAGAATACTTGCACTCTGCTGAATTACGAGACATCATGCAATTTGGTAGCAGCAATACTGCTGTTTTCTTCAAAATGAGGGTTGCAGGTGTACTCCACATATTCCAATTCGAAACTAAGCAGGTTCTCAAAATGTCTTTATATCGAGACTGTAGTTGTAATCTTTTTTAATTGTAAGTCATTCAAACTACATTTTTTTAAAATATGCTTAATGAACTTGCAGGGTGAAGAAATTTGTGTTGCTCTGCAAACACACATAAATGACGTTATGCTTCGCCGATACTCTAAAGCACGCTCTGTTGCTAATGGCCCAGTCACTGGAGATATTTCACGAAGCCCTAAAGCTCCAAATCCAAGTGTTTACGAGAAGCGTGCGCAGGAGTTGTCTAAAGCGGTTGAAGAATCTCAGAGAAATGCTGATCAAGTAAATAATTTTTTTTATTTGTTTAAAAAACTATCTTTATTTGGTTATCAAGTATGGAAGGTGCAATATAGTTTTGCTATACAATTTGTCTGAGAAGTTATAAAATTCGATTCTATCTATATATATAATTAAATACCCCCTTATTCAAAAAATAATAATTAAATACCCCTAAGGAGCGTAAATGTGTTTCTTGTCCTATTCTAAACTTCTTTAAGGGAAGTAACCATATCTTACTGCTTTGCAGTTACTAGAGGAGTTACGTGATAAGCAAAAACAAGAAGTAGAAACGCGGGAGGAATTAGAAAGGCTGAAAGACTGCTTGAGAACTGAGATGCAAAATGTATCAGAAGTTAAATCTGAACGTGACAATCTCAGATCACTATGTGATGAAAAAGATTCTGCTCTGCAGGTGTCGCTTCTGGTTCCTGATCAAATGTTCTTTTGGTCTTCTTTTCAAATTGGATCTTTCCAACATGACGTCCTATCAATACTTATTTATGGTTTACTATTTTATTAGGGGGCACTTACGGAGAAACGGAGCATTGAAGCCCGATTAGCAAGTATGAGCATTCAAGGGCGATCCTTGGAAGAGAACGGTGCTAGAAGGGATTTACAAGGAGTAAATACTAAGGTAAATTTGCTGAAGCCATTTGTATAATAGTCCTACCGTTTTGAAATTCCTATTGCGTTGGCGCATATTTGTACATTCATAGCTCTCCTAGCATAAAAACTGAATGGTCTACTGGTGTTATTAACTTTCAATCTTTTGAAATTTTAAAGTTTGATGGTTCTAATATGCAGGCTGTTAGTAGGCTACAAGAGGAACTGAAAGCACAAACACTGGAGCTTCATGCTGCAGAAGAAACAACAAAGAAATTGGCTAATGAAAAATTGCTCCTCGAACAAAGAATAATAAGACTTGACAAGAAGAAAAGTGACGAGGTTGTGGATTTCATTCTTTTCCTTGTGGTTTCTTAGTTTTTAGACTTTGTATGTTGTCTTCTTGTCAGAGTTACTATTTTATCTGTGTGAAGACTATCTTTTATTTGTATTACTCTTTAAGGATAGTTTATCTGTTTGAGTAAGATTTGGGGTTGTTATTTCTAAGTTCATAGATCCTTATATTGATGTTTGTTTTGGTTATTAGATGGAAATTCTTGATAGAAACTTTGAACAAGAACGAAGAACGCTAAGGCTTCGAGTGTCCGAACTGGAAAGGAAGCTGGAACAGGTTACTCAAGATTTGGCTGTTGCAGAATCGACCCTTGCACTCAGAAATTCAGAGCTGGATAGATTGCAAGGTAATTTAAAGGAGTTAGAGGAGCTACGAGAAATGAAAGAGGTAATGTTCGTTTACTTGTCTCCCTAAGTTATATGTTGCTTATCAGTGAGGTCCCCAATATTGTTTTGTGGATATCTTATCTACTTGTTGGCAGGATATTGATAGAAAAAATGAGCAAACTGCTGCAATTCTTAAGAAGCAAGGTGCTCAACTGGTTGAACTAGAAACACTATATAAGGAAGAACAAGTCTTACGGAAACGATATTTCAATACCATTGAAGGTAATTCTCATAAGTTCCTCCGTTCATATATCATCAGCACATCAGTTGTTTGTTGTTCTCGTATCTGGTAGGTTACATGGTGACAACTTACTTTCTTAGGAACTGGTTGTTTTTTGTTAAATTATTTTCCATTATAGTTAGCCCATTCTTATCCTCGAGGTTTCTACTTGTCAGATATGAAAGGCAAAGTCAGAGTATACTGTCGATTGAGACCTTTAAGTGAGAAAGAAATTTCGGAGGGAGAAAGGAATGTTCTTACAAGTTTTGATGAGTTTACAATTGAACATCCTTGGAAAGATGATAAGATTAAGCAACACTTGTATGATCGTGTTTTTGATGGTACTGCTTCACAAGAAGATGTATTTGAGGATACAAGGGTGAGTTATCTTAGTTTTAGTGCTCTAACATTGAATTAGAATCTCACTAATAGATCCTCGTTTGCTGGATAACTCATTATCATTTTTATGCTTAATTTTCATAATTGTAATGCAGTATCTGGTGCAATCAGCTGTGGATGGGTACAATGTCTGCATTTTCGCATATGGTCAAACTGGTTCAGGAAAGACATTCACTATTTATGGGTCTGATAACAATCCTGGACTCACTCCTAGAGCAACTGCTGAACTATTTAAAATACTAAAGCGCGATAGCAACAAAATTTCCTTCTCTTTAAAGGTGAGTATGCTATTTCTTATTTTTGACAACCAGTAGTTTCTTCTCTTTTCTCGTGGTAATCTATTCCAGGAAGTAAAGGAAAGAGATTGACACGATTGAAAAAATGTAGGCCTATATGGTGGAGTTGTATCAAGATACCCTAGTGGATCTTTTATTGCCGAAAAGTGCAAAACGTTTGAAACTGGAAATAAAGAAAGATTCAAAGGTAATTCTATTTCGGTCAAGCATATATACATTTCATGCAAAACAAATTCTATACTTGGTTTCAACTTTCAAGTCTACAGTATATTTATTTCCAGTTTGATGCTTGCTGGTAACCTATTAAAATCTTCTACTTTTCCCAGGGAATGGTATCTGTGGAGAATGTGACTGTCGTGCCTATTACGACTTTTGAAGAACTGAGAAATATTACTTTGAGGGGAGCTGAGCAACGACACACATCAGGGACACAAATGAATGAAGAAAGTTCAAGATCTCACTTGATACTTTCTGTTGTTATTGAGAGTACTAATCTTCAGACTCAGTCTATTGCGAGGGGGAAGGTATGGAACCTAAACTTTATTCCTCATTGCTCTTCTTTTGTCTTAAATAGAAACATGAAATTTTGTTTTGAGCTCAACACAGATGTGAGCTAGTGATCTATACTCTATAGTTTGATTCATTTTTATGACTAGTTAACTAAATTCGACCTAAATCTTCTTCCTCTAATCTTACTTAAAACATGTGTTTGCAGCTAAGTTTTGTGGATCTTGCTGGCTCCGAGAGAGTAAAGAAATCGGGCTCAGCAGGAAATCAACTGAAAGAAGCCCAAAGCATCAATAAATCACTCTCAGCTCTTGGAGATGTAATTAGTGCCCTATCATCAGACAATCAACATATACCTTACAGAAATCACAAATTGACGATGCTTATGAGCGATTCACTAGGTGGAAATGCGAAAACTCTCATGTTTGTGAACGTCTCTCCAGCTGGGTCAAACTTGGACGAGAGCCACAATTCTCTAACGTATGTTTTCTTGTAACACCTCTTTTAGTTCGCTCTAGGGTTAAGTCACTGTAGGTGTCTTAGTTCTGACCTTAAGTTCATCTCAGTTATTATGGCGGCCCATTAAGTTTGTTTCAATTGAAAACCAATGTGAATCGTGAAAAGGCCTACATTATATACTTTCTTAGACTTCCCCTAGGTCATGTGGGACTATTCTCACAAAGCCTCGTCTGTCCTTCAGCCGAACTTGTGTCTCTTTATATTGAGTACCTTAAACAAATATCCGACTATTAGATTGGTCCGAGAGAGTGAATGAACAACTTTTATGGATTCGATTTCTACAATCACAGTTTCAGATTTTTCACTACCTTGTTCTCTTTTATAAAAATAGTCTTGTATTCATGCAGATACGCATCAAGGGTCCGATCGATTGTTAACGATCCAAGCAAGAATGTCTCTTCGAAGGAGGTTGCTCGATTGAAAAAATTAGTTGCCTATTGGAAAGATCAAGCTGGTAAGAGAAGTGATGTGGAAGAACTCGAAGAAATCCAAGATGAACGACCAACTAGAGAAAGATCAGATAGTCGACATTCAATGTAAGAGTATGGGGCTAGCTTCCGATTCTGAATGTTTTATCGGGTAGCTTTTTTTGCTTAATATTTGTTTGTGTATCTGCAACTTGAAGTTCTTCTCATAAGAATGATTATTGGTACTGGAAACAACTTCTAGTTAGTGCTCTGATTGTCAGAGGAATGAAGAAATTAACATCAAGATCATTATTATATGTATAGTGAAAGAGGGGTATATATGTCTGTTTTGGTTATTATTATACTTGTATTTTAGATTGTTTACTTATGAGGATTTCATATTTCTTATATGAATATTTCTGTTGTCTTTTCTTGTCAGTTGTTTGCTGGTTTTGATTTTCATTTCCTAAGATAAAGTGTTTTTATTTTCTTTGGACATTCAAATCAGTACCCAATGACTTGTGCTATGTGCAAACTTGAGTTTGGTGTACTGGTGGTCCTGGTTGGTTGTTTAGGGTAGCTAACTACAAGTGTCTTTTGGGTGCATAGACAAAATTTCTCAAAAGTGGTCCAAGTCATTATAGCCACTTGGAAGAGAAATGGTTCTTTCCCTTAAAATTGGACTTCTTAGCCATTTTCATGATTAAACCCTTGAATCACTTGTGTGTTTTAACTAAAATAATTTGAAAATTAAAGATACACATTAGGGTATCAATGTATTGAGTAAGAGCCTGAGTCAAACTCTAGCACTAGTAGCATTTGTTGTCATATTGATACGAATAACAAATTAAGAAAATGAAAGGGCGACCGACATTTTCAGGAGAACTAGGCAGATGGCGGAGAAAAAGCTTTCCTTTTCTTTTTCAAGTTTAGTCTGCATATATATATTTTTTTGTTTTGCCCACTCGATACGTAATATTCTGGACAGTTGATTTTAACAAAAATTCAGATGTAAATTTCCTGAAATGGAAACACCAACTCAGCAAAACCTTACCTCTTTCTTTCTTTCTATCGAACTCACACAAGAGCTCTCTTTCTTCTTCCACGAGCTCTGTCGGGCTTTTAAAAGTATTTATAGTCACAAACTACAGTCTTTTTTATCTTTAGCTTGAAGCTTGAGTGAAGTTTACCCAGACCGTTTGAATAAATGGATTATCTTTTGTTCCGTTGGAAACAATAAATGTGTTATCTTTGTCCTATCCTTGTATTATAATTTCAATACAATTTTTCTTAGCATTAAAACCATGGCATCTAAAAAAACATAGAATAACTCTAAATTGGTCATTGTATTCTTCAATCTATATTCACTTGTTTATGGAATATGTCATGCCAAATGAGCCACACAGACATTACACAAGTCCCTTTCAAGAGGAGGATTAGAGTGAGAAAGAGACTAGAGAGAGAATTACATCCTCTCAAATCTCACCATGAAGGCAGGAATAGGATTAGAGTGAGATAGTGACTAGAGAGAGAAACAGGTGTGTCTTCTTCACGTGGATGTTGGGTGTGTGTCTAACCTTACTTTAACGTGAGTGACCATTATCGACTATATATATCTAATCTTCTTGTTTGGTTCGGTAACTTGGGTGAATAAGAACAAGTGTTCCATAATGAGTGGTGTTTAACACCCACGTTATACTTAAGTTTGCAATATTTATTTTCATCTGCCCTGACAGTTATTGTGCCATGTGGTCATCACTCATCAGTGGAATACAAGACTTTATGTCATCTATGCACGTAAATAATTCTTCGTATCAATGTTATTGTGTATTGAGAGATTTTGAAACTCCCCCATATTAATAGCAATATTAAGATTCCATCCCAATTCTTATTATCGCATTTGCTCCACGCTAAAGAGAGATGTGACCATATCAGCTGGAGGACTAGGGTGAGAGAACAAATAGAGGAGGTGTTTCACGCTCAAGAGAGATGTGACCATATCAACTTGAGGACTGGGGAGAGAAAACAAATAGAGGAGGAATGTAATTTTTCTTTTTAAAACAGAAAGAGATAAACAAAATGAAAATAAACCAACAGTAAAAGTGAATTTTGACGCAAATATGCATAGAAATCGACTTTTTGGCCATTAAAAAAGATTGAGAGGAAAGAATTTGAAGATGGAGATGATGAGAAATGTTGTACCTTTTCAACACCAAAACCATCTCTCTCCCTATCCATATGATGTCCATAGCAATTTTTTTTTGTTTAAAGCAAACTTTTGCTTATACAATTAGGCATTATGCTTTCTCAACAAAAAAAAAAAAATTAGGCATTATGCGACCTAAAATCTAAGAAACCAAATCATAAGGTCATTAATGCAAAATACTTGGAAAGCTTCATTTCTTCCTGCAAACGAGTCTCTTGGTCGTTGGAATCTCTAGAATACAATTATAACAACCATCCCTTTGTCTATCACAAAAAGATGATAAAAGAAAAAGAGAAAAAAAAGAGTAGTAGTCCTTTTTATTTATGAAGTAAAACCACTTCAATAAATAATAGAGAGAATTGCACGTGCTTTGATAGTTAAAATGCTTTTACATTCACCAATTCACATTGATATAGTTGATAAATAGTCCCACCTTGCATGTAAGAAGGTACAGTAATTATCATGTACCTTTTTATTTATGGATCATCTATTCATTGTACTACTCCATGTTTTTGTGTCTTTTACTTGTTCAGAACCAAGTGGTGCATTTTTTTAAATGCTTAAACTATATATTAAGTTTTGGGAAGTTTTATAAGGCCTTCCCAATTTTGTTAAAAGGCCTTCCCATGAACCATTTTACTTACTAAATTAACACTGAGGGGAGGCCTTTTAACAAAAATGAGGGGGCCCTATAAAATCTCCCTTAAGTTTTTGTGATTTATATACGAGTATTGATTAGATCACTACTACCACATACTCTTATTCTATACACTATTTATTACTACATTTGCAAAGGGTTGCGATGCTTTTTTAACTACACAGTGTTCTGTCCATCATTGTACTATTGTGTTCTGGTGCAAAATTAGTATTTTTGGTTAAGTTAAAATGCTCGTGATGAAATAATATTGTCTCTTTGTTTTGTGTACAGTACTAGTCTACTAGAGATAGAAATGAGAAACAATTAGACAACTACCCAGTTAGTGCTCAATCTCAAACTATAATATCATACAATAGAAATGTTGATTTGTAAAATTGTTGCCACAAAATAATCTCGAGTATGGTGAAGTATGTGTCTCAACAGAGCATAATAGATGTTTTGTTGTAAGTCGATGATACCTCCATCTAATAACAAATAAAGATTATGTTAGGGTGTGGGAGGCTGTAGCGGACAATCAAGCACAACAACGAATGAAACCAATCAACGGGTAAGACTTCTCAATCAATTTTTTCTCGTGATTGCATTTTTTTCCTATCAGAAGTCACAACTGGATGTATTATTTTTCTATTTAGATATGACTTTTGGGAGTACAAATAGCTATGTTCTGAAAATTATACTCCTTTAATCATCACGTTGTATTTTCATTTTATTGTCACAACGTAATCAAAGTCGTGTAAAACATTTGGACGTAGTTATTACACATGAAATGAAAAATTTATTTTCAAGAAAAAATGTTGACATATTGTGTGCCGGCCATCATAGGCAGCTAGAGCTCTATTTTTGCTTGTTAAAGATCGGAGGTGGCATCAGGAACTCCTTATGTTTTCAGAACTTTTAAAGTATGAAAGTGAGTTGTTATATATCTCACTAAAATCTATATTGGTAGCCTCAAAATAAAGTCGGTGAAATGAAAGATCCGTTTTTGGCCCAAATTTGGATAAAGTGAGCCATATCTGACGGCTCAAATCCACTCATTACTTGACGACGTGTAATTACTTAACGGTTGAGATTCATTTCAGGTACAGTTGAAGATGATTTCTGTTATCTCATATCCACCTGCTTTCTTTTGGTCTAAAATTTTGCAGAACAACGAACTTCAGTAAGAAAAGTTAGAGAGAGAAAGAGAGAAGTTAGAGAGAGAAA